>JAJLRJ010000005.1:20289535-20329535 GCA_024195265.1 Dendrophyllia cribrosa
ATTGGGTGAACATGGGCCTTTAAATGTGTAATTTAAAGTAGTTTCTGTTAGCGTGTTTAAGCTTTATTTCATTCCCGTTATAAGCCCCATCCCCCAGCCGTGCTAAACCCTTTACGGAGAACCGCTAAAAGTCTTCTTGATGGGATTTTACTGCAAATTTATCCTATAGTATGGCTTGTGTCCTTTTGAGAGGCGTCAAAAGCATCCAATCACGTGATCAGTATCAAATAATTTGCAAACTTTATTTGAATGAAGTTCTTAATTTGTATTGAACGATAACATGCTTGAAGTAAAATTGCAACAGAACAAGTGCGAATCTCTTAGGCGACAATACATGTATAAACGTTATTTCAGTCGAATTCATAAGGCATACATACAGCAAGCGAGAACTAACATTTTCATATTTTTCTAACTAATACAACGGCAAGAAAGTTTTTCTTTAAAAAAGTCCAAATCCGGAAAAACGGAGTTTGCTCTCGTCACTATCATCCAAAAACTGACCGCTATGAATCCGCATGATACACAATGGAGAATTAAAAATAAATATACGACAGATCTGAAAAGAATACGCACAGCCAGCGGAAACATATAGAAATACGAACTGCTCTGTGGAGCCTGTTTATTCTATCGTTTTATCTCTTTTAAACCATTGCCTTTCTTGGAAACTAAACCTCCAAATGACCGAGTGTCAGATTTTTCGAATATATTCTTGAAAAAATTTTCTTTAACGGCTTCCTTAAAGCCCGTTTACACAGGTCATTTTTTGTGCAATTTTTGTCGCGCTTGTCGATGCAATTTTTGACGCGCGCAAGTTGCATCTTCAAATCGCATGTGTAAACGGCGGCGATTTGGGCGCGATTTCTCGCGCGATGCCGTAGAGGTTTCGAACATATTCGTTCATTCCTGATGCAACTTGGCGGCGATGTTTGGGAAATCGCAGGAAATATCGCACCCGAATCGCACAGGAAATCGCCGCTAGTTTACACTTGCGACAAAAGTTGAATTGGAGAGCGCGGAAAAATCGCATCAAAAATCGCATGTGTAAACGGGCTTTTAAAAATCATTTTATCATTTTTTAAACAATGGCTGCGGTCACATCTGGGCTACTAACTATAGTTAAGACGGGGATAACTATAGTTAGCTATTTCGGTAATGTGACCGCTTCTCTGTTCGCTCTAACTATTCTTGGTTTGCAACCACGTGACAAGGCGGCCATGTTGGTGGTCAATACAATACAATTTTTATCGCAGAATTTGCATGAAAATAGAGTTTAGTTCCCAGCGGAGAGAAACGCTTTTGTTCTTGACCACCAACATGGCCGCCGTGACGTCACGTGCAAACCAGCAATAGTTAGAAAATTGACGTCTCGGTGATCCAAAACAATACAGACTAACTATAGTTTTTCCCAAGCAGGGTTCATGGGTTAGTCTTAAGTTTATAAACAAACAACCAATCAGAATGTGACAATTCTTTTCGCACGTGCGAGATGAGCATATATAAATATTCAAAATAAAAATCAAGCGTGAAGCGAGGGGGAAACCAAAAACAACAAACAAAAAATTTACATACAACAAGGTAGCAACATGTGTACCCGACGTCGAGCATCCGTTAAAATTCTCAGCTTATTTCTCATTTTCCTCCGACGGTTTGCCGCACGAAAAAAATAAATAAGAAGAAAAACTAGACACACTTTACGTCGGTCAACCATGTTGACATTTCACGAACCTCTTTTTATAAACACCTCCAAGTCTGCGCAATCAACTGGAATGTAGCGGGTTAATGTTAGCTCGCCCTCTTTCAGGTCTGAGGACAAATGCCATATTACTACTGACTGAGCGATATCACGTTTAATGCCAACAAACACATTCACATCACTATGTTAGTCACAAATGTAAATAATGCTAAGTCCATCGCAATATGGTTTTATTCATGTACAACACGGATTTCTAAATTCTTTTATAACGTCTTACTTGTCTGGATTGTTTAATTTTCTTGCAGATAAAAATGAAATTCGTGGTTTGGTTGAGTATCCTATGCATTCTGTGCCTGGATGATGGCGAGGTGATTTCAAAATGTTGTTATAGTATATTAATTGTCATCATTTCCGACACTGTATTACACTATTTAAACGTATACAAAACCGTCAGGATAAGTGTAATCAGACACGTTAATTACAAGGTGTACATATGAAACCTCAATCAACTGACCAAATGAATTGTATTTAAATATCTTCTAGTTTGCAATATTAGACGCCACTTCCCCTTCAACTTTACAAAGAACAAAATGAAATACGTTTGTTAAAAAAAATGAAAGTTAGAACCTAACACAGATTATATGTTTTGATTTTGTTGGCACTCAGGTTAAAGGCGATTTTATTTCGGAAGGTGGTAAGTAATTGTTTAGTTCTTTTTTTATCATTTTCTTTAGCCCTTTATTGCGTCGACGAAGGAGACGCTTCCTAATCTTGTCGGCTAGGCGGAACGAATCGAGAAAAGTGTCGGTACCAAATCTGCGCCATCTTGAAACGTCACAATAGTATCCAGCATGCTTAGCGCGCCGTCTAGGCGGAATGAATCGAGAAAAGTGTCGGTACCAAATCGGCGCCATCTTGAAACGTCACAATAGTATCCCGCATGCTTAGTGCATGTTTTGACCTGCATGCGCAGTTTTTTTGCTACCTCGTGCTCTCGGACAGCTCGTTCGACAACGTACAACGTTCCACAACTACAAGCCGGCCCTAAATTAAGAAAGAACCAGAAATATGCCTGAAACGCGAATGCCATGTCACCACGAGGTACCTAAGGAGACGCACTTTAATCTGTGATTACTTCTAGTATATAGTGATAATTTACTGCATCCCTCTTTGGAACGTGTGTACATCCCTCTTTTAAACGTCACATCCCTGCCTTACAGTAGCTAATGCAGATTTACCTTGCCTTGAAACCCTCGTCCCTGTTGCACTTTGAAAAGGATAAGTAAGGTGCGTTCGATTGAACGCATTCCGGAATACGAATATGTAGGATGGTCACAAAAAAATCGCGTTTTTCGTGATTTGGGAGCTACATGTACTGGCACACTAAACATCGCTTATTGTCGTGTTATAAGCATGTTTTGCTAGACTTATACTGCAAGTATAACTGAACAAACAAACAAACTATTCTCACTGTTTATTCTTATTTCGGAATACTTCAATAGAACGCGCTCAAAATGGACACAGAAATTGGTCGTTTTTTCTTCGCACTCTTGGCAAACAAGATAATTAGTTAAAAATTAGTTAATTAGTTAATATGCATTTGGTAAAAATAGTAAAATGGCAATTTATATTCATAAGCTCAGAATTTTTGTTACCTATGAAGTTATAAACATTTTAAATCATTAGTATGTTTTTCAGTATTGGTATATTCAGAAGCTTATCACGAAGACGCGTGCAACTTCCTCTATAGGTTCAGAACTATGCTGAGGATTATTGGAAGTTCCAACCGACCAATCAGAATTGCGGTTGAGTTTTTGCCCTTGTATGGAAGGAGGTTTTTAGCCCAGTGTTCAAATCGGCAAGAAACGTTTAAGAGCCATATTCTGAGAAGATCGAGAATCGTAAGACACTCACGAAAAATCAATTTTTTTTTCTTTTTTGGCCAAAACATCCCTTTTGGTGAACTAGTTTAAGGAAAAATAGTTTTAGGTTCCAGCGATTTATTTAAAAGGCGAAATTTAAAAAAGTTTGAAAAATGGAATTATGACGGTTTTCGGCACTCAAAAACAGCAGAATTATAACGCAACTTTGAGAAGATGGTGAACGCGTACAAAACATATTCTAAAGACGAAACTCGGCACAAATGTTACTTTGTTCTTACTTTTAAAAACCCTGTTTAAATATTTTGAAAAATGTGCTTGTAACTTATTTAACGGACACATTTCGTAAGTCAACATTTGTGTCTATCAACAAAAGCGGAAATGAAGGCCAACTTCGAAGGCTATAAATGGCCTCTGGTATGTATGATCTGATCACGAAACCTATATGAGAGGAATCCTTGGTTACCGTGTTGTCCTTTAGGAAAGTTTTAGCTTTAGAAATAAAATACCATTCCGACAGTAAATAAAATAGTTATGGAATTTGAGCAACAACGACATTATGCTAATTTGAGAGCTAGTTTCAGGAAAACAGCATGAACAGAAGAAAGAATAGTCTCTCACGCAGCCGTTATTTGTCTCGTCACGCAACGCTCCTCCCCACTAACGGCTGCTCAAACCTGGACCACATTCCTTTGCCGATTTAAGCCAATCACAGTTGCAGTGCCATTTTCGGAACTTGCTCGCGCCAAATTCTCTACGCGTGACTCGTCCAATCATAGCATGCGTTTTATCGTTGACTCAGTTGGATGTTTTCGCGAAGTTGTTAATTGTAAAAGGTGACAGGCCTAGCACAAATCCTGCTCGTCGCTAAAAGCATTTTAGCCCAGCTTTAGAATAAGTCTATCACAAGTAAGTGCCTGCGAAATTTTTCCTTTTAGACAAAATTAAAGATATAACAGACCTGTTGTTCTAAATGTTGTCGTTTCTTTGATCTTAGGAAAATATCTCTAGCGGTGATACTGACAAGAGGAATTTACGCTTTCCAGAGCCGTTTAGAATATTTAGATATGCAGTCGTTTGTTTGCTAGCTCTTGGCATAACAATGTAGTTTGTTTGGCTTACTGTGAAAGAGCTGCAAGATCAGTAGTAGCCGCTTAAGTAGGAATTTTTCGCTGCGTAGGATCTGTTCATTTCTTACTGCGTGGTTTAATGTGAGCGTAAGTCTGCGGTTAGCATAACTTGCGAGATAGTCACGTTTTCTTCATCGCGGCTAAAAGAGTCTAAGATTCAAGTCTTATGCGATAGTCACGGTCTATATTGGAATAGAGGCATCTTGCAATTGATTTTAGCTTCTCAGAGTTTATTCTGCGTTTAATTTGACGTCTTTCTCGGAGCTAGGCAGTACCTCCGATGTCAGATGTTTGGCGTCATTGCATCCGGTTTTAAATATTTGAATCTCCAGCATGTTACTGTAGCTGTTTTGTAATTCTTATGGATGCGAGTGATTTCTGTACACTGAAAGCGATTGGCACGTAAAGCACCTAGAGCTATCTTTATATTAACGACTTTTTTTGGAGTTTCATCTTACATAGCACCAGAAATTTCAGTAAAAGCTAGGATGTCTGGCACATGTAAACCGGAAACCACCGGCCTTTTTTTTCGCGCGAAAACTTACGTCATTCTCGTATTGCTGATACACGATTGGTTCGCTAAGTTTATTGCAAACACAATGGGCAAGGAATGTGGTCCAGGTTTGAGCAGCCGTTAGTGGGGAGGAGCGTTGCGTGACGAGACAAATAACGGCTGCGTGGGAGACTAAAGAAAGAACGACTTACCACAACTTGTTCATCGTTTCTTTTGTAGTAGACGGATATTTCAGCTTTTATATGTCTTGTTTAGTCGTGGAATTGCCAAGAGTCGAATATATTTTAAATAGCGGCATTGTCCAACGAAAATTCTTGATGTCATTTTGAACTCGCCGATGCGGAATTCCTTCTAATTTCGTCGGGATCAAAGGGTCAATCCATTTTGCCAGCCGACTTTTTAACACAGCTCACGATGACTTTTTGTATTCATTTTCCGTTATACAGAAATCATTTCTCGCTTTTCTTTAAAGGAAAGAATGACCCACAAAAAGGCTGTTTGGACCTCGTCCCAAGATAATTTGATTCATACGTGACCTCAAGATATAAACCTCTAGCTAAGTAACGCAAGCCACCCGCAACGTAAGTTACGTTTCGTGTACTGTAAACAAATTCAAATTTCTTTCGTTTAAATTGTAACCAAATGTTTATTTTTAGTTCAATATGTTTGTACTTTCTAGTCTAAAATAAACTGCACAAAAACGGTAATTTATAGGTTGATGGCGTTTTCCAAATTTTCAATCCCAACTCACCCTCACTGCCAGTTCTGCAGTAAAAAAAATACAAAATTAAATTAAGGCCTCTTGCAAATTATTAAAATTTCGTGTTTAACTAACTTGCGATTAGCCATTTTTTTTTTTTATTCCTCCGACAGACGGTCCAATCGAAGATAAGTATTCACACAGCATTCGACGACAGTCTTCCTCCCCTCGCGCGATTCGCGATTCGCTCTTCGCCCTCAAAAAGGCAATGGAGCCGGGTCTAGTCAACAGTCGCCGTACCCCTTCCCCTTCCCTCCCCTACCCTCCCCGAACTAATAGTCCTACCTCACCCCCACCCCCCATGTTGCCATGTTGCCGGCATATGTTTCTGGTATTGTGAGTAAAAACTGTTATCGAGAACTAATTCGCATTTTTTTTATAGCGAAATGAAATAAAACAAATTATATCAAAGGTTACCAAACATTCTGCAGTTGTACAAATACTGGGGAGTTTGTATAATTTTCCGTTACATATTTCTACATATTCCTTCTTATTTTTTACCAAACATCTTCTGCTCTCGGACGTAAAATTTACACGCAAGTAAGTAAAAAAGAATCAGAAAACGGTCAACAATGAGACTGAGGGTAACAGAGTGGTTAAACCCAAAACATAAGAATAGCGCCGTACTATTCCAATGATGTAATTTGTTTATTTCATTGGAACTGATGTTAAACCTCTAGCATAAGCATAAGAATTTGCGTCAAGTGAAAACGAACACTGACTCATACAATTGCGCTTACCCTTATGCTTATGCTCAATGTCGTACGCGTTTTCACTGGACAATGCAGTGTTGGGACCGTTTTTAAGTTATTGGACATAAGCGATGTAATGCTCCCGCTTATGCTTATGCTTATATCGCTAGAGAAAATCAGGCTTTATACGCACTCTTTTCTCTGCAGAGGTTCTGAGTCAGTAAAGAAACGCCGAAACAGAAAAAAATCAATACTAACAATAAAAAAATTCGCACGCTTCCCTTTTTCTTTCACCCCAGCCGCTCCTTGATGAATTCTTATCGCGGCGCGAAAGAGGCCTCTGCAGAAACGACAGATTTTCGTGACTAATGGAATAAAACAAAATACATTATGTTTTTACATCAGTATTGTTTTCGTGGAACTAACACGTGCAACTAGCCACAGCTTTATTAAGAAGTTCCATGTAGAGTCGCTTGTGGCGGATAGGTTTTGGAGGCACCTCTAACTCTAGTTGCTGACAGATGTTTTGCAGCACCCCAAGCTTCAATGGCTGCAGGGACCCAGTCTTGGATCATGGTTGAGATACGAAACGCAAACATACACGTCGAGACGCGTTCTTGCGCGCGAGCCTCGTCGACTGATAGTGCTCGTCGTACCTTTTAGGGGTCAAAATTTCCAGATTGGTACCGCTTAGGGTGCTTAAATCTAAAATGACAACAGTTAGAATTATCGCGGTACCTTTTACTGTATAAAGCCGAAAAAATATGACAGAATATAACAAGTGTTTTAGAATTGGTACCACTTAGATGTAAAAATTCATTTAGAGGCACATCCATCAAACAAGATTCTGGTACCTTTTAGGGTGTTTTTCAAAACTTTCCGACGAGCACCCCCGTCATTTTTATAAGGGAGTCTCCCCCCCGGGGGGCAAGTCTCTCACTCACGGTCGAACTTTTCGGCCGCCTTCACACGGCTTTGCTTCTTGAAGGATTCATCCAAAAATATGGACTGTTCCGCAGTCTGCAATCTTTATTCGCCACAGATGTTTACGGTTTTTACGAATAGTCCGCATTTCTTTATCTTTGAAAAACCTGTTCGTATGTGCAGTCTAGACCCGAGTCTAAAGTCTCATGTCTCATAGGGGTGGGGTGGTGGCAGAGTGGGAGGAATTGGGGGTGTCAAAAATAAAAGTTCAGGCGGGACGTAAACCCCTTGATGAAGATCTGAAAAATGACGACAACTCCGAAGAACATCTTGCAAACTTAAAATAGAAGTATAAGCAAGAAAACAACAAATAAACAAACAAACAAGGGTAAACGTAATATTTCGGTTCTTATATCAAACGTAAGAAAGACAATATGATAATGCGCTAACATAGGGCCACTAGGAAGGTGACAAAGAATATTAATAAGCTAATAGTTACAACAAATAATAAGAACCGAAATATTAGTATGCAAGCTGCTCTTCGAAGTTGTCATCATTTTATATTTCTTACATCTGTCGGCGGGAAAGGTTGGCCTGCTTCAGAAGAGTGGGTGGGCAGAACCAGCAGCGAGAGCAATGCGCGAGTCTCGCTTTTATTAGCCTACGCGAGACTCGCGCTTTCCGCTCGTGTTCAATTGATCTCCAATTCAGATATGGACAGAAATATACTTTCTATAAACTTGTGCTTTTTAAAAAACTTTCTACAAACCGGGATGAGTTGTCCTTTATTTATTTTGCAATAGCATAAAAAGATTTTGAAGCGATCATGATTGCGTGACACTTATTACGAATTCAACACGCCGCTGTAATGTGACGCTTTCTGGGTCAGCAGTCAGAAGGCCGAGGTCATTTTTGTTGTTTATTAACTGAATGATGATGGATATCTTAACTAAAAGGCAATTCAGGATTGATACGGCTTCCACGCTATGCGGTTTGTTGTGTTTTTTCATCGTATGGTTGTTTTTAAAAGCAGCTAAAAGTAGCTTAAAAGGAGGGTAAAGCCGCCTCAACAAAGTGCCTCAGCAGCCGTGTTGTGATTTGAATTCGCGGATTCCTCGGGCTTGCCGAATTCGACCTATGAAAGCCGGAATTTACTTCTATCGCAACAGAACCGAGGTACAAGTAATAGTGAGTCGCTCTTTCGTGTTAATTGTACCATTTAGTATGTATTCCCGAGCCTAGCCCACTAATTTGCATAACTTTGTTCTCGCTCAGATGCCATAGCCGTTTAATCACTGTCTGAATGGTATTTCATTTCCAGAGCTAAAACTTTCCAGTAGGACAGCATAGTAACTAAGGTTTCCTCGCATATAGATTTTATGATCAGATGATACATACCAGAGGCCATTTATAGCCGTCGAAGTTGGCCTACATTTTCTGTTTTATCGATAGCTACAAATGTTGACATAATAAGTTACAGGCAATTTTTTTTAATTGTATTACAGCATTTAAAGGGACACTGTCACGGGTTGACATGCGCCGGTTCTCGTCCGATCACCGAAGTTAAGCCCTGTCGGGCGAGGTTAGTACTTTGATGGGTAACCGCCTGGGAATACCTCGTGTCGTAGGCTCATCATTTTTCTTTCCTTTACTCCCTTTCATTTTTCATTTTTTTGGTTCCGTCAAGGAGCCACTCGTCCTGAGGAGGGCAAACTGAAGCCAAAGTCATGAAAACATAGCATACCTTCGACGATATTCCAACGACAACAAATGGGCGACGAAGTCGCTGTCACTGGAAGCTTCATACCCGGCATCGAATTTTCCCTGAAGCCACGACCTAAATATCCGATTTTCCAAATATATTCGTTTGTGGTTTCTAGACCACGCTATCTTATATCCTGCTTGATCCTCGAACTTCCTCTCCCGAATTGGTTCTTTTCCCTCCACCGCCGCCACTAGTTGACGCCATTTTGAAATTGACGGTTCAACTTGAAAAATTCATGCTGAACTTTTCAAGTTTCGATTCGAAAAACTCGCGCATGCGCCCTCGTGACAGTGTCCCTTTAAAAGAGCAAGAATAAAATAACATTCGTGCCAAGTTTCGAATTTACACGATGTCTTTTACGCGTTCGCCATCTTCTCAATGTTGCGTAATAATTCTGCTGTTTTTGCGTGCCGAAAACCGTCATAATTCCATTATTCAATTTTTTTTAAATTTCGCCTTTTAAATAAATCGCTGGAACCTAAAACTATTTTTCCTTTAACTAGTTCACCAAAAGGGATGTTTTGGCCAAATAAGAAAAAAAGCGATTTTTCGTGAGTGTCTTACGATTCTCGATCTTCTCGGAATATGGCTCTTAAGCTTTGTGATTGACTGAAAAATTTCGAGCCATATTCTAAACCAATCAGTAAAAGCCAAGTGAAAACAAAACCAACCTTACTTGTCTGCACGCGTTTTCCCGCGCTTGGTGCTGGCAACATGTATTTGTGTCAAGTTCTGATTTGTTAATTATTGTGATTGGCTAGAGTAGAATATAGTTTTACGACACTCAATTGAGAACTGCTCTATACTTTTATATCTCTTTGGTTTCATTATCTTCACAGAGAAGACCTGTCCACTTTATGCGCCTCCTAAGAATGGTGCCTTAGTCTGCAACAAAAATGGTTCAGTCCCATCTTGCTCGGTGCAGTGTCACAAAGATTTTGACTTTGTGTTTAATCCTCCCATTTCCTACTACTGCTCCGGGGGGAAATGGAATTTTTTCTCCATCTTCCCATTTGACGCTACACTACCATGGCCAGATTGTTCAAGTAAGTGGATAAACGCCATTAGTAATAAGTCTATCGGCTTAGGAACAGTTAAATGTTGATTACGCAAGAAAGTTATACATGTTATTTGGGCGATCAGTATGTATCATGTTAAGTTACTAAAAAAACAAGTTTTGAAACTGATCTAAAAAAAGTTAAAATGATCTTATAAAAACTTTAAGGAAACTAAATTTTCGGCAAACTCTCCGTTGCCTTAGTCAGAGTTAGTTTGAAACAGTGTTACTCCCGCTGGTCTCCAGAGATGCTGCTAAAGGTAAATAAACCTGTGGGAATTGTATATGTTCGTTTGCGGAGTTGCGGTCTTAAATGGAATGCAAAGCTTCCAGGAAAGTATTTAGCGTCCATCCTAAAATCCCTTCAGGGTGAAAGCGGTTTCCCTGTCAAGAACGCTAAAGAATTCACAAACTTTGCAAGCAGCCAAATAGTAGCCGACGACGAACGGATTGTGTCCTTTGATGTTGTCTCTCTCTTCACCTCAATCCCAGCAGATCTGGCCATAAACATTGTCCAACGTAAACTCGATGAATCTACTGAATGGAAGTATTTACAAGCTTGACACTAGCTCAAGCTCTCGACCTACTTTCCTTTGTACTTAACAACAGCTACTTATCATTTGAGGGAACTCAATACCACCAGGTGTTTGGCTGTACGATGGGATCGCCTGACAGCGCTGTATGCAATATACAATATATATACAATTTTATTTTACTCATAACAATAGAGATCGCCGAATTAGAATTTTTCCTGAAAAATTCAGGCTTGAACGGGACCATGACCTTGCGATACCGGTGCACTGAGCTATCAAGCCACATGGATAGATGGTCTAATGCGAGTTTGTAATATACCCATGACCTTGCGATACCGGTGCAATGCTCTATCCACGGCAGGGCGCTGAAAAGAATGGGCGGTGCAACGCGCACACAGCGCTTGGGCGATGTGTGATGCGGAGAGACACTGGGCCGAGCGCCCTCGAGAGAGCCGGAGTTAAAAAAATGGCGGCAAATGGAGATCGATGGCTGATGAAGAAAAGGGATCGCTGCAAGAAAACGGTACATGATATCCACTTAATGTTTACGACACGAAGATTTCAATGTATTTTCAAAGCTGTAGGCGAGAAAGAACGGGTTTTATACTGTAACATTTATCGCGAATTATTTGAAAAAAAAACGAGCTAGTTAGAAATGCGTTACGCAAAATGTTTGCACGCAAAACCTAAAACATTAATTCCCTGCGAACTATGACAGTAAACGGCTAAACGTTAAGAGTATAGATAGAGGACCTTTTGCTCTTTCATCCGTGTAAATTTCGTTTTGAACTTTTTTGAACTTTTTTAGTTACATGCTATAGAATTAAGGTGGTTGTTCTGTGATGCGATTAATATTGAGACTGACTAGCTGTGGAAGCATATTTTTGTTTTAAAAACTTCATGTGTCCTATTCAGGCACTACTAAAGCATTGAATGATAGGTTTGATCAAATGAAGGCTCCAAAACACTAAAAACGTTTCATTGATAAAGTGTAAATTGTTGAAACATGCAGGGATTATAGTTATTAATAGCAGTGGGTCTCTGATCCTGATGGCATAATGTACTGTACTGCATTATAGAAGCTGGGGCAATTTTAAAAGCGGATTTTCTGCTTCCAGTCACACAGTCATTTCGCCATTTTTTAAAGACCTGTGAAATAATAAATATCAGTGTGCTGTGATACGGAGCGGTAGGACATTAATACATTCCCAACATAATTTTTATGACAGACAACACTTACAAATGATAAAATTCAGCAATGGATAAACCATTATCTGCATAGGATATGTTTGTGGATTTAAACATAAACACAATGTACAAAACATAAGAAGAACAAAAGAAAGGAAAGGGGCCAAAATAGGATATTGTATTGTGTCAGACTAACATACATGCACTTTGTTGTAGCAACATCTATAGGGACAGGGACATCTCTTTATGGTCCTTTATATCTGATGTGGATATTTTGTGATACAACAACAACAACAAAACACTTTATTAAATAACAAATATTGATTTAAATAGTACCTACCCACAAATGGTTGAAAAACTAGTCGAGGCGGGTAGGTATAATTAAGTTAAGCTTATTACAAGGGTTCAGATTACAGCAGTTCAGATTACAATAAATAGTAGATTAAAATAATAAATTAAAAATAACAATAAAATAAATAAATAAATAAATAAAAACAGTAAAGAAAGTAGAAAGAGATTACACTATACTGGTCGTAGTTACAGGATTGATACAGTTTACAAGTTTTTAATTAATTCAAGAATTGAAGATGGTGTAAGATACAAATTTTCTTGTTTAAAAATATTAATAAGTATTTCATGTATTTGTTTCTTAAATACGTTTCTACTGGCAGATTTTTTTAATATTTTCAGGTAAAGCATTCCATAGTCGCACGCCAAATCGGGAAAAGGAATTCTTTAGTTGTTCAAGACGAGAAGACATGACATAAAATTTATTACTAGTTGCTGATCTGGTGTTGTAGGAATGTAGGAATGATAAGATGAGACGTTCTTACCCTGTCAACCCTTTTAACCCTTTTAACTATTTAACAATGCCAGGGCCATAGCCAGTATGAGGCAAACCAAGGCACTTGCCTCAGTCGTGATCCCAGTGTTTTGTTTAAACGTAGTTATCATAAAGCTAAGACCCTAAATAGCTAGACGGGGAATTTAACCATGAATATTGCCTTAGTTTTTATTTTTTTTCTGGCTACGGCCCTGAATGCTACATCCTGAAGGAAGGGTGGTGGCTGTTCGGGGCTGTACTTCAGAGTTTAAAAGTGAGACAGATCAAGTTGCAAGCAAAGCCATACACTGTATAAACTTATATAATAATAAAAAAGGATCAAAACAAAACCCCTAAATCTCATGCCTTTTCAGTATAATGTCCAATGTTGCAAATGGCATATATCAAAAACTAATTTTAATCAATATAACCCCTCTCCCCTAAAAAATAGAACTGATATAGGAACTTTCAAACACAAAAGTTATTTTGCATCTCCCAGTCACTTTATATCTATTTGATTATTCCCCCTTAAACCCTCACCACCCCCCCCCCCCCCCCCCCCCCCCCCATCCCTCTCCTGGGTCCCATAAGAATCGCTTAAGTTTGTTTTTTTGTTTTTGTTTTTTTATTTACTCCATTTTTTTATTATGCTTAATAAGTTTATTTACAGTGAGATGTTTACATATTGAAAGGTATTGAATTAAGTTGTAAAGTTGTAAAGAGGGTACCATTTACTTAATACTTTTGAAATAATGATTTTAAGTTTATATTATTTTAGTCTCGATCTCTTCCATTTATTTGAATAACCAGCCAAAATAATCGATATTATTTATACACTGATATTTAATCAATTAAGATGTACCATACTTAATGAATGACCTGTCAAATGGAAACTAAAGGGTAATGGGAATACAGTATCACAAAAGGAAACATATAGCTTGTATATATGACACTGACATTTACTTATCAATCTATATTTAATATATCAACAGTTATTTTTGTTGAAGATATGTTCCACATAACTAAAACAAATGTCAGGAACCTCTGTATTCATTCCTTAATAAAGGTAATCAAATTGGGTCTAGCAGCTTATTAACAAAAGCATCAGCTCTATCATTTTAATGTAGTTGATTAAAATTAACTATATAATATCTTGCTTCACCTGGTTAATAGAAGAAATTTTTTAGACTAGAAAAATTCAATTCCCTTATTTTTGAACCATTGAAGCAATCAGCGAGACAGATTTGACAAAACGAAGGCACCAAAACAGGCAAAATTATTTATTGATGAAGTATTACGTATAAATGATTAAAAGCAGTGGCCCAATAACCCCTCAAAACAACTACCTTTAGCTTGTAACTCAAAAAGTTCAAGATGACATTTACCCGGCAAATGAAAGAGTGATAGCTAGATCCTCTATGATCGGCGAATGCAGCCGTCTGCTGCCATAGTTCGTTATACATTTTACAGTATAAAACCCGTTCATTATCGCCTACAGCTTAAAAAATACATTGAAATGTTCATTTCGGGGTGGAAATCTGGTACCGTTTTCTTTACACTGCTATCAATAACTATAATCACTGCATGTTTCAAAAATTTACACTTTATCAATGAAACGCTTTTAGTGCTTTGGGGCCTTCATTTGATCATTCAATGCTTTAGCAGTGCTTGAATAGGACACATGATCGCAAACCAGTAGAACGTGGGCTCGGATTTATGAACGGAGTAATGGCGGACGGATTTTAAGTGATTTTCGTGAGTTTTCGGCCAGCTATTTCTGGGCTGTGTATTCATATATCAATCTAATAGCAATTCGCATTTGTCTAAACCTATTACATACATTTGCGTTAAAAAAAGCGGAAAAGACATACAAAAATTTTCGTCATAGTGGCACATTCTTTAGATCAGTTTCAAAACTTTTGCTTTTTAACTTAACATGATAATACTGATACTAAATACCGTCAAGATAACAGCTTTCCTTTGATTCACGTCCACGAAACTCAAGTTTGTCCGTCCGGAATAAAGTGCGAAGGGTCGTTAGTTAATTTTTTTTTTTATCCAAGGAGTGCATGCAACGCAGGAGGTCATCTAGTCTAGCAAGACAAAATGATCTAAGAGAACATACGGACCGTGCCCCATGATAATTATTTTCAATCTAATATTAGCTGGCACCAAAGGAGGATATTACCATCTTCCCCGCATGCACTGCAAGCAAACTATATTATCAAACGGCGGCGACCCGCCAGCAGCTCATTTTACACAGACGACGTTGAGGTTGGAGGTCAGTTGGTCGTAGCGGAAACCTTTCAAAAAGGAAATCTGTGTTGACCTATTTATTCTATTCACCTTTACAGAATATTTTCCATTTCGGGTTATGTTTACAGTTTGCTTTAAGGCCGCTCAAATTCCCAGACGGGCCGAAACCTGCGATAAGCGTCGCGTGGTAGACGCTTGAAATCTCTTCACAGATTCATGGAATCAATAAACCGTCTCGCGATTTCAAACAATGCCGGCTTATATTAGAAGAAATATCCGTATATTTGCTTGCTTTGGCTTATTGAATCTAACCGCCGGCAGGTGAACAGAGCCGGCGAAATAATTCCCGCGAATAAAAATATAAAGCAACAGCAACTCAGCTCAACCACTCAGTACGCGACTGTCCTGCTGTGTTTGTTTTAGCCTGCGAATACAGCCGCCTCTCATCGCTCCCGGCCGCAAGAGGCGTTCGCGCGAGAGAACGTCTGCGATTTACTTTGAGAAATTCCATACTGATGACGAAAATCTGTCCCGCATCAAGACAGGAGCGCTGATTGGCCAACTTGATAATTTAACATAATTATGCTTTAAATTATGCAGTGTTGTATTAATCTTGTCTGTCGTTAGAAACTGTACGACTCTGCGTTCAATCTATTTGTCCTATGTTTAATGTTTTGACATTACAAGCAAGTCAGTTTCAGGCGTTTATAGTTTTATCTACGGTGAAGAGGTTTTTCTACTTTTGTCAATTTACCGACCGGATATGGCAAGTTACTGATATTTCAAACGACGCCACTCGTGCACGTCTGGATGAATGAACATTTATCGGCGATACATGGGAAGAAGAATCCCGTAATTATCATCATCAGTCTGCTTTTAGCGGAAAGACTACCTTTAGACTCATGGCACCGCAATGGCCGGGGTCGAAAATGGCAGTTTCTTTCGCCAATATTTTCACGGCAAAGATGGAAACAGAAATAATAAACCACTGCGCGCAAGGAAATGTTATCCTTTGTAACACAATACAACCCTATGTGCCTACATCCTCATGGACAAATGAATCACAATCTTTGCTCAGACGGATCTATAAAGAACCTCCCCTTGTTTCATACAAAAGGGGTAGATCTTTAAAAGACATACTGATCAGGGCTAAACTGTAAAAATCAAACTACACTTAAAACCCAGTGAAGAAAGGTCACGACAAACACGCCAGGCGCTAGTTGGATTTGTGATGGGCCTGTCAACACCTTTCATTTCATTTGGTTTCACCGCATGCACATTATTATAATTATACGAGATTAGCGACGGGTGATTTACGTCATCAGTATGGAATTTCTCAAAGTAAATCGCAGACGCTCTCTCGCGCGAACGCCCCTAGCGGCTGGGAGCGATGAGAGGCGGCTGTATTCGCAGGCTATGTTTGTTTACGGTTATGTTATTTTTAGTTCAAAATCGATCTTCACTTTTCTTGCTATTTTCTGACTTTTCTATGGTACAAGCACTAATCATTCAGCTTCTTCATTTTGCTGTGACCAAAATAAAACTCTAATCGGTCCACAAATGCAAATAGATCTTCTCACAAACGACGCGCAACTTGGAGCTTGCCGGATGCAGTCACTTTCAATTAAATGCCGATAAAAACAAACAGCCGCCGAAATGGATCACTTTCAACTTCAAAATTTCGGATGTAATCGTGGAGTTAATTGGAGTCGATCAGGTTTTCGAGAGAGTTTATACCTTATACTGGAATTGGGTGTTATTTGGCGTTTGACTCGCCTTTTTGAATCGATCCAACCAATTTAAAATATGCATTACCGATGACTACAAACAGACATGGACGACAACAGTCAAACTATACCACGATAACTTTTTTCAACGGGTCCACTCCACTCTAAGAAAAACATTTCCTGGCACATCATTAATAAAGGAATAAGGTTCGCATTGTTTTCTTTCGATGCCTTTACAATAATCCATGTACGTGCATTCTTCGGTTCCACCGGAAGTCATTCACCCGAATTTTACCCAAAGCATGCTGGGAAGACGGTAATATCCTCCTTTGCTGGCACCCATGCTGTGAAGGTTATGTGCATTCTCGCTCCCATGACCGCACGGTCTCTATTAAACGGATATCCAATATCATATATCATGTAGCTGTCATCACTGCTGCAAGTATTTTGCTTGTACAGCGAATTACGAAAATTGTGTGTCGGTTTGTGAGGCTATGAAAATCAACAAACCCGCCAACTAAAATCACTTGACGTCAATCAAACTGACCAATCCGGTGTCTGCCTTAAAATAACTACACCACCTCACGCAGTATGACACTGAACTAATAATAGATTAAAAATATTTTTTATTGGAAGAGACCCATGTATGGGGATCTGTTCTCTTAGATCATTTTCTCTTGAGTCGAGTGGTAATATTAGGCACCCGACTTGAAATCCAGAGGCTCCGGGTACAACTCTCGCACTCACTACAAGCTGGTGTTGTTTCACGCAACACCCCCGAGTTCAACTCGTTGGCCGCGCTTCTAAATAACCAGATACTTGGCTCCCTTCCGGTTGTTATGTTTTCTCTTTTATATTCATTTCAGTGAAGTCTTTGATCTAATTAATGTTTTTACATACATGCATGGCCTTAAAAGCTTGAAGCCTTTCACAAAACCTTATATAAATAACGCCCCTTTGCCTTTTTAACATTTTGTTTTCGTTATTTATCCATAACAGAAACGGCAAATCCTTCTATCATGAAGATGACAAATGTACCATTTTTCTATTACAATGGAGACTGCAACGACTCCAACACGCAAACATCAATTAAGAACAATTTCCTTGCCCTTGTACAAAATGGACTGCTACCACCGATATTTTGCCAACCAGCTACATGCAAAGCGAACACCTTGGAGGTATATTGTGGAAACGTTACTGCCGCAGAAAGGAGACGAAAAAGATCGCCAACGATGTCGGTATGATTGGTAGCTTCTCTTTTCTTAGCATAGATTTGATAGCCTTATCCATTGGATAAATATCTAGCAATCATTTGATATAAATATTGTTCACTCAGGAAAGGGTAACTCATTTACTGGTTATACTTATAGCTTTTGTAACATACGGAACTGAAAGAGGTCCGTATGACACATGTTCAGATCACTTTAATATCCGTGAATATGATTTAAAAAAGCCCTGTTCACATTGCAGTTCAACAATTGATAGGGTGAAAGGATAGTGAAAAATATAACAGTGCCCTATTTTTTTTGCATTGCAAAATAAGACTTTTTTGATGGTTAAAACTAAGAATGATTACAGTTTTTAAAACATAATAGTTTAAATTTAATGAAAAAATATAGAAAAACGATGGATTTAAATTGGTGAAGTGTTTAAGCCTGGCACTTTGTGTTCAGTATAAAAGTGCTCGTCTCACGCCAAAACCTCCCTCGGTCTTTTCGAAAGGGAAAACCGTCCCATAGTTTTCGCTGCCCCCTCTACTTTAGTCTTCATGGCGGCGCAAAATTCCCGTTTCAATCGATAATGCTTTACTTCAGCAAGATATCGACGCCCCGGCCGCTCAAGCTGCCCAAGCATTCCAGCCTGCACCGGCCCAGTGAAATGACAGATGAATGGGGTTAGTTTCTAGAGAAACTGTGGTGCTGCGTCGGTGGGGGGATGAAACACGGAATTTAGTTTTATCGACTGAGTCGATAAGGTAAATTGACCACCGTAAAAAGATTCAAATAGCTGACGTTTCGAGCGCTAGCCCTTCGTCGGAGCGAATCAAGGAATTGTGGGTAGTGTGTGGTTTTATATAGTAAGCGGTGGAGCTACGTTATTGGTGGAAATTTGGTGACGTGAAAAACAAATGTAGATTAGCTGAATGAAAAGCGTTCGTTGATTCCGTGGGGTTTGAGAGTGCCGATTTGAAAGATGATTTTTTGTTCTAGGTTTTTACGGCTTTCTGTGTTACCCTGGTGTAGGGAAAGGCCGCAGATTGTCATGTGTTGTTTAGAATGGTTAGTAAGATTAAAATGGCGCGCGACTGGTTTGGATGCGTCTTTGTCATTTTTTTCTGACGATGTACCGGGAACTTTCAAATGCACACGCACACGATGTAACACTTGTCCTTTCATTCACAACGCGGACAAAATAACAGGACCCAAACGATCTATTAAAATCACTGATCGTTTTACATGCACCTCCGTAAATGTTATCTACTGCATTACATGTACTTTTTGCAAAAAGATATACATTGGCGAAACAGGGAGGAGACTGGGCGACCGTTTTCGTGAACATCTCCGAGACGTTGAAAAAAATGACAAAGACGCATCCAAACCAGTCGCGCGCCATTTTAATCTTACTAACCATTCTAAACAACACATGACAATCTGCGGCCTTTCCCTACACCAGGGTAACACAGAAAGCCGTAAAAACCTAGAACAAAAAATCATCTTTCAAATCGGCACTCTCAAACCCCACGGAATCAACGAACGCTTTTCATTCAGCTAATCTACATTTGTTTTTCACGTCACCAAATTTCCACCAATAACGTAGCTCCACCGCTTACTATATAAAACCACACACTACCCACAATTCCTTGATTCGCTCCGACGAAGGGCTAGCGCTCGAAACGTCAGCTATTTGAATCTTTTTACGGTGGTCAATTTACCTTATCGACTCAGTCGATAAAACTAAATTCCAGTGAAATGACAACCTTTTAGACGGTCAAGTGCAAGCTGTTTTTCCTCCACGAGTTAAAGAACCGGCTGCTGATTTAGTGGGTGTCTGGTTTGTTCATAATACACTAGAGTGGAGTGTGGTTGTTATCGCCAGTTTGTGTGTCACTTCCATTTATTCTTTTCTTCGAGGCTTTTTTTGTCGGTTTTAGGGCGGTTAGCTCTTTGTAGCTAGCAAGTGTTATCCCGCCGAATTGATTGTTATCGCCGAGTCAGTGGCTGTGTTTTCACGAGGCGGTTTTTCTTGCTTAACATTCCTTGAGGTGGTTTGTTTACCGACCGCGTTAAGCAGCTTAAATAATTTATGCGTTTTCACGGACAAAGCTTTATTCATTTTTCTTGAAGTTTGTCCCTTGTTATTCGCGGAATAACAAGAAAGATGGTGGGAAACAGAGACGCTTGCAAATAGATGATTCTTATGTTTATTGGTGTACTATCGCGTTTGTTTCAAGGATCGAAGGGGGAGAAGGTTTCAGCAAAGGCTCAAGTTGCTTGCTATTCAAAGTAGAAGAAGAATAATCGAAGCCTGTTTCTTTTAGAGGATGTTAGAATATTCAAATTATCGCAGCAAATGCAAATTATAACACCTCTGACATGCCCTTATCGGTTGTTTGAAGGCTGGCGACATGTGATTGGCCGAAATTAATTGCCGACTCGCTTAAGCTACCTGGATTGGTGGCTTAAATTTAATGAGAATTCTATTGAAATTCGCCGACTCGCTTAACTTTAAGCGAGTTGGACAAGCAACTGTTTTCACGAGATTTCCGACTGTCACTCGCTCAGCGACTTGAAAAATCGCTCGTGTAAACACGGCCATTGTCTCGCCGAATTTAGTTGTGAGGGCGTGATTGTCCCGCCGGAATTAGTTATTGTTTGCGCGTAATGACTCGTCCGTTTTACCCGTTGTCTCTAGTATGTCTCGCCGATTTTATTTTATTGGAATAGCGAGTTTGTCCCGTCGAATGTTGTTGTTATAACGAGTTGTGTCTCGCCGAATTTCGCTGTTAGGGCGTGGTTGTCTCGCCGGATTTAGTACGTTGTTATTTGCGTATCTATGTCAGTTTCACTCGTTTAATCTCGTCGTTAGCCGTCATAGCGGTTTTCTCTCTCCAAAAAATTGTTATATGTAGCGAGTTTGTCTCGCCGAAGTTTTTCGGTAGGGTTGCAGCTCTTAGAAACCTCTATTTTCATTGGCCTTGTAAAACACAGCTGCTATTGTTTTTAGGGTTAGGGTCCATTGTTGTGTTGTTTGTCCTATTGTTCTCTCGAAGGGTTGCAAACCAATGGTGTGAGACCGCGGAATTTACATGTGATAGCAAATGTGTCTCGCCGAATTTACGTGTGATAACGAGTTTGTCTTGTCGAATTTTGTTGTTGCAACGCGCGAGTTTATCTCGCCGAATTTTGTTGTTGTGGCAAGTTTGTCTTGCAACATTTGCAAAATTTGCAACGCGCGCGTTTGTCTGGGGCGCCACGAAGCTCTCGGAACGCCTCACAGGATTGGCTGAGAAAACAATAGAACAAGCAACAGAAGAATTGATCCTAGCCCTGAAACAATAGAGCTTCGTGATACCCAGGGCCAATAAAATTAGAGGTTCTAAAGAGCTTCGAGGCTCCTGGTTTGTCTCGCCGAATTTTGTTGTTGTGGCAAGTTTGTCTTGCCAAATTAGTTTGAGGCGACGCGTGAGTTTGCCACATAGCCGAATGTTGGTTGATTCTGCATGTACCGGTCACATATTACGTAAAACAAAAGGAACAAAGAACGACAATAATGCAAATGCAAAACAAGACCAAAAATACAATACCTCACAAACAATAGAAGACAATGAGTGGTTCATGGATACCGGTACATTCAGAAAGACCCCGAATTTTGTCGTAGCAAGTTTGCCTTGCTAAATTTGTTTGTTAAAGCTCAGTGTGTATGTCATGCCGAATCTAATTGTTGCAGAAAGTTATTGTTTATTGCAGGGCATCAGTTGTCTTGCTGAATAATTTTGTTGCTGTAGCAAGTTTCTCTTGCTTAATTTGTCTGCTAGAGGGCGCGAATTGTAATTTGCAGCTCAATTTGTTTGTGGTTTGACTTTTGAAGGACTTCAAAGTCCATGGGATTGTGTTTCCAGTTTAAAAGTTGCCGTTTAGAAGAAATTATTATAATGGTTTTAAATAATTTTTATTATACTTGTATCTTCAGGTTGAGGGCCAGCTATTGCCACTCGGTAAGTGTGTATTATACTTTTCCTATCGCTTTAACCCTTTAACTCCCAAGAGTGCCAAACATCAAAATTCAAGAAAAATCCCAAATTTCATTTTGGAAAATATTGAAAAACAAATGGTACCTTGCGAAAGTACTGCTGAAGAGGTTGGATTTGAATGGTCACACCATAGGATTTCGTCAACAGACTCAAAAGTTAGAACTTAACACTACATGTCTCCATTGTTGACTCTGGGAGTGAAAGGGTCAATAAGCCAAAAAAAAAACATGTAAAATGGAAACCTAAACTATGGTGGCCTACGCGTGCCATAGCAAAGTCAAGTTTGTTTACACGATCACGATCTTACCTGAATATGTTTAGTTTTATATATATATATATATATATATATATATATATATATATTGTCGTTTTTATTGCTTATATTATTTTTATTTTATTTTAAGAAAGCCTAGCTTTTGTTTTATATTGATCATAAGTTGAATTAAATTTCACTCTTATTTTGTAGGTAAGTTTTGTTTTATCTCAGTTTTAATTTGTAAGATATTTGTTTTGACACATTGAAACGGAGTTGAAGTTTGAGAAAACTAAATTAAACTGCAAGTATGGCCCATGAGGGCCATAGCCCATAATGCAACGGATACATTCTCAAGATGCCATCTTGAATACTTTTATGAATCAAATAACATGAAGGAGCGGATAAGAAACCCTGAGTGGAAAAACGATGAGACACTCAGAAAAGACCTTGAGAAATATGTTCACCAAAACCTGCGGCGAAACGAGATTTTAGATTCTGGGTTGAAAAACGAGACAGTCGAGTTTTTTTAACCCACTTCGAGTTCTTATACCTGGTGAAACACTCTTATACCTGGTGAAACACTCTTATACCTGGTGAAACACTCTTTCGAGTCTGGCTTATCAAAGTGATCATTAATGCGGAGAAAACGAAGGAATAAAATTGCCAAAATCTATACAAATTAAGAGCGTGTATCGATCCAAACCTTCTTAGCAGTTGTGTTCTCGTCATGAATGATTAATGAGTTTTAGAAATAATTATCATATATATCTCTTCCATGCAGATTGTCCTCCGTGTAAGATTCCTGTACAATGTTACCGAAATCCTTGTGACGGAAATCCCTGTGACGACGGGACTGACTGTGTCCCTTGCTACTGCAACTGTGATTACGTGTGTAAACCGCAGCTCGGATGAAAAACCTGACACGACGCTTACAACTAAGAAACACAGATGCATCTTCGTAAACGAAAGGCTATTTATAAGCTTATTGTAACCAAATGAAAATAGAGTTAAGTAGAAAGAGTTTCGTTTTGCTCGAGTACAATAAGAAGTAGGTTAACATTTATTTAAAACCGAAGATTGAATAAAAATTAGAATCTTTAGTGATACACAAGTGTGCCCTGCTTTACAACCTACTTACTGTTTTGAAGCCAAGGAAAGGTAGCATACTCAAAACTGTCACGTGATGCGTTGGAGGATCCGGCGCTATTGACAATTTCATAGTTTATGTGTTTCCATTATTGCCCCCTTTTCCTAAATTTTCCAAGACTATACGTTGATGCAGTAAGTAAAAAAGAAGACAGTCAGGTCCACATTTTGAGTTATTCTCCACTCCGCTTCCTCTCCCCTCACCCCAACCTCCCCCCTCCCCCCACCTTTTTAAATCGCCATTTGCTAGGCAGCCTATCATCAAAACGTTGAAGGATTATCTTCATCTTTTTCTGGAGCTCTTTCCATTGCAAGGTTTGTACAATAAAGGCATACATAAATAGACCTACGACTATGATTCGGCTTCCATGATCGCTCATGGCGTTCATAGCGTTCAACAGCTAAGCGAGAAACAATTCAGAAACTACAAAACCGCGCTGCTAGAGTTATCATCACCCGATCAAGCTATGACACGAGCTCTAACTCTCAACTAGCTTGGCTGGAACACCTTATCTGTTAGAAGGGCCAAGAAAAAGGCATTCATAATGTACAAATGCATAAACACGTTCGCCCCATATTATCTATGCAATATGTTTACTCCCAAAATTACATCCCATAAGCTTTGCAACGCCAATCAAAAAATAGTGATACCAAGACTAAGAGCTGACTACCTAAGGCATAGCTTGATGGTTTTGACTCACGTGACCTTCAGTCCTGTGGGACTCAAATGGCAAAGGCCATGACGGCCATGTTGGTGCACATAACAAAAGAGGTTCATTAAAATTCTTTTGCAGGTTTGCACCAACATGGCCGCTGTGACGTAACGTGAAAACCACCTATAGTGTTGCTTTCCTCTGGAATGATCTCCCAGAGGAACTACGAACAGCTGAGTCTTTAGGCCACTTTAAAAAAGGTGTCAATAAATGGTTTTCTGTATCAGACTCCCACACAGCAAATATGTAAAACAATCTTTAGAATATTTTAAAATTACTTAGAGTTATCATTCTTGTAAATACCGACATTTTACCGTGTATAAATAAAGTTTAAAATTTACATTTACATTTACACATGACACGCGGGGACATCCAGTGATAATCCTCGATCAGCGACTCTTGTTTTAATATAATTGCCACTGATCGCACTATCACAATACAACATACAATACAATACTTTATTTATTACCCTTTAACTCACAAGAACGGCAAAAATGAACGTTTAAGAAAAATCATTTTGCGAAATATTGCAAAACAAATAGTACCATGCAAAAGTACTACTGAAGAGGTTTCATTTGAATGGTCACACCACGGGATTTCGTCCACAGACTCAAGTTGGAACCACACTATATGTCTTCATAATTAAGTCTGAGAGTGGAAGGGTTAACGTGTAGCTAGTTTTCAGGTACTCTACAACAATCATCAATATAAAAACACCTAGTAAAAAGACGTTACACAAACCGTTGGCCAGACATCGAGCAAACTTGTCATATATTCATAGTGTACGTTAATTGTTATTTACCTACCTCTAAGAGCGTAATACACGGCAAATACTCACTTAGATACCTCGGTCCAAAGTTTTGGATTAAACTCCC
This sequence comes from Dendrophyllia cribrosa, assembly GCA_024195265.1. Taxonomy (NCBI): domain Eukaryota; kingdom Metazoa; phylum Cnidaria; class Anthozoa; order Scleractinia; family Dendrophylliidae; genus Dendrophyllia; species Dendrophyllia cribrosa. The sequence continues at coordinate 20,314,719 of JAJLRJ010000005.1, forward strand.
AAGTAAAGACAGATATCAGCCAAACCAATGGGTTTTAGACCTTCCATTCGCAAACAGAATCATGTTAAAAAAAACTGGGTCTGCACACAACAATGAAATCGGCTGTAATCCTTTCGTTCCAAAAAATGCTCAAGATCATAAGAAGAAATTACCAAATTTCCTTTTAAAAAAAAATAACAACGAGTAAGAAACCGCACCAAAAGAAATTACTGGCGATCAGTAGTTTTTATTGCCATACAGGTGTACTTTGAGTTTTCATCTTCGGAATTAAGGGTTAGAACCATACATTAAGACTGGATATATCAATAGTCGATTCTGGGAGTAAAAAGGTTAATAGATTAGATGTGCTAAGAAAAAAAAAATCACTCAAAAGTAAAAGTGAAAAGTATGGGCGAAAGCGACTGTTGTAGCAAAGTCAACCGTCATAACGTCAAATTGAATCTAGTCAAGAAACGAATGCTCTGCCGCTGATGGCATTCCGCCTTCGAGTGTCCACTGTGGTAGATTTTGGACACGAGCCGCCTTTTCCTTGCCCCTCACTTCTGAACGTCATAAGAAGAGACAAATTGTCATTGAATTAAACCATTGTATTGAATTTTTAAATCAAGATGCATACGGATAATTTTAACTGCAAAATAGAAAACTTGAACCTACGCAGATAGGGAGCGTCCTGGGTATAAATTTCTCATTTAAAGAGAACTTAATACAATTTTTAGTCAATCGATGATCAAAATGACCCCTTTCCCACTGCACAGACTGTATGTGTCTACCAAGCATATGCTAAAAATAAGAAAAACTTATCAGGCAGAAGTTGCCGGGGTAACCCTTGGATAGACTAGCATTTCATCCAGGGAGAAGTAGCAATACTCTTAGTTGCTATGTGCTACAGTAACAAGATTTAGGTTTGGCCGTGTCATCATCATCATCATCATCATCTTTATTTAAAAAACACGGGATCACTTTCATTAAAAAATGCTCTTCCAGTGAGCCGTGGACTACTTAACATACAATAATGATAAAACGTTTAAAAAACAACATTATCCATTTCAAGGCCAGAGCTCTTGTAGAAGCGGAGAAAATCCCCTCTGAATATTGAAACAATAGAAATTTGTTAATGAGCAAAAATGAGCCGTGTGGACTGCCAACTCTGACTAGCAAAGATATTTCCAGGTGATGAATATACAAAGATTATCTAAGATCTTACCTTCAAACATTGTTTTTTATTTATTGTAATAATAGAGAAAATTTCTTATTATATTTTAGAACTTTGTATGCTGTAATTAACAGAAAGTTCCAAATTATATCGTAATCCATTAATCTCAGTGATGAGTATAAGTGTTAGGTTAGATCTTTTCTGTCTTTTTCATAAAATAGATTAGATCTTTCCTTATCATAGATTAAATCTTTTCTTATCATAGATTAGATCTTTTCTTATCATAGATTAGATCTTTTCTTATCATAGATTAAATCTTTTTCTGATCATTTTCTTATCATTCCTGAATGTAAGTCTAATTATTTATGATTTCGAGAAAAAAGTAATTATTCATAAAGAAATGCAAAATGTGAAAAGAATATTAGATAATCGAGTTAGATTCACAGCGGAATACTGAAATACAACTTTTGGATTCGTGAATTGTCACAAGAAAAATAGTCTTAACGTATCTGAAGGAAAATATATTTGTCATTTTGCTGAGTGGGTTCAGCTGCTTTGAGCTGTCAAATCAAGCTGAATCATTTATAAATACAAAATAATCATTTATCAAATGAAAATAAATACATGTTGCCATGTTATCTCCCCTTAAGCTGTCAGCAAAAACCTATATTTTTCAGGGTCGAAAACTTTGAACATCATAAAACATCAACAACAACAAAAAAAAAACTTTGAACATCATAAAGTGGTGAGTGTTTTGAATGTGCGATTTGTTTTGAATTATCCATTCTTTTTACTTTGAAGGTTATAAACTGCCTTTAATCTTGCAAATGATACAGACAAAAACGAGTCTTCTCTCAAGTGCTTCTTCATTATTTTTTCATTTTATCAGTTGTGCTTGATAAAAAGCTAAAATTTTCATTTCTTCAATTATGATGCAGGTTACAATATGAACTTCTTGATTTTCCTGAGTATGCTGTGCATTTTATGTCTTAACATCAGCCAGGTAATAATACTATCGACAAGGCATAGATTTGTTTTGTTTCTTGCACAACGAAATTAAACTAATTTTTCTTAAATTTGCAGCTTGAAATATGGACTGATTTTTTGGTGTCTTTTTTTTTTCCTTAGACGGCAAAGTGAAAGGGGCCCTGTCATTTAGTTATGGCGTAAGTTTAATCTTTAATTGAATATTTCGGTTGATTTTTAGGTTGAGGGCAAAGATCTTGGGCCAACAAGTACGTCTTTTTTCTTTGTTTCATTATCATCATCATCATCATCATCATCATCATTATGACTCCGCTAGAGCACTGAGTTCAGTCTCAAAGTTCCTCAAAGTAAGCTATTAGAAGAGAATGATGAAAGAAAGAAAGCAAACTTCCTCAGACATGACAGCACGACTGAACCGTAAAGAGAGTTAAAAACTGACCTGTCGAGCACGGTGTTAATCCTTCTTCAGTGCGATTCCGTGGCCTATTGAATGTCTTTACGTTCGCCTATGTGCTTTATCAACTCAGTCGTGCTTTCCCACCGACACAGTACAACAGTTTCATTAAAATTTAACTCCTTTATTTGTTGCTTTTTAGTTTGCCCAGATCCGTGTCCATATGAAAAGGTCTTATGCAAGACAGACCCCTGTGAGGTGCGGAAGGAACCTTGTCCTGTTGGCACTACATGTGTTATTTGCGAGTGTGGAGGGTGTTACTCATTTTGTAAAAAAGCTATACAACTGAAGCCGGGGCGCTAACAACTGGATTTTACAAGCAGGTTTATCGTTAAGAAGTAAAGAAGAAACACAGAGCCACGTCTATTAAAAAGCCCTAAACTTAGAATATGTAAGCTTGGATTAAAAAATGTGAAATAAAGAAAGTAATGAAAAACGAACAGTCAACTTGTAATATTTATATGCTAAAGCCATCATATTAAATAGCGTTAAATAGTAGTAAACAAGGGAGAGGAATGAGAGTGAGTGTTTATTGGAAGACGATTTCTTAAGTTTTGAATCAATTAAGACAGCCTTTAGGGTCTTTAATAAAAATGGCCAAATGAGCCATACGTTTTTTTGTTTCTAAAATTTTATATTAAGGCTCCCATTGATAGCAGTATATATATTGACGGGATCTCCCTGGTTAAATAACGGTGTCTATCTATCTATCTATCTATCTATCTTTCTATCTATTCAATTAAAGCTCTCGATCGGGGTTTATTTTACATATGATCGAAAATTGCTTAAAGAGAAGAATTTTATTGAGAGACAGCACCAAAAAGCTTATTAATATCTGGTCCTCAAGAGGTTTGTCTATTTATGGTACGGTTACGATAATAAAATCATTTCTTATACCAACATTTGCTTTTGTATGCCCTTTGTTGCCTACTCTAAAGAAAGTAATAAAAACTTTAAATCAATTATTATCCAAGTTTTTAAGGATTAGAATGGCACAGATAAAGTGACACGAGTTTCAGTAATAAATGAGGACGAAAAGGGCGGCTTGCATTTTGAAAATGATTGATTTGGACTGTTTGATAAAATCCCTAAGGCTAGCCTGGTTAAAACGAGTGTTTAATGGAAGTAAAGGAACATGGAAAAGATACCTTCAACATCAATTGGATCCTTTAGGAGGCTTTATTATTGTTAATTCTAACTACGATGTTAATTAATGATTATGTAGTTTCCTCACAATTTTATAACGAACTTTTGTTATGGTGGTCACAATTTCGTGAAACTTTCGTATTAAAAAGAGATTGGCGATATATAATTTGGAATAATAAAGAAATACGAAGTGATAATACCCCTATATTCTACAAAAACTATTTTGAGTCCGGAATTATATATACATATGATCTGTTATTTCATTTAAATATCACAGACTCATATAGTCAGCTGAATCGAAAGGTCAACAAAACCAATTTTTCACAATGAGCAGTTCTTCGTCACTCTATACCTTCTGATTTAAAAGCGAACTCCCTGCCTTCGTCAACAGTTTCTTTTTCTTTTCCTTTCTTGATTAGAGACACCATTTTCAATATAAAGGAAAAGCAATCAAAAGATTATTACTCGTTACTAGTGATGGAAAAAGCCAAACCTCCAAATATTGTTCATAAATTGCAAACTTGATTTTAAGCTATCACTTGAACAACTACACCAAAATTTACACTACGTCACTCTGTAGCTCTTGGGACATACTAATACAAAATTATATAAAATTGGATTCGTTGCATCTGATTTGTGTACTTTTTGCAAGACGGAACCATAATAATTCGCGGCAAAACTGTTTTTGTGGGATTGTAGAAGAAATAATATCCTTTCTACGATTAAAGGATTTAAAGCCAAAATATATATTGAATATGAAACCGAAAGTAAAATGAATGAGATATTTTTAAGAAAAAGTGGATAATTTCTCCGATTAATTAAGCTGATTTGCATCTTTGCTGCACCCCTTTTCGAAAACACTGCAATTATTTCCCTTTAAATGTGAATAAGTTATTGTAACTGTGTTTTTTTTAACATAATTGTAAATAGTAGTGGTATTTCTGTTGTTGTTGTTGTTGTGGTTTTTCTTTTCTTAACGCTGAAAACGTTAACTTTGTTTGTTGAAACAAAATTTCGCTGACCTTCTCACACCTTCTCGCACCTTCTCGCACCTTCTCGCACCTTCTCACACCTTCTCACACCTTCTCACACCTTCGCGCACCTTCTCACACCTTCATACACCTCACACCTTCTTGCACCTTCTCACACCTTCTCACACCTTCTCACACCTTCTCACACCTTCTCACACCTTCTCACACCTTCTCACACCTTCTCGCACCTTCTCGCACCTTCTCGCACCTTCTCGCACCTTCTCGCACCTTCTCGCACCATCTCGCACCTTCTCGCACCTTCTCACACCTTCTCACACCTTCTCACACCTTCTCACACCTTCTCACACCTTCTCACACCTTCTCACACCTTCTCGCACCTGCCAAACTCACCTGTAACACACACATTCTAAATTTTCGAAAATTTTAGGTGGCTCTGAACCCCCTCCCAAGAATGTTTTTTAAAAAAAGAAGAATTTGTATCTTAACACACTAACAGAAACCCATAAGTGAGTTGAAACGTGGAACTGTATCTTGTACGCTTCAAAACAAGCTTCCGATTATTTAATTTGCTAAGAAGTTGTTACAGCCATATTTAAAAAATCAAGATAATAATATTAACCAATCAATTCGCTAGAACAACTTGCTTCCAATCTCGAGGGACCGTGGGGTTTCCAAATATGGTACTAAGCAAAAAATGAATGTTCGGAAGCTGTGAATGCGCGTTACACGTTTCAACCCACTTATGGGTTTCTGATACTAATTATAGTTTGATAATAAAAATGAGGGATCACTGAGCTCGTTTTTTAGTTACAAGCACTTATTTTAGTGACGAAAACTCAATCAAAGGACTATCATAGATGAAGACGCTTTTTACCAGCTCGTGGTTGCAACGTTTTAGTCATTGCATTGGAGGCTCAGTAGTATTGGATTGTCTTAACCCTAACGCGCTAACCTTCAACGTTCATAACTTCTTTAATATGTATTCAAACGCCATCAAACTTTGTGACTTTTCCTAAAATTTATCTGGCAACAATTTCATATGACAATTTTTTGATCACGTGACATGACGTTTCCATGGCAACAACATTTTGACAGCCATGTTTTTGCAAATTTGCATATTTATACCTTTGAATGAAGAAAAACAATGTTTATTGGTATAACTTTTGTATTTTTACGTCATTTAGCGTTTATTTATTGGTTTTGATTAATTTTGCGTCAATTTGGACGGTTTTTAAGAGGTTTTAAAAAAATTCAGAAATCCAAGATGGCGGATCCAAGATGGCGGCCGTATAACTAATTACATAATAACTACGTCATATGACGTCATCGTCCCATTGTGCGGACCGCAAAGGAGACAGTTTTGGACGTACTATGTACCCTCTAGGTTTCATTGTCCGCCATAGCCTTAATGTTCGTGAAGTTACGAAGGGGGGGCACAATGTGCCCCCCCCCCCCCAGGCTCAGGAACTCAAAAGAAGCCCAGGCCGAATAGGGTTAAATTAGTCAGCAAAGAGTGACTAATGTTTAAAGGAATGATTAGAAGCAGTTTTTCATGATGTGCTGTAATTTTTAATATTTAACCTAGAATAGATTTAGCATTTCGTTTTAAATGTTCACTTCGGTAAGTCACATGGCATAATTTGTTGTTTTTGGCTTATTTTTTTTTTAAAAAAAACGTCAAACAATATAAAAGGAATGAATTAAGCAGTTTTTCATGCTGTGCTGTAACCTGAACAATTTGGTATTTCGTTTCAAATTTCCGCTTTGGTCATTCACTTGACATCTTTTGTTGTTTTTGGCTGATTGTTTTTCTTTTTTTAAAAAAAAAAACTTTAAATATTATACGGAAAGCTTTAAGCACGACAGCTCTGGATGACGGACATATGTTTGAAGAATAACACACCCTTGATTTACAGTCTTAAGTAATAACGTTTATATCACAATGTTAAAATTTTTTAAATTCTCAAGTATCCAGAAAATTCACATTTATTCACATTTAATATCAGTTTATGGCTTTGGATGTGGCCTGAATAAACGTACTCTTGCGTCGCGTGTAAGTTTCCACACACAAATAAAATTGCTCTAAAATTACATATGCAAGGACGACTATCTTGAGAGAACTTATAGTAGAAGTAGTTATTATCATTTGGTCGTTTAGAGGAAAAACCAAAAAAAGCTTGAATTTTTATTAAGTGCTGTAAATAAAAAACTTTGCCAACTTTTGCTTGTCAAACTGAAATAAGCCTCATGATCAGATTTTCTAAGGTTTTCTTTTCCAGTACTAAACACTAGTAAATTAGAAACTGTATTTCATTGTGATGGATGTTCTCCGAATTTTGCTGAATAGCAATTTTTCATTTCTATTTTCATTTTATTTTCAGATTAAAGGACAACAAAAGGAAGGTATGCTTACGTTATATATTTTTTCTTTATTTTAATAATTATTTCTGCGGGAATGGGGGCTCGGCCAGTTACGGAGTGAGTTTAGTTAATCTAGAGCCTGAAATGTGAAACTTAAGAATATAGCCAATAGTATGGACAGCTATTAAAGATTGACTTCGCCGACTGATCTTCAGCCGACGAATAATTTGCCTTTTTAAAATTACATAATTAACTTTTTGGTAATTTTTTTTAGCGCTGAGCATTAGCCCTAGTAAAGAAATGAGGACCACACGAGGCAAAGGAAAACTTCCCACGACCTCCTGATTAGCTCTTCCGTCGCTCCATCGTTTGAGCTACGAGGCCATACGGAAGCAGGTCGTGGGTTATAAGGTGGCAATTCGTGGCAATTCTCGTCGTGGGTTCGAATCTCACCGCGGTCAAAACATTTTTCTTTACCTTGTGTAGTCCCCATTTCCTTGACCGAGGTTTACGCTCAGTTAGAAATTCATGGGTTGTGCTCAGCATTGAAAGTTAAGTAAATAATCCGCCTTTAGTTTAGAGCAGTTTTCAATTGAGTATCGAAAGTAATTACACAATTGCTTTGGTTTTGCATTGCTACGCTTTGTGATTGGCTAAAAAATCTCGCGCCACTTTCTCGACCAATCAGAAGTAAAACCAAAACCAATCGTGACTTGCTCGCACGCGTTTTCCCGCGCTTGGCGCCCGCGACATGTAATTGCTTCGAGCTCTGATTGGTTCATTGGATTGTTTACGACTGCTGTGATTGGTCAGAGGAATTACTTTGGTTTTGGTTTTACGATACTCAATTGAAAACTGCTCTAATTTGCTCAACTTATAATCACGAGCCAGATTCATGAAGCCCTTCTAGGCTTAAAGTGCCTATAACCCCTAGAAAGCTATTTTCAGAATCAACTCTATGTACATTGAATAGTTGAATGGTAAAATATTTCTGGTTTTGAACGTCGCGTTTGAGAGTTATAGAGATTTGAATTTACAAAATGCTAATTAGATGACGTCAACCCGGGAATCATTTATTATACAACTACTTGTTTTCACCTCCAAGAACTATTTTTTACGAATCAATCGACTATCCACAGTTTATTTTTAACATTTATCAAATTAATTATCTTCAAGCTGTAAACTGCGCATTGTAAATTGATGTAGAAATAATGGCAAATTCCCGGGTTGACGTCATCTAATTAGCATTTTGTAAATTCAAATCTCTATAACTCACAAACGCGAAGTTCAAAACCAGAAATATTTTACCAATCAACTATTCAATGTACATAGAGTTGATTCTGAAAATAACTTTCTAGGGGTCACAGTATAGGCACTTTAAAGTGTATCGTTAGAATTTGTAGAACTCACTTTTGTTACATTTTCAAGTTTTAATCCAGGCACTGGCTCACAGAAATTTATAGAAATACATTGCATGAATTGCGGTTAAAATTCTTGTGTTTTTTCCTTCTTCCATCTAGGTGGTTGTTGTCCAAATCCATGTCCACTGAACATGGTAAAGTGTTACAGTCCTTGTACCCCTACTAACCCTTGTGGTAAGGGTTTTGAATGCAAACCTTGCTACTGTGCACGTGGTGCTTGCTATTATACTTGTCACCCAAAGCTGATCGAACCCGTGGGAGACGCATAGAATGAAAACACTAGGGATACGTGTGCCCGAAATGATAATGATGGGCTTGTATAAGCAATACGTGTGTAATTAAAAAGGCAATAAAGTGAAAGCAAAATAAGTGTAGTCGTGATAAATAAAATTAAAAATTAGTCTACGGGATAAAACCTGTGTATGTAGCGAATAAATATATGCCCATCGACCATCAATGAGATTAAGTTAGCCAGACTTGCATAATAAGTTGTCTTTATTTGCTGCATTCAGGCAGTCAAGTTGCATAATTTTTGAAGTCCTATGTAAAACGTTTAACATAAAGTTAAAAACAAACACGCACACTTACAGTTGATGTTGAAAGTTTAGAAATACGTTTTAAATGAACTGAATAAATCGAGTCACTTTAAGCTGTATCAACGACTGGTTTTATATAGAAGCACCAACGTTCGAAGAAACCCTCTCAAATGTAGAAAATAGTCGTCATTATCATTTCCATCGGGTTCCTAAAGCCTGGTTTCCATATAATCGCAAGGATCGTAAGGAAATAAAAAAAAGGATCACAGCGATCGCAGAAAAAAGTGTTGTGCGACCCTTGCGATTATATGCAAACCAAAAACTTTGCCATCCTTGCAATCGTTACAATTCTTGCGATCCTTGCGATTGCGATCGCAGAGATAGAAAAATTTCTATCTCTGCGATCTTTGTGATCCTTGCGATCGAGAGGTTTTTATATGGAAACCACTCTTGCGATCCTTGCGATCCAAAATGTCCCAGAAAGCATTGCACCCCAAAGCCTTGTATCCCATAATACACTTACAGTTTATCGGATCCAGGCCTATTCGACGTTTCCTCGCGATCGCTGCGATCATATGGAAAACCTGAGGTCTCAGCGATCACAAGGATCGCAAGAATCGCAGCGATCGTCGATCGTAACGATCGCTGCGATCGTTGCGATTATATGGAAACAAGAACAATAGATTTTGCTCATTTGCATTAGATTCGGCACATGTGAAGTTCGACGTTTGAACCGGGCCTAACAGCACAAATTGTCGCATTAGGGTCCAGGCAAAGAAAAAATAAATCGTCACAGATTGTTTTAAAAAAACCCACCAAAAAAGTGAAGCAACAGATTCACCAAAAAAATCACTTTAAGTGTCAATGTATTTAACACGAAAATGCTAATTGAGAACACTGTTTTCCGATAGAAGACTATAACATCAGCCATTCATTGCCGTTCATTCGTTATCCTGTGTATACAAATAAATGTCTAATATCATTAAAATGTGGAGAACATTTCAATTTTTATCTCGAGTAGATTGACAAATGTCAAAGTGCCAAGAATAATTTCTATCAAAGTAAATAACTATTAAAGTGTTAAATGTTCGGTTTGATCTTATTTCTTTAATTTAAACTTCGGCTAATAATACCTCATTAGAAATTTATCTATTGGTAACAATAATTGGCAATAATTATAGCTACAATGTTTGTATAATCGTAACTTTTAGTTTCGTGAATTTCAGCACGAAAATCAGTTGCTCTGTACTTATAACTTATGCAAAGGACAATATCGGCTTTTCGTTTATAATGTTCTCAGCCGCCTAGAGCTATCAAACTTTATTATCAACAAATACATGCGACTGACTAAAATACTCAGGATAACTGAATGTTCTTCACCTAACAGCTGTGAACTTCGGAGAACGCTTTACTATGATCGCGTAAACTGCAAGCATCATAAACCGGTGAGCGCATGAAAAGAGTTTTCTTCACAATCCCACATCATCCCTTTTCTTTGTTTTCGGAGAATGAAAAGTGTCGTTTTGGATACGAAATAAGTTCAGCTAGGCTTTTCGAGAAAGTAGCTTGTAAATTCGGTGATAAAATTCATTCTCTAAAATGTTCTGCTTTTCACATGTTCCGGCAGCCGAAAGAACCGAAAAGCTCAAACTGTATTAACTTTCATATTAAAGTTTCCGTTAAAAACACTAAGTAACATGATATGGAAAAATAGTACAACGCCATTCCACGCATTTTCCTAAATATTCCTCGTTGGGCGTCTCTGGTCTACCATACCTCGAAGGTGCGGCAGCAGATAGTAAACAAAAAAAACTCTTGGCTTTGCAAACGTTTGTTACATTGCATAGCAATTTTCCTTACTTTGATTGTAACACACAGCGGATAAGGTAACATTTCTTGCTGTTTCATTTTGCTGCAGATAAAAGCATGAAGTTCCTAATTTTGTTGGGTATTCTGTGCGTTTTGTGCCTCGACGTTGGACAGGTAATATGATCGTCATAAAAAGAAAGTGATTTTGCTTCAATCTTCTGTACAATTACATTTTGTTAAGTTTGAAAATATTTGCGTCAAGGTTGGCATTAAATCTCCAAAAGAGAATGTTCCATTTTATCGTACAAAAAGCTGATGATAGACGTAATATATTGTCATTTGCAAGGTTGGGTAATCTGTACCCAACATTTTATCCCTGATCTGTGTTAAGCAAAAGGGTGCCATAAAATAACTTTTAACCTAAATCATTTTGAAATCAAACTGAAATGAGTCCAAACCTGAATGCATCATTCAGTAAATTATATATTTTTTTTCAGGTTACAGGAGATCATCACGGTAAGTCTGTAGTTTTGTGTTTTTGCTGTTCTTTTTCATTCTGTACAAGGTTACAATATAGCCGGACGGTCTTTTCAATTTGCGCGCAAGTTTAGACCCTTTAACGAATATTCTAAATGTTGTGTGTTGAGTTGTTGATCACAGGTTTCTCACTTCATGACAGGTTTACAACAAATAAAACTATTACACTTGTAAAATCCACGTTGTAAATTGCGGTTGGAATATAAACTAATCTTGTTTCTTTTTTCTTTAAGGTTGTCCTAGGCCATGTCACCTTCGCATGGTGCAGTGTATAGAAGACCCGTGTAAATCGAATCCTTGTCCTAAGGAAGACGAATGTAGAAAGTGTGAGTGTGGCAAATGTTATTTCACTTGCCACAAACCGCTGGTAGGCTGAAGTATATGTGGATGATGTTCTGAAACAGCACAGCGATTATCGACTCATAGTAAATCAAGAAAAGTAAAGCGTTATACATACGCTGTGTAAACAATGATTGTAGAATTAAAACCAACATCTGATTGAAAGACAGTGTGGTAGTCTTGATATGTACCTCTAGCGCACTCGCACTCGGGAGGCACTCGCATGCAGGTCACTTCCTTCACTTGTGCCTGTGATATCATTTCTCGAGTCATTCGCGACATCTTAAAAGTGACATCTTAGTTTGTCGAATATTTTTTTTCGAACGGTATTATTATTAGTTACGCCAGAAACCCATTAGTCGGTTGAAACGTGTAACGCGCATTCACAGCTTCCGAATGTTCATTTTTTGCTTAGTACCACATTTGGAAACCCCTCGGTCCCTCGATATTGGAAACAAGTTGTTCTAGCGAATTGATTGGTTAATGTTTTTATCTTGATTTTCCAAATATGGCTGTAACAACTTCTTAGCAAATTGAATAATCGGAAGCTTGTTTTGAAGCGTACAAGAGCCAGTTGCACGTTTCAACCCACTTATGGGTTTCTGGTTATGCTGAAAAAGAAATTGCAAAAGTGATTGAAGTAAATAACGGCTAAGAATCCAAAAGTTCTACCAAAATGGCAATTTTGATTTCTAGACCGCCAACCTCGTTCCTAGGGTTTTCTCCTTCCCGTCCCCTGGAGCGAGAGAGAGAAAGACCCTGGCACAGGCTGGTCACGTGTCTCCCAGAATAAAAAATTCCCCACTAGGGGTCCCTGTTTCTGGACATTTTGTCACCAAAAGTTTTTGTCAACGTCAAAACGATGCTGTCTTCGGCGGTTGAGATCCGCTTTATTTTTTTAGCAGCCTTCACTTTGCGATCGTAGCTACTGGAACATAAATCTCAAACCAAAACAATTCAAGTGCCTGGAAGTAATTTACTCTGTAATATATACTATCGGTGTACTGCCAACAGTATACGGAAGATCGATCATCTTCCATCTTTTACCCGGGCTTTTCTTGGACAAAATCAACTCTCGATCGACACAGACAGTCTCGCCAATTTATCCCGTTATTGTCGTCGTTTCGCCGTTGAACTCTCTGATAAGCGACCAGATCAGAAGAAATAACGAAGGAAAAGTCAAAACGGCTATGCTTAATGTAAGAAAGGCCAAAGACAATCTAGAGCTGGATGAGACGAGCGAGACAAACTCTTCGTGGCTAAAAGATGCGAAATACGATATAATTTTCACTTCTTGTTATAATTTTCACATCAGTTCTTCCGCAGTTGCGAGCAGCGCTCGATTATTCTTCGCAAACAAATTCTTGGAGTGCGAGATATCTCCTACAGACTTGCAAAGCCTACAGCAACTCGTATTTAAATTATACGTGACCAGAAGCCGCAAAAATCTTTTTTGCAATTTGGCGTCTGAATATTCGAAATTTGACCTCTCGCGGGTACATTTACTTCGCGGAGACACAAACCAGATCTGTTATTTTTTATGCAAATATTCTCCGTTCCCTGGTAGGCTAAGTACAACCAAACTCCCGACTTGGCAGCCCCTCCCTCCATGTTTTCTTTTGTAATCTCCCAGATTCTGGGAGACACGTGACCAGCCTGTGCCAGGGTCTTTCTCTCTCTCGCTCCAGGGGGCGGGAAGAAGAGAGACCCTGGGAACGAGGTTGCTAGACCGCCTGTTAATTGTAATCCACTTCCATCCTTCTATCCCAAATTTACATTTTTGGAGCGCGTTTTTTGGGGTGGTTGTTGTCCAAATCCATGAACATTGTAAAATGTTACAGTCCTTGTACCCCTACTAACCCTTGTGGTAAGGGTTTTGAATGCAAACCTTACTACTGTGGTGCTTGCTATTATACTTGTCACCCGAAGCTGATCGTACCCGTGGGAGACAAATAACTGATGAAAACAGGGATGCGTATGACCCGAAATTACGGGTCTTTCTGCATGTACCGGTACCCATGAACCACTCATTGTCTTCTATTGTTTGTGAGGCATTGTAGTTTTGGTCTTGTTTTGCATTTGTATTATTGTCGTTCTTTGTTCCTTTTGTTTTACGTAATATGTGCTCCGGTACATGCAGAAGGAACCGAAATTACAGTCTCATATACATCATGATGGGCTTTGTATCAGCAATGCGTGTGTAATTAATTAAAAAGGCAATAAAGTGAAAGCAAAATAAGTGTAGTCGTGATAAATAAAATTGAAAATTATTAACTGGCTCGTCGCTCAGCGACGAGACAGTTCTTAAAATACCCTCTTTTTTTTTTTTTTTTTTTTTTTTTTCCTGTCGGGTCACCTGCCCCGGGAATCGCTTTTGCTGCGGCCAACACCGTACCTAGTTTACTTCCGGTTTTCAGAAATGGCGTAATCAGTGATGTCGCAACTATAATTCAAATATTTACCGTTATAATTTCAACGGAATTGTTAAACATTAAATCGCTGTGATTTCAGGATGTGTTCTATTTCTGGTAAAAGGAAAGCGGGTTGAACTTTTCTAACCAAATCAATTGTCAAACAGTTGAGTTTAGATCGAAAAACACGTCCCGGCAAGTCAACTGCTGAGTAAACAGCATTACGCCATGGAGCACGTTGAAATTCCAAACATCTCGAATTTATGTCACGCTATGGTCGGCTGTTAATTATTTGATCGATCATGTTGACATTGTTAATTTATTCGAAATCCTATCACCGATTCTCCAAAATGCCTGTGTTTAAACAATCCTGATTCCTTGTAGTAGCACAGGCTTCCCAAGCTCAAAATTCGTCTTTTTGATGTGTTTTTGAGAGCCCTTCGGGCGGCCGACTCTACACACGCTATGCGACAGCTTGTGTATATAGAGAAATGTATGGGAAAATCACGGATTCTCTAAAATTGGGTAAATAACTATCTATTTTGAAATAAAGTTTACCTACCTCAAATGTGTCGCTTACTTGTGTCTTGTACCGAATTTGAAGCCATTCCGACGCCATAGCGAAGTTATTCGAAGTCGTTGTCTCGAGCGTGTTGGGCAATTTTTCTGAT
>JAJLRJ010000005.1:20334535-20364535 GCA_024195265.1 Dendrophyllia cribrosa
CGAGAAAGGAGTCAAGGCTCCTTGGGTCCAGAAAGTTCCGAGTCGGGTCTTCCTCATTCATTGTGGAATTCAGACTATCCAGTCATTTGAGAACTGTTTATTTTACCAGCCCACCCATATTTTCGCGCCAACAATATGCAAATTAAATTCGATTTCGTGCAGACGAAACAAGTCGACTCGCGACTTCGTCGCGCTCTCGAGGGCTTCGCAGCGACTTCGTCGCGCTCTCGAGGCTTTCGCAGTCGACTTGTGTGCAAGTCTACGAAACCGTCGGCAGTCTCGGGAGAGTCTCGGCATCCAATCAAAACAAAGTGATGACAAGCCGACTCGAGCATGCATCTATGCACGACTTTCGCTGTTTATGCTTTCGACGACGCTTTTGACTGATTTTCAAGCGGTTTATGCTATCCAATTGCGCTGGAAATCAGTTGAACATGGACGAAGGTTCTTCGTCGGGCCAACGTAGTTGCGGGATCTCTGTGGAATAAAGCAAGAAGTTATCAAATTTCCTTAGTTTGCTTCTTTCTTTTCTGGTTTGTTTCGTTGAGGAGGTTAGATACTTTAAAATTTATGTTTTTGTTTCGTTAAGGATGTATTTTTTTTAAAAGGATGAATGCTTACCGTTTTATCGTTTTCGCTTGGCACGCTTAAAGAACGAAAAATACGCACAATGTTTTTGTTTCGTACAGTTGTTATGTAATTATGTTGACTGCGGACTGCGGACCGCGGTAGCAGTTTTGAATTTTTTTTTATGATGCTGTTGAAAACAATCTAGCAATCTAGCCTAATTTGTTATTGCCATAAACAAACCCAATATTTTTATAGTTTTTTGTTGGTCGCTTGAGAGAGAGCAATGAAAATTGCTGGACTTGATTCCAAACAGATCAAAACGGTGGCTTAAATTGTTTGCGTACGTGTCCTTGAGATCGCTTGCGCGTGTTACTAAAAGCAGGCACATAAAAACCGTTAGAGCATTGAAAGCACACTACGTTCGTAGAAGCGAGGAAAATATGACAACTTTTGGGTTGATTCCACGGCAATCAGCACCTAGGTTGTACCGGAGAAGAACCTTTTCCATGCTCAACTGATTATAATGCGCGTACTGAGGCGTATGATTCCAGTATGATTCGGGAAAATAACTGACACAAAATCAAGACAAATAGATTGATTTACCCGTGTGAACAATCTGAGACCTTTCGGAGTGCACAGCACAGCAGAACTGAAGGATTTTGCCCAATATCCCGGCGATGGCGTAAATTTGGTTTATGTTAGGGACGGACCATTAGATTTTTGAGAGGAGGGGGGGGGGGGGGGGAGGGTTTGGACAAATACCAAAAAAAAATTCGAGCACGGCCTTGAACTGCAAAAAAAATATCGTGCAAAACGAAAACCCCAGAAAAAAACATTCCTGCAAAGCTATATATTTTTAGAACAATATTTTATATCCAGGAGCAGATGGTCAGAATACAAATAAATCACACTGACGTTGTAGAATGTTGTGTTTCTTTGTAGGCTTTTTAGCTGATTTCATAAGCATGTAAGATATTTCTGACACAAGGAATGGCTCTTTTATAGTTGTACAGTGGCATTGTACGTACATATCTCAATGGATGAGAAATACTTTGTTTATGTGTTGTACAACAAGCTTGTAATTGCAGGGGCAGCACTACCGGTGGGGCAGGTGGGGCATTTGCCCCACCAACTTTCGACAGCTCCAAATGGCGGTGGGCGGAGATGAATAGTGTAGCAACATCCTTTGACCAGATCTGATGGCGGGGCGCTTTAATGCATTAGAGTTTGCAAAATAAATATTCCGTTAATTAATCAAAAGCCTACAATTTTAGCATCGGAGATATTGTGACTGACTTTAGACTGTTTGGATATTGTGAACCTAGCATTTCAATACCCCTTGAGTTACTCGGACGTCAGCTATCGGACTCCAGCTACCGACAAATCCATCAATGCTGTGAGTTAGCGCTCGGCCTCTGCCCTAAGAAGGCTTAAGACATATCTACGAACAAACTATGACACAAGAAAGATTAAATCATTGCATTATCCAGACATTGCATTAACTGACAAATTGGAACATGGCTGATATTAGAAATCAGTTTCTTTATACCTCCAATGACAGAGAAAATCGCTTTGGAAAATTCGTTTCCAAAGCCTTCCCATACTGAAAAGAATTGACAGAGAACATTCGAGTGACAGTCGAATTTACTTTGAACAAACAACCAAAATGGAGTTACACCCACGTTTCAGAAAGTGTTTCGTGTACATGTACTTTTCATGAGAATTAAACTGAACTCAAAGTTGGCCTTGGAAACTGTTTCTCCGGTCTCAGGGACGCTGGAAATAGCATTTCAAAGAGTTTCATTTCAAAAATTTCCCGGGAGAGCATGCCCCCGGAGCCCCCTAGAAGCTTGCGCCTTCGGCGCTCGGCACAGGAGATTCGTCCCACCAACATTATATTTCCGGCGCCGCCCCTGTAATTGTAAGATGGTTGGGTGTACTACGATGGGCTGTGGAAGCGACATCAACAGGGGGCTGGTGTAAAGAAAATTGTTGGGGCAGTTACAACACCGCGGCCAGGCTTCATGCTATCAAGCTGCTGTTACATCCGATCTGACTTGCTATAGTATTCCTGTCTATAGTATGGCCTTTCTTG
This sequence comes from Dendrophyllia cribrosa, assembly GCA_024195265.1. Lineage (NCBI taxonomy): Eukaryota > Metazoa > Cnidaria > Anthozoa > Scleractinia > Dendrophylliidae > Dendrophyllia > Dendrophyllia cribrosa. The sequence continues at coordinate 20,337,201 of JAJLRJ010000005.1, forward strand.
TATTCCTAACACGTATATGTGTCAGACATATACCTGCACCAAAAAATTGCCCAATGAAAAGCATGCTGACCACGTTTGAGGTTCGTTACCTTTGTGAGTTTTTATGAAATTTCAAATGTTTGACAATTTTAATTAATTTTAAAGGACAAGCAAATTTCGCCATTAAAGTCCTTTTACTTTATTTTCAAATATTGAAAAATCGTTATATTAACAAACTCTTTATCCTCACCTGTTTATTCTTCTTGCATCTTTATACACAGGTTAAAAGTGGAAGAGTTGAAAGTGAGTTGTGATATTTTTTTTAACTCGTCATTCATCATCATCAGTGCTCCTTTTCGCATACGGGCGCGAACAAAAGATCTCCATTCTGGCCTACTTTTAGATAACTGCATCTCAGCCAAACTCTTCCTACCAAATTCATTCCTTTCTTTTTTCTGCCATTCTTCGCACGTGTCCTTCGGTCTGCCTCTTCTTTTTCTTCCAGGTGGTGTCCATCTCGTTACAATTCTGATGTCATTTGACGGTTCCCTGCGTAACACGTGCTGACGATTTGGCACTGTTGTTTTTCCCGGCTCGTACTGTTGATAAAAAGGACGCAGAACAACAGGGTGCGTTTTCGTCACGAGTATTTTGCGGTGACGTCATATGGTCGCCTTTATTGTTAAGGTCGTGCATACTTTTTGCATAAATGCATACTGATGAGCGGAATCTGTCCCCCGCGACCTTAAGAATCGGCAATTGGGCAACCAAATGACGTCATAAAAATTCAAAATGATGGCGCGCGGGAAATTTAAAAGCGAAAATAGGTGATATTCGTATCCAATCTTTTTTACACTAAATTTGTTTTTCCACTTGTTATAAGAAGAATTAACATTAAGACTTTGTTTGCATCAATTAAACATCATTTTGTTACAACAGAGGGAGTTGCCTTACAATCTTTAGTTTAAAAGGTGCTCACCGTATAGTTTTTCTTTTTCATTTAAGGTTGTATCACGTGCGCACCTTATGAACAGATATGCAGTGCAAATCCTTGTGACAGTGTAACGTGTCCCGGCGGTAGTACCTGTGAGCCTTGTTACTGCACCTGTGATTACGCATGCTCGCGCATCATTGGTCGCTAACGAGAAAAGTACGGAAAACGGAAGAAAACGTTTCATCTAGCTGTTCAATAAATAACCCTGTATAGTTGCCCATGCATTAATGTGCATGTATTACGTCAGTTGTTTACCAATTGTGAGTTTATAAATCTTGATGTTAGAATGTAATGAAGTTCAATAAAACAAAAGAGTAGCTCACTGGTAATAAACTTTTACTCATTTCACATCAATAAAAAGGAAAGAATTAACGACTTGTATGGCGACATATCACATGTCTCATGGCGCTTTTCATACACTTACGAGAATGAGATCGGAAGTCGGCTCATGAAGGCGCCTCAGGCAGCCGCTATCGGTCCATTGTTGATCTCATCTCCCCCATCCCACCCATGAAGGAATGTATGACACTGAAGGTGGTCACAGCCAGGGTTTTGTTCCGTCCTCAGTGGTTCTTTTACGTCCCCATTGTAGACGGGATCGCCTTTTTTACGTAGTCATCCGAGTCACGTAAAGGTCTAACCTTTTGTGCATGTTATATACAAAGGCAGCTTCTTCTTCCTCACTAATTAAGACCCTGATCGATCATGAGTGTCCGTCCGGTCGGGATTTGAACCCGCGACCTCCCGCTCAGTAGACAGTCGCTCTACCAACTGAGACCAACTGAGCTAAATAAGCAAAATAATTCGCAAAACATCAGCTTCTCTTGAAAACAATTGAAAAGGTTACTAAGAAGTTAAATTTCGAAGTAAAGCTGTGGTTGGGTTGATTCCGATGGCAGCTTAAAATGTCTTTGATTTGCCATAACTCGCGAATTATGTCATAGCAAGGAACGTTTTCGTTGTTGATCCCCGTTTACCAAGCCCTTTCAAACAGCGTAACTTTTGTTAAAACTAGAATTCTACATCAAACATATTTGTGACGTCACCATTGTGATATCATAATTGACGTTTTGGATCGATCTTCATATAAAAAAGGTCTTACACCAAGCTTGGGGAAGAAATATTCCAAAGAATTAACGAAAGTCTAAATGATCCATTTAAAGGCCCGTCCCACCGTAATTATTTGCCCTCAGTTCCCATAATTATATCGCGCTGTGCCGTTTATCGTTTTGTCTTTTTACCAGACAAGGATCTATGTACATCTTTGACATCAAATGATTGGTTTCAAGGAATCGTAACTTACGAAATATGCAAATGGTTAACCTTCGAATACTAAAAGAATATTTTATGTGAGGTTTATCTGTATCTTTGGCATTTCATCTGAGACTGCCAACATACTTTAACCATATTCAAAGCTCGCGAAGAAGAAACGAACAATGCTCTCAAATGTTGTCGTCTATCCCTTTTAACCAGTTCGTTCTTGTTTTATCAGTCATTGTTATAACTTCTGGAATCCCGGAGAGGGGCGGGTACTCTCATATATAAGTTATATGGGTGTGTACCACGGTGAACGGTATGATTTTCAAGCAATTCAGTCTGCGATAAGGTATAGAAATCAGAGAGTTTTTGTCTAGAATAGGGTATCATTAACCGGGAAACTGATCAGTTGTGTGAAGATAGAGTTCCGAGAAAATAGCGAGTCTGCATGGGACAGGGTAGGTGTAGTGGAGCCTTAGATGCTAGCGTTACGCGAGCGTGACCGAAGGTTACGCTATTGGGGGCACGTATTGTATCGTATTGTAATTGAGCCACCTATAGGGACGGATTGAACTCGTGGTTTTTGACAAGCAAGAAATCAGAGAATTAACTCTGTGTGTAAATTATAGTGCTAAAGTCAACCCATATATTTCCCTGTACTGAGCGTTAGCCCTAGTAAGGAAATGAGGGACCACACGAGGGAAAGAAAAAAATCTTTGACCTCGGTGGGATTCGAACCCACGACCTCCGGATTAGATCTTTCGGCGCTCTACCGCTTGAGCCACGAGGCCGTACGGGAGCAGATCGTGGGTAATAAGGTGGTAATTCGTGGCAATGAGAATGTGAAGGGTACAAATAAATGTTGAGTTCCGTAGCACTGGTGCTACAAACAAGAGGTTCAGCGTTAACCCTATCCAGACCGGGGGGGGGGGGGGGGGGGGGGGGGGGCTTTTGGAGCCCGCTCGAACTTTGAAGTTGTGTCGTTTTAAAAACGGTTGATGCAATGACCACCAAATTTGGTGACTTTTCCTAAAATTTATCTGGAAACATTTTCACGTTAGCGTCCTTTGTCCACCGACATTGACGTTTCTATAGCAACCGCTTTTGACACCTATGTTTTACAAAATTAGCATTTTTCGCTTTAATCAAGATTATTTCAAAGTTTCTTATTGAATTAATATTTTCCACTTAATTTAGCGATAATTGATCAAATTATGTATATTTGTTTATTAATTAAGGTTAATTAACGGTAATTTTAGGAAAACGAGGAATATGAAATGTCAAAATCCAGGATGGCGGATCGAAGTTTTACTAAAGGTCGTTTTTCTCTATAATATTATTATTGGTTCATATTTTGGATTGTATAACATTTTCTCACAATAAACTAAGCTTTAGCAGTCCATTTGCTTTATTTTTCGGTGTTTTTTTTACCGAAATAAACACGTTTGGACTAATTCAAGATGGCGGATCCAAGATGGCGGATCCAAGATGGCGGACGATAAAATGGGAAATTTATTTCTAGTATATTACGTGTCTGTGTAATTCCATTATCTCTAAATATTTATTGTCAAAATATCATAAAAATGTCCTTTTCACTTGAGAAAGCTTTTTTAAAATTCATAACGTACATGAAAAGCCATAATTTGCAAAGTTAACTGTTCCAGTTTTTAAGAAAATGTACACATCACTTCTATGACGTCACATGCTGTTACCATAGCAACAAAGTGTACGAATTCATTGACTTTTACTCCTGCATCAATATGTGAAAGTTTGGTATGGACACTACCGTTTGTTTCAGAGATATGCCTTATAGAACGTTTCAGTTGGTTATTTCATTGTATATGAAACCAACACCAACACCAACAGTGTTAGTAAACATAAGACTTTTAGTTTTATTAAATAGGTAGCTGTTAAAGTCTTGTTGTTATATGTTCAAAATTGAGAAAATATTGATGAAAAGCTGTTTTAGCCAATAAAATCGACTATATGACGTCATAATGACGTCACGTTACGTCATTATGACACCAAAGTATCTATACTTACTAGAATTCATGACAACATTATCCTGTGTAAATTTGGTGGCCATAGCATAAGCGGTTTCAAAGTTACATAGGGGTGACTTCTGGAGCCCCCCCCCCGTCTCCCAGACGGTCAAAAAAAGCCCGGTCTGGATAGGGTTAAATTTAATATCAATTTCTTTTGTTTTATTCCACCAAGCCTCGGAGCCAAGTATGTATTTCAATATATCGAAATTGGTCTATTGCAGTAAACGCGAGAGAGAAGGGCGAGCATGGAACGCGGAACACGAGTAACGCGTTTCTTTCTTTCTCTTCACGCACCCTCACGTGACTCACGCTCCGCACTCGTTACGCACTCTTTGCGTTCTCGCACCGGAAAAGTTCATATTGTGCAGGCTAAATAAAGTATGACAAGTGTTCATTACAAAAGCACAATCAACAAGGCGCGCTGACTAGATATCTTTTAAAAAAGGTGAGTCTGATAACGTTTTCTAGAAGTCAACGTCTTCTAACTGTTTTGAGATTCAAAGCTCAAATCTCGATCAAAGACGAGTTGAATAGCCCATTTTACAGTCATGTTCTTGGTAATCTGGCCTTTGAGTGCAAGCGAGGCTGGAGTTGACTTTGTTTTAATACAAAATTTTAAGGCTTTTGTATGTGCTAAGAAGTGTTACATCTGAAAATCTGAAAAGCACTAAAGGTTTGTTCATAACAAAGTCAATTCTAGCCTTTCCTCTATTCAAAGGCTAGGTCATCAAACACACAACTATATTATATATTATTATAACACTTGTCGTCTGTCAAAGTCTGGTGGACCCACAAGAAGTCCGCTGACTAGAATCATTCCCCAGCGAAGGGTTTTAACCGTGACAACGTGATAGCCCGGCTCTACTCTTGTGGCAATAGTATTCAACGGGTTGTTTCCAAAATTCGATTTTGAATTGATAAAAATTGCTTTTTCCTCGTCGTTATCCAGCCACACCTGAGCCTTGCCACCGCTACCGGAAGTACGAGTTACAATAATCACTGACCGTGAGCTTGGAGACTGGGACTTTAGCGGCGGAACCTGAATACGCAGTTTAAGAATGCAGCCATTATTCCACGCACTCCACCCCCCTTGCTCGTCGGTACGCAAGTCTGTTCTATTGTTTGTATCAGTTTGTCCATCGCGTAAGCCTCCTTTCTGTGAAAAACCTTTGTTCTCGATTACTTCAACTGGAAGAGTTGGGCGGGGAGAACATTTAGAAATACCTGGCGTGATCCCGGTCCAGCACAAAGGTTCTCTCAGAGCTTCGGTTTTCCGTTTGAGAAAGAATAGCTCCGGTAACGGTAAAGGTGTGATTTCCTTTGCATTAGCCCCGTTATGGACATCATTCATCACGTCTTCGAAAACACCGCGGACGTATTCAATCATCATCATCGCAGCCTGGGCATGCACTTTGACACCAACATGGCGGCCATCAGATCCTGCCAAATTAGTGACCAATGCTTTCCATCCATTGTTTTCTTTGCGACAAAGAACCTCCTTCAAACTGAATGAAGTGATACCATAATGATGAGCCAGCTCGGTTTGTCCAAAATTTTCCAGATTGATGCATGACGGGTTAATAACCTTGTTAGTTGCTGGGTCTAGACCAATACCGCTGACCAGATTAATATACAGCACTGCAGGCGCGGAGGGATCTGAGAGAACCTGGCGAGTTAATTGTTCTAGGGCTTCGGCTTTACCGCGAGTGTTGAAGTTAATAGAAGCTTCGATCAAAACAATGTCGATTTTTTGGTCTTCTGGAATAAATGTCTTGTAACAATATGCGAAGACATAACTACCCGTTCCACCGATTGTCACTTCATATTCCTTGATAAATGCTTTTGTCGCTTTACCGAGGGTGTTATTCCACCAATTCGTGAAAACCTTGAAGAATAATCCGTCTAGACTTCTCTCGTCGACTCCCAGTTTTCCTCCCGCGCTATTCGAGCCCCCAATGACAATAAGGTTGATTTGCTGACCCCTTAAGGCTTTTAGAAGAACGTTCTTCAACCGAATAGGATTGCCAGGTTGAATGGCCTTTGACATCAAATCGCTATTAAGTTCCAAGTCGCTTAGTTGACTCCACATGGACTTGTACTTCCACTGTAGAAGTGGGTCTTCTTTTAATTCTGATTTGACTGTGAATTCATTGTCTTCTTTAGTTGATATCGGTTGCATGTCTTTCGTGAGATTTGTCGCATTCGAATCTCCATAAACATTTACGTCTGACTGTAACGACAACAAACTGCAATTTTCAACTCCTTTAACGTAACAGCATCCTTTAAAAGTGGTCAAAACTAAAAGAGAAAAATGAAAACTATAGTAACATGCAAAGAAATGCATTTTTCGTTCTTCGTGTTTTGTCTAGCTAATTGAAATGAAAAGCAAGCAAAAGTGATTTGCTTCAGTGATTCCTTTACTCCGAGCACCAGCATTACCAGCAAAGCAATTGTAACTGAAACACCTGCCCTCAATTCCAAAATATTTTTAACTAAATCTTGTAATAAGGACCTTATAGTGTCCACTACAATAAAGATGAAAGGTGGATAACCAAACAAACACTTTAATCTTCGGCAACAGACTACAAGAGCAAAATATGGAACTTATGTTCAAAAATTAAAAACATCTATTTTCAATAGTACAGTCAATGGCATGTGTGACTAGCTTGCGCGCAGACGTTTCCTATTTCCTTTGCTTACAGTACATCTGCGGGGAATAAGTTCGTGTTCCAGTATCCTATATGATGCCTAGTGATGTTAGATGATTTGTAGTTCCATTAGATGATTTCTAGGGAAGTTGATTAGGTCTAGCAACGTGCGATGATGTGTAGTGATGTTCCATGACGGGTGGTTAGGATTGGTGGTGGTTTAGGGGACAACATTGTTATTGATTTTCAATTTGATGTACTGGAACACGAACTTATTGCCCATCTGCGCGCGGGCTAATGTGTGATAAAATATCATAACTCAATTTTACAGTTTTTGAAAGCTAATTAATCCCCGCGGGGTACTCAATAAAGTTTTGTACGGGGATGCTCCGCCCCGAGGTCCAAACCCTTACCCTTTCATATACAGTTTTTGACAGAAAAGGTACCCCTTTCATATACCTTTCATGATTGAAAATGGTACCCCTTTCATATAGCCTTTACGTACGTCTTTTTGATATATTTTGAAAGGCCCTTTTTATAATACTTAAATGGTAGTTTTCCCTACCTTTTTTATGCTTCAACTCGTGTTTTCGCTACCCTTTCCTATTCTTCGTGAAATCCCTACCCTTTCATATACCTCCAACCACAAAAAGGTACCCCCTTTCGGGCGGAGCATCCCCGCCTAGCCCATTAAAGGCAGTACCCCCCCCCCCCCCCCCAACCCGGGAATTAATCCGAGAGTCAACACATTTATTACTAAGTATGGCGCTTTCCATTCAGCCAAAATTTCCGAGATTTCCGGTCATAAATCCAAGGGAACGGAAAAGTTTCAGTAAAACAAAATCCGAAAATTTAACAAAATACGTTTTGAGCATGTCCACTTTGATAGAATTTCCGGAATTACAGAAATTATTGTGTTCCATCACGATTTGTCTCGGGTTTAAATAGTCTCTCAGGCTACACATGATAGGCTGAAAGCTCGTGTAAGTCTTTCATGCCCGTGAAGACAGGGCATGGAATGTCCAAGTATTTTTACCCGTTCCATTCGACCAGCGAAAATTCCGAAAACTTGAACCGCAAAATTTGGCTGAATGGGAAGCGCCGTTTATAGTTTATACAATACGCTTTGTTCGTAGGCAAAACGTTAACAATGACTTCAGCAAAGATCTGTGCACAAAAAAAGACGATTTTCTTAGGCCAAGTCTACCAGCAGGTTGTTTGCACGGCAGTCATGTTGACGGTCGGAAACAATAGAAATACTGAATATTTTATGGGATCCCTTGTTTCATGGAACGCAATATATAATGAAAGACATACACTGAAAATCAATGTTGAGAACACAACAGCAACAATACGCTAGTCACAAGTTCTTGTATCTGAGATGAAATTGTTCCGGGTAAAACATCGAAGTGATAGCTCAACTGAAAGAAACAGTGCTTTACGCATATTCAAAAACTTGTCTTTGACGACATAAACTGATAACCATTGAGCTATAAAAGCTTTTATTAACATTGTAACCTGGTCCGATAAAAGGTTTCTAAGTACACATTATCTAATACATCACTAACACAACCAGTTACAAGACATCATTCTAGCTGAGCATCCAATAGACTACGAGCAGTCTCTCTTGACGGACTAAGCTGGGAAAGAGAGACTGCTCGTAGTCTAAGCATCCAACAATTCGTTATAAATTTGGGTGAAAGCCAGTAGCGTAAACAGTCTACAGCCCCTCAAATGCCCTGCGTTTTTTTGTCAGTTCTATCAAAGCCGTTTAAACTTGCTGGAAACTAATCGCTCAGGGCCTCTTCATATGAGCCCGGTTGACCGGGCTGGCCCGGTTTCCGAGATCTCGCCTTACCTTTAAATCCTTTGTAAAATTTTTGATGTGTTCATATGTGAGGGCGGGCTGGCTCGGTTACCGAGATCTCGGTTTTTCCAACCGGGATCTCGGTAAGCGGGCTGGAAAATTTTGCCATATGAACACTTCATCCCGGTTACCGGGACGAATTCTTCGCAACAGCGCATGCGTTACATGGTCGATGACGTAGCAGCGCGGTTGGTAAACATGGCGGGAAGTGAGGAATGTTCTTCTCTCTCGAATCCTAGGAAGTTCCTTTGGCAAACAGAGATGGTCAGCCAATTGATCGACTGTTTACTTAACTACAAGTCTAAAATGGCGTACAGAAGCCTTGATTTCGACGCGGACAAGCAAATTCAATACCAGGAATTGCGAGTAGAGATGGCGAAGCTTCATATCGACGAAGAGTTCATGTTCGGGCCTGTGGTTGCTTGCCATTTACCGGATGATTATGACACACTTTCAGAAGAAGAGAAAGCTAAAGCAAAGAGACATATACTTTGGCCTTTTCTCATCTCGGAAACCGGGCTGGATTTTCTCATATGAACCCAAGGCGAAATCCGTCCCCGTACGCGGGCCAGCCCGGTCAACCGGGCTCATATGAAGAGGCCCTTAGAGACCCTTTATTTAAACAAAATCCCTGGGGAGCATGCCTCCGGACCCCCTAGAAACACGCGCCTTTGGCGCTCGTGATGGGCCCCAGTCGCCCCCCAATAATTTTTACTGTGCACAGTGGTGTATGTCCCCCCCGGGGGGGGGGGGGGGTACTCCCCCAAAATACCTATACGGGTATGTGCCGCCCAACGGGGTCGTGATTTTGGGACCCCTAATCTAATACCCCATTCACACCAACGCTTAAACATGTTTAAATGTTGTTTAGTTTAAAACAGGTTTAGAAAAATACCTCCTAACCGCCCGTAATATTTGGAGTGAAATCTTTACTAAAAGAAACTTTATTGACTTTATTACCATTCCAGGTAGTTTGAGTCATATACATTTCAAAACGTTCAAGATAGAGGCTAAAACGTAGTTAAACTAAACAACATTTAAACATGTTTAACCGTTGGTGTGAATGGGGCATAAGACGGGGTATCGAACGAGTGAGCGCAGCGAACGAGTGAGATTTCTGATACAAACCAACGATTGCGTAAATGCCGTATAAAGCACTGCCCATCCTGTAATTTGTTTATTTTATACAAACTGAGATTTTATGCCAAGGTATGTTTTATTTATTTTTGTCTCGAAAATAAACAGCTCTGAATTAAATTACTTTGACCAGCAGAGTCTCAAACAATCAAGTAGTGAGAATACAATAATAATTAAAAATTGTACAGAATCGATCGGAAATCATAAAGAATGTTTACTACCTCGTCGCTTAAAGCTTCGGCTGCATATGATCTGTTTCCTTTGCCTTCTTTTTCCAGTTGTTTGCTTCGAGCTTCCAGGCATTTTCTTGCTTGTTCAAACGCTCTGACTTCAATAATGCTCACAGCGGGGTATTTACTCAGTACTTTCTTTCAAATGCCGGTTGAAACTCGAAATCAATCCTCGAAGGCTTGAAGGCTCGTAGTCTTCGCCGTCTTTTGTTTTAACACCTCAAATAAATTCGCATACGTACTTGTTGAGTTCTTCTGGTTGAATTTCTTCTTGTTGTTGGTTCCGTTTCGCTCTTCTCTTTAAGAATGAGCTTACGGTTAGTAGATTAACATCTCTTCGCGTTTTCGCTCGAATGTTTTTGTTTTCCTGGTCTTGAATGTATTCTTCAATTGGTTTGTCCAAGGACATAAATCCGGAACTTTCTGTCATCTCTTGAGTTTTGAATAAAGAATTAAAAGTTCAAGCAAATATTTTTGTGAATGAAAAGGCTAGCGCCAGCGACAGTACAAGCGCCTTTGAAAATACTGATATGTTTTGACAGGTGCTTTGTGATTGGACGAAACGCTTTTCTCACGTGTGAGAAAGTCGTTTCGCCATTCTGATTGGCTGCGAAAATTCCCGAACGGGGTTTTCACGCGCGAAATTCTATCAGAAAATCTCAGTATGTATAAATATATCTATGGAGGGGCATTCTGGACTAAAATGAAATTGGATCGGATCCCATATTATTCCATCGGATCCTCCATTCCATCGGATCGTACCCTGTAATGGAATTGGATCGGATCCCATTTTATTCCATCGGATCCTCCATTACATCGGATCGTACCCTGTAATTGAATTGAATCGGATCCCATATTATTCCATCGGATCCTCCATTCCGTCGGATCGTACCCTGTAATGGAATTGGATCGGATCCCATTTTATTCCATCGGGTCCTCCATTACATCGGATCGTACCCTGTAATTGAATTGAATCGGATCCCATATTATTCCATTGGATCCTCCTGCGTTTTTATACTTTCCACAAAACAAATAATGGACAAAACGAACGAAGAAGATCGCGATCATCTTATAAGGCACACTACTAGTGTGCTGAGGACGGTACTACATGAACTTGAAGGACCACCTGCCCCCAACCTCGTTCCCAGGGTCTCTCTTCTTCCCGCCCCCTGGAGCGAGAGAGAGGCAATTTCTTTATTAAAATACAGTTGTACTGTCAAATATTCCATAAGCTAAGCTTATATCAAGCTTAAACATACAATCCTAAATATTATAATCCATTATTAATACATATGCATACTTTTCGAAATTGCTTAAAAAATATTGTCCGTCGTGAATGCCGTTAGGCCGTACTTCACGATATCACAATTTAAACAACAACAAAAAGGGTTTAATTCCACAGTCCTATCCTCTCAGTACAATGGCTCGCTCGCACATAATAATAGCGTGATTTTGCTCGAAAACTATATGCCTTAGTTTTAAAACCACATCTGTCAACACGTTCTCTATTGCTTTTATGTTACTGATATATTAAATTGAATACCTGTTTGACCCTCTATCAGTATAATCCGACAGACGAGTGTATCTATTAATAACAAATATAAAAAGGAAAAACTCCTCACGTCATCACACGATCACGCAACACTCATATTTCACAACAATATATTTAAAAAATTAAAACACATGTATATACATATATATATATATATATATATATATATATATATATATATAGCGAAGTTCTGAAAACAAACGATTCTAGCTGTTTATACAAAAGGTTTAAACTTAACTTTACCTGAAATCATCTGCAGCGCTTGATGCTGCATGCTGCGCTATTGACGATGTTGAGGACTCGACGACAGTCGACACTAGCACTATTACGACCAGAGCTAGAAACAGAGAGGGCAGGTCAACCTCGTTCCCAGGGTCTCTCTTCTTCCCGTCTCTCTCTCGCTCCAGGGGGCGGGAAGAAGAGAGACCCTAGGAACGAGGTTGGGGGCAGGTGGTCCTTCAAGTTCATGTAGTACCGTCCTCAGCACACTAGTAGTGTGCCTTATAAGATGATCGCGATCTTCTTCGTTCGTTTTGTCCATTATTTGTTTTGTGGAAAGTATATAAACCCTGACTTGAATCCCCCTCAGGCCCTGACTCGCCCAAAACTCGAAGTTTACTTTATGTATTGGCAGTCATGTGTGCCACATTGATATGAAATCGAGGCTAATATTATATTGATTAACCGCTGACCGTGAATACGGCGCTATACGAGGTCCGGTTGAACTACATTGTTTCCTCGGAGGTCCGGTTCAACTACATTATTTCGGGCAGGAGCAAGCCACTTTCCCGTAGACTGTTCTTTTCGAGTCAGTTGTTTAGGCTGACTTGTTTCTCCATAAGAAAATTCTGTTTCAAGTGGTTTCTAGCCTGCGGCTAAGTGTTCCTGTTTCAAGTGTTTTTGAGATTGACCAACTGGAAAGAATCATCTCGTGAGATGGAGTCGAGTATTTGAAGATAGATAGATAGATTTAAGAGTTTAGATGAAAATTCTTTAAAGTATTGTTGTTGCTATCCGGTGTCTGACATTTGCAGACTGCAGACTGCAGACTGCAGACTGCAGACTGCAGACTGCAGACCGCAGACTGCAGACTGACTGACACTAAAATTTCTAATGACAATAATGTCATCAACAATTTTTCCCGCGTAAAGTTAAGTCAGCCACGTTCCCAAGATTCTTCGTGGACTTCTTCGTGTGGAACTACGACCCGTTCACCGTAATGGCGTCAGATTCCAGGTACGATTCGTTGTTCTTCTTAGGTTTAGTCTGTTATTGAACACTTATATACACTTATATAAAGGTGTTATCTTTGAGCGGCGCGAGAATTAATAGAAGCGAATGTTGGTACATGTATTAAAAACCCATTCTCCTTTGCGCCAAATCTAATTTGCATGCATGTGTAAAATGCGGCGCTTGAACAATGAAATTCGGGAGAATTTGATAAATGCAACTTCTGTCGAATATTCGACTGAAGTTGTAAATTCAACACAAATAAATAGGCCATTTCCGAGTTGCCTTTATCCTCTCTATCAAAGCGAGGCTAGGTGCGAAACCTTTCATATGAAAATGAGTTTTCATTCACATGCAAATAAAACTTATTTGCATGTGAATGAAAACCCATTTTCATAAGAAAGGTTTTGCACCTAGCCTCGCTTTGATAGAGAGGCTAAAGGCAACTCGGAAATGGCCTATTCGACGTTTGTGAATCAAATGTCAACTTTTCCCGGGAACTTTTTAAATTCGAGTCGACCCAAATTGGTATTAGATTTGGCCCATGTAAAATGCGTCGTTTAAACCAGGGCTTGCCTAAATCGCCGCTAAAATCGCATAAAAAATCTCTTGTGTAAACTGGCCTTTACTTTCTCACTGACGTGTACTTTTCACGTGCTTCATGGTCACACACATAACGTTAAAAACTGCATGCTGAAATTTCTGCGTCTTTACACAAGCTTGACACATTCCCTTTTATTTCCGCACGAAAACGTTTGGCCGAACATATTCCTTCCATCCAAAGTGGAAGTCTCGATCAAAGTATTCAGTCTGTGGTAGTCTACCGCCGATCTGTTCATAAGTCCACCTACTTCCACAACAAACAAGATCAGGGATATTTGAAACCTTTCGAATAACGCAATAAAACATCTCCGTGATATTACGTAATTATCATACGGGAATATCCCAAATATCAAACAACAAAAAACTAAGAACAACAACAAATCTTACCTGTAATCGAACGGCATTACGGTACTTTAGTGTCAGTCAGTCTGCAGTCTGCGGTCTGCAGTCTGCAAATGTCAGACACCGGTCAGTCTGCAGTCTGCAGTCTGCAGTCTGCAGTCTGCAGTCTGCAGTCTGCGGTCTGCAGTCTGCAGTCTGCAAATGTCAGACACCGGTTGCTATCCAAGTATATTTAATTTACAAATACTAAAGAATCATGAAAGTAATAATCATTCGGCTAAACTGCAGAATACCCGCAACTTATTTGCATCATATTGAATAACAATAGTACCTATTGTTTCATGCCTCGTTCTTCAAAGTGTTCCGACACATATACATAACATGAATCTAATTTGCGGGGTATTCTGCAATTACTCCAATCATTCAATTTATATTGTTCACTTTTGAAAAATGTTTAAAAATGTTCAAAAATTCTAAAATGTTCCTAAATAATATTCACTTTCGTTTGGGAACTGTCTGATACACACACTTCTTTCTTAACTTAAGGCGGGACTTTACCTGAAGAAGGAATAGAAGAAAGAAAGTGATTTTTGGAACACCAACAGACAGTTGATACCCACACAAGAGCACCCCAGGTTGCCAGTGGACTAACTTGGTGTCCATGTATTAATTATTAATTTTAAACCTTCACTAAATCTTCAATATTTCTTATTTCCCTTAATTTAATAAATCCTTTGAGAAAAACTATTTCCTCCCAAAAGTACCCAAAAATTTACAAAACATCCCTCAACATAGATTCATGAGATGAGTGAAGGGTTTTTTGATTGCTTGAAACCTGAACGAGATATTTCCATTAAAGCAATGTTAAGTGGCGGAAAAATGGCATTCAGGTAGAATCCTGCCTTAAGACAAACTTTTCAAGAAAATCCTTGATGTAATCAACATCAAGCTAGTAGATGTTAAGAAATCCACGAGTTCAAGACTTCTGCCAGAGTTATAAATGAAAACAGTAACTTTATGACATTATAGGACGAAAACAAGCTTCGCTACGCCTCATCTAAGAAAATGTGTCCCATGTGGGAGGAAAAGACGCTGTCGCCTCTTATATATAGCTTCCGTCTATTAATTATTAACGAGGAATTCTAATTTTAAAACTTCACTAAATCTTCAATATTTCTTATTTCTGTAAAGTTTACAAATCCTTTGAGAAAAATTATTTCCTCCCAAAAATGACCAAAAATGACCCAAAAATTTACAAAACATCCCACATAGATTCATGAGATGGGTGAAGGGTTTTTGGATTGCTTGAAATGTGAACGAGATATTTCCGTTAAAACCATGTTAAGTGGCAGAAAAATGGCATTCAAATAGAATCCCGCCTTAATGATGAGATAAAGGCACGGTAGTAGTACGGTGGAGCCACGGTAGTCTAGTGGTTAGCGCGTCGGACTTTCAACCTGAAGGTCGGCGGTTCGAAGCCTGGTCTCTGCCGTCGTGTTGTTTCCTTAGACAAGAAACTTTACTCCACACTGTCTCTCTCCACCCAGGTGTATAAATGGGTACCGGCGACAAAATGCTGGGGGTAACCCTGCGATGGACTAGCATCCCATCCAGGGGGGAGTAGCAATATTCCTAGTCGCTTCATGCTACAGAAACCGGGTTAAGCTCCGGCCGTGTGGGCCATCTAGGCTCGTGTGCGACTTTACTTACTAAAGGCAACAAAGTCGCTTGCCTGTCAGGCAAATTGCAATAAAAATACTTTTACCTGATATGTCGTTCCACTAACCCCAGGCTGTCGAACAGCGCTTTTGTCGCACCAAGTTACAGAGATATATGCTTTGACAACCTTGACTGTACAACATTTTATTTTATTGCTCTTGCCAGTGGTTGATTCTAAAATGCAAAACAAAAAAGATCTGCCAATGAATTACCTGTTAATTAAAGTCATTAACAATCTCCTATTGCTTGCTGCAATTCCTTTTGCTCTTTCGGCATGTCATGCCAGAATCCAGGTGAAATGGTAATATGGCCAGCAGCAGATCCACACTCCATCGTAATGGGAATTCTGGAGTGAATAAGGGGGTGGTGGGGGAGTGAGAACACTATTTTTTTTTTCACCCCATCAGGCCTTATTTTATGGCAAGATAAGAGGTGGGGGGAGGGGCTCGCCTGGATCTGCCACTGATGACCCAGCTATGGTATAACTTACAAATGATGCTTTTCTGCCTCAGGGATTTCTGCATAGGCTTAATAAGAACTAATAAAAATGCATATTATGAGACCCTTAATGGGTTCAGCAATTATGAGAAATTGTGGCAGCCAAGGTCACAATTTATCACACAGACATTGTATTTAGATGAAAGCAAACAAAAAATATTTTGTTAGGATCAGAAAAATATCTGATACTTCTGATAGGTCCATAGGTCTCACAAATTATCATTAAATTACCACTAAAGGTTTCCTCAGACGTAAATTATTACTCCCTGCAAATAGCTCTGACTAACTCCTTGGCAATAAAGAGATCGAGCTTTTCATTCAAATGCAGTTTTGCTTGCCATTTTTACTCTTTTAAAACTGCATTTGAATGAAAAGCTCGATCTCTTTATTGCCGAGAAGATTGTCGGAGCTATTTGCAGGAAGTAATGATTTAAGTCTGAGGAAAACTTTCTGTGGTAATTTAATGATAATTTATACGACTTATGGAATGTTTTGACTGCTTATACTTAAAACATGAAAAAACACATGTTAAAAATGTTTCAGCAATTTATTCAAAATCGAACAGTTTAATTAGTTTGAAATTTCCCCATTTAGTGTGCTACACTGTGTAGATTATAGCACATTTATTCAGTTGTTGTGGGTAGCCCCAAAATCGAAAGATATTAGGAAAAACTGTTTTTTGCCATGTTTGTTCACCATTGCTATGGAAATGCTGATTAGCGTAAAGAGGGCATCATCATAACTTTCATCCAAGTCTAACATCTGGTATCAAATTCAGATTCATTTAGCTAAAGCAAGATAAGCTTAGCTATAAGATTTAGCTATAAGCACATTCAAAAAGGGGAGTGACCCCAAAAAAACTACTTGGAGTCACCTTAAGCTTGGTCGTGAAATAATGAAGTAGTTGGCAAAATTGGTGGCTGTCAGTATAGTTTGAGATAGCTCATTACTGCTTAAGACTATTCAATAATTAATAGCATACTAATGATATAATAAATTTGTAACCCATTGGTCGCTTATTTGTCTAATTGGTTTTTTGATGTTGTTTTGATTACTCACTGCTTAGTGTAGATTGATTACTCACTACTTGAAGGGCCGAGAGCATGTCCAGCCTATATGACTTTTTAGGCCTTTTTCTATTTTTTCTCGCTCAGAATAGCTCAGAATAGCCTCATTTTATCGTACAACGAATAATATCACAAGCCCTTGTCGAATTTGCACTAACCCTAAGGAATTTGACCAATTTACCTGAAAAAAGCAGAGTTCTGGCCCTCCAGTGCTTTGACGGTACATTCAGAGCGTAATTTCGAAGCCATTTGAAAGCAGTTTGGCCGTGAGAATACGCGACTGCAATACTTCTGACCAGTGCCAACAACTAAACGAAAATACCGTTATTTACGCACGCCTGGCTCGCTTATCTATCGTGAGCTCACTGCGGCAACACATCGCCTCTGTAGCGTGTGTGTAAGCCAACGTGTATGAGGCCCGTCCGGTGATTGAAAGACATCATTAAGTCCGGAAATCCTTGAGTCTCTAGCACTTCTCAAAGAAACGAGTCGTGTTTCTTGTCCTTCCTTGTGTCTGAAGCGCCATTTAGCGCTCGAGGTGAAAAACGGACCTTGGTCGGGAAGACGAGCCGGCGGGAAAGTCTGGAATCACTTCGGATCAGAAAAGGGGCAGCGTTGAGAGTTGTGGGCCATTTGCCATCCCGTGCCGTGGTCGAAATGCCCGATATCCGAAGTGCTTTGAGACTTGTAGTATTTTGCAATAACTTTCGGGCGGGAACTCCATTTCGGTTTTGTTGTAGGATTTCCCGACATGCTTTGCGACAGTGGTAGATGGGTCCGCTGTGCGTGGTCGGGCACTTGAAATACAGCTTTGGGCAGCTCGAAGTGAGTTGTTGCTGGCCGGCGGGAAGACGTTTCGCATTTGGAGTCTTTAATGCAACATTAAATTCGATCTAAAAGGATTTTGAAATCGAGATACGCGTTTTGATGCGTATCAACCTTTTAATAATAAAACTTAGGCTGAAGTGAGCATGTGTTCGTCTGTGGTCTAGTGGTTTGGTCGGGGATTTGCGCTCGGACGGCTCCGGGTTCGAATCACGCTCGGCCTCATTTTTTTTTTTTTTTTTTTTTTTCTTTCTTTCTTCGAACTGGACATTATGAAAGTGATTTACTTTTTTTGCGTTCGTCAAAATTTCTAACGTTTAATTTTACAAAAATATCGAACCGTGTCAGTGCGAAAACAGAAGCTTACCGCAATATTGCGTTACAATAGGAGCCTTTGATTGATTGATTTTTTTTTTTGAATACGGTATTTCTCGAAAACGACGGAAAAAAATTCGGAACAATGTTTTGCAACTAATTTCTAGTTCACATGCCAAAATTGGACAAATCTGAGCAAGAAAAAATAAAAAAGGCCTAAAAAGTCATATAGGCTGGACATGCTCTCGGCCCTTCACTTAGTGTAGATTACTCATAAAATAACCATCAAGTACACTGTATTCCCGTTTAATTTGCAACCTTCACCTCATTGTATCTATCTTTAATATTACAAGAACATTGGCACTATATTATAACAGTACATGTAGTGTGAATTGAAGGGGAAATCAGTTCAGGATAAAGAAATTAACTCAAATAGAATGCAAAACTCCCAAAGGAAGAAAGAAGAATGGTATATTAATACACCAAGTAACACAAAGAAAGTAAAACTGCAAGAAATATTGCCTTATTGAAAAGTTTTTGTACAATAGATACAATTTTGTTAGTAATAATGTGGTCAATTTTTAATGAAATTGTATTTTTACTTTTCAGTAACATTCACTAGATGGTGAAAAGATGCCTTTGATCCATTTCAGACGTGCATGTCATTCATTTCCTTGGTATGTACTGTATCACTGAAAGATTCACCTTTTTATACTGTCAAACCTCTCCTGCTGTCAAATTTTGGGACAGATTTTACTGATTGTTGTACAGTCATACACTGTGGCTGTACGTACTGTCGTAGTCATAGACAGACTGGGTCTGTCTGTCTGACAGACTGGCTTGTAGTCATAGACAGACTGAGTCTGAATGAATTGCAACTTGAAAAAAGTAAACATTTGTTGTCGTTCTTCAGTAGCATCATAAATAAAGTAAGTAATAGTCAAGTGAGGCCTTAAGCTACTGTAGAGTAGAGCATAGCACCGGTAACGCCAAGGTCACGGGTTCGATTCCTTTGACTCTTTGAAAAATACTGTGAACTTACCATCCTTTTTATTTATCACCATACATGTCATACAAGTATATGAACCTACATGTAGTATGCTGGCCTAGCTCTCCAAGAGTTTTTGTAGCTCAGTTGTTAGAGTATCCAACCGGTGTACGGAAGGTCATAGGTTCAAATCTTGTTGGGAACTCGTATTTTTATCTTTTTCCCACACTCGTGACATGATAACATTACATCTTTCTGATTTCAGCTTTCTTTATTTATCACCATGAATGTTTGCAGTTTCGTAAGCTTTACGATATTTGAAGGCGTCTGTTACATTTATTAAATTTTATTGTATTTCTTGAAGCTTTGAAGTGATTTCCTATCAGAAAAATAGAGTTAAGCCACAATCTTACACGTACACTGAACTCTGTCGTGGTGTACATGTTACTAAGCTCAAGCAAAATCTTTAATTTCATGTATATCGTTACAACAAAAATATGAAAAAATTGGACATTCTAACTTGGTTTTTGTATGTTTACTTTCTCAGAAACAAAACTACCCCTCTTCTCTATTATCAGTCTACTGTTTCAAAAGATCAAAATACCTTACAAATAAACTACCTGAAACAAACTGGTTGGAAAAATGGAACATACAGATCAAGAAGTTCAGGAAGACCTTGCAAATAAACCTTATAAATGTGAATATTGTGGCAGAAGTTTTAGGCAATCAGGGAATCTGGCATCACATCACAGAACACACACAGGGGAAAAGCCATATAAATGCACGTATTGCAAAAAACGTTTCAGCCAACAATTCTATTGGAAGGAACATGAAAGAATACACACAGGAAAAAAGCCTTATTCGTGCAAGCATTGTGATAAGTGTTTCAATAATTTTACGACGCTGAAGCGTCATCAACTATTGCACACAGGAGAGAAGCCCTACATTTGCAAGTTTTGCAGTCGATGCTTTACACAGTCAGGAAATTGCAAGCGCCATGAAATGTTGCACACAGAAGTCAAGCCATATAAATGCAAGTTTTGTGATTGGTTTTTTCGCCAATTAGTGTACTGTCAGCGGCATGAACGAACGCACTTGGAAAGTAAGCCAAGTTTTAAGTGCAAGTATTGCGACAAGTGGTTTAGGCAGTCATCGTATTGCAAGCGTCATGAACGAACACATACGAAGGAGAAGAACTACAAATGTAAACTATGCGATAAAAGGTTTTACCAGTCCTCTCATTGCAGGCGCCATGAACGAACACACACTGACGAAAAGCCTCACAAGTGCAGGCATTGTGATAAACATTTTAGCCAAGTAGCGTATTGCATGCGACATGAACTGACACATACAGAGGGTACACCATATAAATGCAGTCATTGCAATAAGGGCTTTAATCAGCTACTTCAGTGCAAGCGTCATGAAATGACACACAACGAAACTAAGCCTTTTAAGTGCAAACATTGTGATATGTGCTTTAATTTGCTGTCATATTGCAGACGGCATGAGCGAACACACACAGACAAGAAGCCCTACAAATGCACACTTTGTGACAAGTGTTTCAGCCAAGCAGCGTACCGCAGGCGTCATGAACTAACACACGTAGAAGGCAAGCCACATAAGTGCAAGCATTGTGGTAAGGGCTTTAAGCAATTTAATTATTTCAAGGAGCATGAGCGCGCACACAACAAAGGTACGCGACGCAAGTGCCACCAGTGCGGTAAACCCTTTAGCCCTGTAAGGGATATGCATCCCGATGTAAAATCACAATCAGGCAAAACCTGTTTAAAGGATAAGTTCTGTAAGGAGTGCTTCAACCAGGGAGCCCTTCAGGAACTTAAAGCAAACCATGAACCTCGCGTGTCGTCTGGCTCGATACTTGAAAATGGTTCCAGCCAGGTTGAAAAATTCAGTTGTTGGATTTGTCAGTCTGAATTTAGTAGCGAGGAGATGCTTCTTGAGCACTATGAAAATCATATGAATTGTGCAAAGGAAGAAGGAGAACAAAACGAAGAAGATGAACAAAACGAAAACTGAACCAGTGTTTATTTAGGCCCCCTCCACACGTATGCGTTTTTATTGCTTGCCTTCTTTGCTTAAGCGATGAAAAACGCACCGGAAACGGAGATTTTCAAAAACGCTGTCCAAAGTAAAGATTTTTGAAAACGGAGATTTATTGTTTACGTGTGGACACCTGAAAACGGAGCTTTTCTAAAACGATGTGGTCGGAGATATTTTTTTAAAACACAAAAAATATGCATTTTCAAACGACAACGGATACGTGTGCACGGGGAAAAACGAGTCAAAAACGCTACGTTTAGACGGAGATACTCTTAAAGACGCAGAAAAAGTATGTGTTTTCAAATGAAAACGCATACATGTGGACGGGGCCTTACAAAAAAATGGCTAATGTGTAACTTTTGCACCTCATCGAAAATAAGGCACTGAAAATTCTGGTCAGTCTCATCCTTACCTTGCCGAGAAAATTCATGAAAAGTTACGCATTAATAGTCCTTGCTTGTATATTTTGTTTTCCCAATGTAGGTCATGTGATGTTCTCAAGGGAATTTGTCCTTTGTCTTTTCATAAATTATGCTAATACATGCACGTGAAGAAAACAAAATTTAAAAGAAACAGTTCTCTAGGGTAACATCACATGATCTACATTGGGAAAACAAAACATACAAGCTAAGGAGGTCTATTGACTTTGCATTTTCTTCATTAATTATTACTGGATTTTCGCATCAGAATTTTGATTAAGTCTAAATACTAGAATTTTTGTACCTCTAACATCAGTGAAGTACATGTGCAAAGGTACCAGATCCACAACCTTTTAATTACACTTGTAAAAGTATTATTTAATTGACCCCTGGGGTCAATTTAATAAAACTTTTACAAGTGTAATTTACAAGTGTAGCCATTGTTTCAGTGGTTGAAAACAATGGCTGCACTTGTAAATTACACTTGTAAAAGTTTTATTTAATTGACCCCTGGTTAACTTCCCACGCTTTTAACCCTTTCACTCCCAGGGTCAATTCAGGAAACATGTAATGTAGTCCTAACTTTTGAGTCTGTCAACGAAATCCTATGGTGTGACCATTCAAATGAAACCTCTTCAGCAGTATTTTTGTATGGTACCATTTGTTTTACAGTATTTTATAAAATGAAATTTGGGATTTTTCTTGAATTTTGAGTTTGGACACTCTTAGGAAAGAAAGAAAGAAAATTCATGTAATTAATTTACAAATACGAACCGGCAAGAAAGGACGAAAAAAACAAGGAAAGAAAAATAGAATTTTTCTTGAATTTTCCTCCTAGACAATGCGATTAAGGTATTTCTAAGAGCAGGAATTTCCTTTTTGCTGCATTAAATATTGACAATGGTAATGTTTTCCTTTAAAGAAGGTCTAATGTTCGAGCTACTGACCATTTTCTGGTGTAACCGGACAGTATTTTTGTTTGTTTGGCCTTAGCTACTAGCAAGGTAACATTCCACTTTCTGCTTCGCCTTAAAGGCACTGTGGCAATACAAATGCACAGTGTTATTCCCATGTTACGAAGTTCTGAACGTAACGTGCACGTAAACGAGGTGTTTGCTAGTCTTATAAGAAAACTAGTCGTAAAAGGAGCAAACTTTGTGCAACCAAGTGATTAACCCTTTAAGCCCTTATATCAAAATTTAAATTCTCATTTCTTGTCCCTATGCATTTCCTATAGAAGTAGTGGGAAGAAATTGTTTGGATATTAAGAGAATTCATCTTGTGTGGTCGTCCTTAATTCTCATAACCGTTTTGATTGATAAGGCATTGAAATTACAAGGAGAAATTTGATGCTGATCACTCTTAGGGCTTAAAGGGTTAATATCGGGTTTGCATTGTAATCAAATTACAGAAAGACAACAAAGTGGCTTTCAAAACAAATCTTGATTGTAAGTCACCTTATTTCAGTATAAAGAAATTACATTGTGTACATGTGGTGAAACCATTTAACGTATCATTTTTGTGGCTACACTTTGAAGAGGTTTGTTATTCAGAAGGCAACTTAAGAAATGTTGTTAAAATGATATTCATCGCATAATTTTTGGACAATCTACGTCCTTGGAAATATACTTTATTTTCTACATTTAAAAGCACCAACTTGTGCCATTTGAGGTAATGGTCGCCATATTAATTTATACCATTAGCATTAAAAACAAATTTTGACTGTTAAGTGCAACATTATGTTCAATCACCTTATTTGGTGTAGAGGAAATGACATTATGTACATAAGATGAAACCATTTAACTTTGAAGATGAGGTTCGTTAATTCGAAAAATTAATTAAGATGTGTTGTTAAGCTCATTAATATTCAATGCACAATTTTTGGGTAGTTTACGTCCTAGAAATATACATAATTTTCTATCTTTAAAGAACAAAGACCCTGTGCCATTTCAGGAAATTGCCAATATTCAACAACTTATATCGCTGTTACAGTGTATTGAAGAAACGTCTAGCGAATAAAACAAAATGTATATAAATGTTGATTGTTGGTAGTACCTTGCACAAATTCACCATTTACGGTATGGAGTGTTTTCACTCACGTGGTCTGCAGCTATGCTAATTTGTTTGAACAAAACAAAGAGTTTGCATTAGAAAAGTGTTCAATCCCCACAGAATAGCCCAATTTCGATATATTAAAATTCAACTTGAAACAAAAGACATCACGACGAGGCTTAGGGGAATAAACCATACAAATCCTTACTATCATTCCCCTAAGCCTCATAGTGACGTCTTTTGGTTTCATGTGGAATTTTAATATATCGAAATTGGGCTATTAGCTTGGGACACCAATGTGGCCGCCGTTTTTGTTGTTTTGGGACACCGACATGGCCGCCGTGACGTCATGTGAAAACACTCCATTCAAGCATTTACTTGTGTAGTATTCAGGGTCACACAACGACTCGTTTTGGTGGAAAATCTATTCGGAAGGCTTCGGTCACCTTAAAAATTCGTTCTTAATTGCACTAAAACCCAGAGTTTTCTTTTTTAAAAGTTCAACTG
This sequence comes from Dendrophyllia cribrosa, assembly GCA_024195265.1. Taxonomy (NCBI): domain Eukaryota; kingdom Metazoa; phylum Cnidaria; class Anthozoa; order Scleractinia; family Dendrophylliidae; genus Dendrophyllia; species Dendrophyllia cribrosa. The sequence goes on from JAJLRJ010000005.1 coordinate 20,361,536, forward strand.
AAACTTTCGAAAAATCAGAAAAATTTAACGTCTTTTGTTTTCAGAGGGAAACAAATGTCGTTTTGGATACGAAATAAGGTATGTTAGGATTTTCAGAAACGAGGAAGCAGGTAGCAAATTTTAAAGGCACTAAAATGATATTGAAAAATAGTAAACACCATTCCAAGCGTTTTTCTAAACATTCCTCGTTATGTGCCCCTGAGTATTTGTAGGGAGGCCTAAGCGTAAGGCCTGCGTTAAGGCTGGTTTTCACTAGCGCACAAGCATAAGCATAAGAGATCCAGAAGCAAGTGAGAACTCCCACGACATAAGCATAAGCACAAGAAGAACGAACACGTTCCGTTCTTCTTGTGCTTATGCTATGCTTGTGTCACATTTATGTCAAGTGAGAACGGGGATGAAATAAGCATAAGCACAAGGCGGTCAACCAATCATCGCCCACTTTGACCCAGACCTCATCGAGAAACTTGCCACAAGCAAAATCAAAATGGAGGATTCCAGTCAAGTGTCAGTTGATGAACCCCTTGCGGAAACAGTCAGACAATACACCGTCTTGTACGATAAGTCAAATAAAGATTTTAAAGACAACAACAAAAAGGAATTAGCATGGCGAGACGTATCGGAAAAGCTCTCTATCGCTAGCACGAAGTTCCCAAACCAGGTTGTTAAATTCGCCGTGCGATTCCCTGCGACGGTAAATTTCTCTTACCCAATACCTTTTAGGTCTGATGGATTTTCTTCTACGTCGCCTTACCCGAAGGATGTAAATTACTAGAAGAGCAAAAGCAAAGATTTCAACTTCAAAATCATCCGCCATCTTTGATTCAGATCTCACAGCCGAGGAAAGTTGGTATCGAGAATTTCGTTCATACTGCGCTTGCGTATGTCTATATGCTTATGTTCTGGCGTTCTCACTTGCTTTTCGGCCGATTATGGTTATGCTTGTGCTTATGCGCTAGTGAAAACCAGCCTTTACTTTCGAATCTTTTTACGGTGGCTAATTTACCTTATCGACTCAGTCGATAAAACCAAATTCTTGTGCTTCACCCCCACCGACACAGCACCACAGTTTCTTTAGAAACTAACCCCATTACTTTGGAGAGGTTCGTTTTGAAAAGATCGAGCGGTTTTCGTCGGAAGTAATTTCGCGTTTGCTTTGGGCTTTGTGATTGGCTAAAAAATTCCGCGCCACTTTCTCAACTAATCAGACATGTAAAAACCAAAGTCACGGCAATCTTGTCTTACATGCACGCGTTTTCCCGCGCTTGGCGCCAACTACATGCATTTACTTCGCGTCCTGATTGGTTCATTGGCTTGAGGTCGTCTGCTGTGATTGGCCAGAGTGATTCTTTGGTTTCTGTTTTTGTTTTACGGCACTCAATACCACGTTTCGCAGATACGGCAGCCATATTGATTTTGCTCCAGGGCATCCCATAATGAACATTGAAAACAAAGGAATATATTAATTTAAATGGCATTATGGGAGGCCCTGGGGGAAAAATCAATATGGCTGCCGTATCTGCGAAACGGGGTATAGACCACTATACTATATTGGACAGACAAACCATCGATACTGCTGGAAACGACAACATAAATTGAGCAAGACTGTAAAAATGTGAGAGCTATATCTTGCTTATAGAAGCGAAGATAAAGGTCAATGAATTTTTACAATTTTACAGACGTTTGTACGACGTTAGGCAAATCTTGCATGCGGCACATTACTAAGTAATTGATTGTAAGCGGAGCATTACATTTTTAGCTGAAAAAAAAACTATGGTTGCAATCCACCGTTGTCTGACGAGTTATCCGTCCTTGCGTGAATTCGAGACGGATACACATCCATTGTTACTCGTCGTGAATTCACATTAGACGGATATACCAGCTTCAAAGCTGTAGCGCCGCCGCGGTTACCTTTCCATAAAGTCTCTCAAGCGAGAGGAAAAGAAACTGAACGACGATCTAACACTTTATCGTACGCGAAGCTCGACGTTGGCAATAGGCAGTCTGATTCTTAGTTATGTGTAATAAAAGCAGTGTATTCAGGAAATATGCCGGCCACCGGGATTTTGCTGGTCATACAAAAATGCTCGCGACATAGAAAGTGACCAAAACACTTGAGAGAAGGAAAACTTGATGTTCAGTACACACAGAAATGTTTTTCCTTCGAAGACTTATCTGCCTACTGTGATTGGCTGTCAACATTGTGACTCGTTGCGCCAAAATTGTGACCAAGTTGTACCAAAATTGTGACCCCGAGTCTAGCCAAAATTGTGACCAAATTGCGTTAAAATTGTGCCCATATCGGGCCGGCTAAATTTGTGACGAGGTCGTGCCAAATTTGTGGCCAACGGAGGCCAAAATTGTGATCCAGTCAGGCCAAAACAGTGGTCAAATCATGCCAAAATTGTGACAAATTCGGGCCAAATTTGTGCGGATCAAGCCGCGCGAAATTGTGACCCATTTCGGCCAAAATTGTGACCAAGTCAGGCTAAAGTTGTGTGCAAATCGGGAAAATATTGTGACCAAGTCGGGTCAAAATTGTGACCAAGTCGTCCCAAAATGGTGTCGAAATCGTGCCAAAATTGTGACCAATACGGAACAAAATTGTGATCAAGTCGGGCCAAAATTATGACCCAATTAGGCCAAAATTGTGACCCAGTCAGGCCAAAACAGTGGTCAAATCGTGCCAAAATTGTGACAAATTCGGGCCAAATTTGTGCGGATAAAGCCGCGCCAAAATTATGACCCAGTTGGGCCAAAATTGTGACCAAAGCCCCATTTACACTGCAGAAAATTTTAGGCACGGCTCGGATAAAAGTGGTACGCGTACCCAAAAAAATAGTACTGATTAGTCATTTACACGTCCTTTCTTCTACCGTGCTAAACGATGTAAAATTATGTTTTGGTACGGGTAAAAGGCTCAACATCTCGGCCAGCGTACTCGATTCTTGTTTAGTGCGCATGTTGAGTGAATCGCGGGTCGATTTGCACATGCTCTCT
>JAJLRJ010000005.1:20369535-20502035 GCA_024195265.1 Dendrophyllia cribrosa
AAACAGGTTATCAAAAGCGGGGGCAGCTATAGTGAACACTATTTCTAGTCTTAAATTAAGTATATTTGTACCAGATCTCAGTTTTAAAGACCTATCGGATTCGCATCACGCGGTCGGTAACTGATAAGGTCATAAACAGCGGAGGTTAATTAGGTAATGCTGCAGTCTGACTTGATAACAATGAAAACAACACTGTTCATTTTAATGGCGGATAAATACGGCTATGATCAGTTGGATAAGATCACAACAAGAGTTAACGCAGGCTATCATTACCTCACAGTCAGAACTCTGCAAGAGGGAATGTTTATGGTAACCGGAGTGTTTGTTGGACCTCTAGATTTCCCGTAGTAAACGTGCATGGACTGCATGTGGTGATCCGGACCTAAAGGTGTGATCGAGGATTACGGGTCTGAGATCGTGATCAAAGAGCATGGAATACGGGAGGGGCTGGGTACGACTGCATGACGGGTGTAAGCTGCCAATAAGAAGTTGTAGTTTTTCACGTGGTAAGGCATTCTAACCTGCACCAGTCGTTAATATTCGATTTTGATTTTTGTGAGGATTTGCATTTTGTTTTGTTTAGTTCCGTTAGCGTTTTTTCAGCTAAGTTAGGAAACCCTTTAGATCCCTGAGGATTAGTGGCGCTGCACTGGTTCGCGGAAAGCGTTTCCCCGATTGTTTCCCCTGTAAGATTTTTAAGGATTTTCTTATGCAGCATTGCCACTTTTTTATGTTTTTATTGCTGTTTCGTCTCGGGAAACATCGAGATTCTCGGGAAATAAAATTCACTGTTTCCCTCTGGACGAGTCATTAAAGCCAAACCCGCGATATAAAAGGCGGCTGGACTGTCCAACTCATGCAAATGAGCAAAATCTATTGTTCTTGCTCATTTGCATTAGATTCGGCGTGGGACGTCAATGGAAGTGCAACAGATTAGTTTTCGATAATGACTGCACGGACTGCGCACTATGCATTACCTAAAGGCCCGTTTACACATGCGATTTTTGATGCGATTTTTGTCGTGCTCTCCAATGCAACTTTTAAAATAGCGGCGATTTCCTGTGCGATTCGGGTACGACATTTGCTTTGATTTTCTGTGATTTCTCAAAAATCGCCGCCAAGTTGCATCAGGTTTCGAACATATTTGAAACCTGTGCGACATCGCGCGACAAATCGCGCCCAAATCGCGCTGAAATCGCCACCCGTTTACACACGCGATTTGAAGATGTAACTTGCGTGCGACAAAAATTGCCTTGACAAGTGCGACAAAAATTGCACAAAAAATCGCCTGTGTAAACGGGCCTTAATTGGTTTCAATTTCATCTACTTTTCTAGTTTACTCGTTTAAATTTATAATGTAATTAGATTCTATAATTGTAAATAAGTGCTATTTGATTTTATAACTAGTTAAAGTGTCCCCAATTAGTGGAGGGTCTCACCCCTCGGCTATTTTATTCCCAACGCGTTAACAACTTACTTACTTACTTATACTTACTTACTTACTTACTTACTTACTTACTTACTTACTTACTTACTTACTTACTTACTTAGTCCTCTTCGTCCCGAGCGGGACATAAGGCGCCAACGATCTGTGTCCATCGGGAACGGTCCTTCGCCGCATGCTGTTCCTCGCCCCATGTCAAGCCGATCTCCTTCAGCTCAGCCATCACAGTACGCAACCTCTGCTGTTCTTGATGTCTCGAACATGGTGCGGACATTTCATGCAGCTAGGCGGATGTTGGTTTTAGACCCGAGCAGACTATCTGTCGTACTCCTGACTTCCAGAGGGCTTTCATCAAAAGTAGTCATGTGGCCAGTTGGTTGGCTCAAGTCCGCTGCAGGGTCCATGGTTGTTGTAGCATTCGTTGTCGTTTCCGTAACAAAGTGTTTTTTACGAGGTGGAGTTGTTGGCACCACGCTCAATCCCCGACCTGAAGGACCAGGTGCTGATTTCTGTCTGGTCTCTATCCCCATAACCTGCCCGACTTGGACCTGCTCGGTATAGCTCATAGGGGTCTCTGAGGCACCAGGTCAAGGTAACAACACAAGGGGAAGAACGCGTTAATAAAGTCTTCATTATTTTTGTTTAGTGATTGCTCTGTTTTCATTACTCAGCTTTGTGATTGGCTAAAAATTCTCGCGCCACTTTCTCAACCAGTCAGAAGCAAAACCAAAACTGGTTCGCACGCGTTTTCCCGCGTTTCAGTGGAGCCTGCTACATGTATTTGCTACGCGTTCGGATTGGTTCATTGTATTGTCTGCGTCTGATGTGATTGGTGGCTGACACTAACGCAAAGCTAGGTATGGTAATGGTCGCACACGAGCTACAGGACAACCACACCGCAGGACGACCACAGAACGACCACACCGCCGCGGCTGGAGATCGGAGTTCCAGTGGTTAGCGCGCTGGACTTTCAACCTTCGAGGCATGTCAAAGGAAACTACGCGATGGCAGAGACCACAAAACTTTGCTCCACAATGTCTATCTCCGCCCAGGTGTATAAATGAGTACCAGTGACATAATGATGACGATAACGCGCGGTTGACTAGCCAATCCCATCAGCAATGCTCCAAGTTGTGTCCAAATGTTTTAATTTTTGTAAGACTGCATTCTGAGGGGGACATTGGAGATTTGCGGTGTTGCTAATTTTTTTATGCGGTGTTGCGGTGAATAAAATCCCAGCTTGCGGTGTTGCGGTGATCTCAAACCCTACGGTGTGCGATGTTTGCGCTTTAAAGTCTGCGATGTTCGGTGGAACGAACTTATCTGCGGTGTTGCCGTTTCCTGTTTGACCCTTGTCAGATCTAAATTTAGCCTCTATATGTTATTTATTCCGTACTTATTTATGAAAAGCACGTACCATTATGTTTAGTTTGTAACAAAATGCAGTCCAATACTGTCTAGTTAATCTTCAATACCGGCTGCCGGTCGCCAATCCTAAGCCTTTTTCATTTATAAGTTACTTGGCAAAAATATATATAGGTGGTTTTCATGGTACGTCATCGCCACCTTGCTGGTGGACATAAACAATAGTTCTCTCATTAGCTCCTTTTGTTCGTCCACCAGCATTTGTTCGTTTCACTATTGTTATCTATGTCTCTAGAGATTGGTTGCAAACCACCTATTGCGGTGACGGTGTGTCGTCGACTTTCCTTGCGGTGATGCGGTGTTCGGTAATTTTTTTTTTGCGGTGTTCAGAGCCCTCCAATGCCCCCCTCCATTCTCGATTGTAGTTCTTTCAAATTGGACATTTTTTTGTATATAGGTAATGTGAATACTAATATTAACGTAGGGTGGGTTGGGGGTTGGCGGCATGATGGTGTGACGCCTCCATGACGTTGTTTTGGTGGCGTTATTGTTTACGTCATTCCTAAAAAACCGTAAGTCAAATACGTACTATGTTGACCGAGAGAAAAGCGGAAGCCTGGGAATAATAAATTAAAATGTGCGTGTATAAATTTGCATGCAAAATCGTGACACAAAAAAAAATTATAAAAAGAAAAAAAAAGAAAAACGGAGGGCATTTTATAACTCATGCCGCTACGCGCATGAGTAATAAAATTTGGAGGATACATAGAATGTATACTAGACCCGAGGGTGTTAATGGGGTGGGATGGGGGAAGGGGTGGTAACAGTAGCAACTGAACAATGCATTAGTCTTTTAATAACGTTATTATGCCACTGAAAATAAGCACACTCCAATAGAAATGAAGCTAAGCCAGGAAAGCAGGCTGGTCCAACTTTACATCATTTCAAGCTGGTACATGCCCCCATACAGAACACTTTTAAAACCATACACTTAAAACATTGTTTTCACTCTTTTCCAGCAATAACAAAATACTATTTTATTGATTCTGGAGCAATATTATAAAGAAAACAAAACAAGGGTTTGTACAAACATGCATGACTCAACTGTTTATAGGTTAAGGTTTAAAAATAATGTCAATGACAACATTATAGCCAGGGAAATGGATCGACCATGGACCAGCTTGTATCTAGACCCCCATCAATATTCCCCTAAAAAAAACATTTGAAGGGCTTGGTGCATAACTGCCTTATGTCGAATTTTATCTCCTAACCCCTTTTAAATGATGAATTTTATCCCTCATCCCCCTTTATTTTGAAGTTTAACCCCTACCTCCCTAAATCAATGTTGTTTACACTTAACATTGTATGGGGATAAGTAGAGGGGTGGTTCAACATTCATTAAAGATTCAATATTTGATTGTTTAGAAAGTTAAGCAATAACATCCTTACTTGACGAACAATAATTGTTTATTCAGGAACAATTTTTCAGGCTGTTTTGTGTTAAAAAACTACACCACCATTCTATCTGGGAAAATGAAAGCAGCAAGGAAGCATTTAGTTTTTTGCATACATTATTTCTGGAAAACAAACCAATAGCCAGTGCAAAGAAATTCAGAGCAATGTTTTGCAATCAATTTGTACCTCACAGGTGAAAAATGAGGCAAATCTGAGGGCCAAAAAAACTCCATAAAATTTGACATCAGGCAGTTATGAACCCAGCCCTTCATTAAACTCTTCAATCCCCAATAATTTACAATGAAGTGTGGTCATGTCGGAACCTATTATTTACTGTCATTGATATCATAATTATAAAATTAAGTATTTAAACTGGGCAAAAGGTCTAACTCTAATACAAACATGTGCACTGCATGCTCGTTTGGTTAATTATATTTGTCCGTTTACCAGACAGATTTCAAATTGAAAAATGTAGAGAAAGATCCACTGACTCACAGACAAATTTTTTGAACTTTCTGATTACCGGGACTAAATATTGTACTTATATTACTATACCAACATTGCTTTTAACAATATTGCAATGCTACTGTATTTACTAGCGTACATCACTCTTGTTCTTCAGAAATCAGATCCTTGCCATGAATAGTCTTGTAATGTTTTCGCAATGAACTTGGATCAGTATACCTTTTGAAACAGTTTGTCACTTTGCAGTGGTAAGGTTTGGTCTCGGAATGCGTCCGTGTATGTTTATACCTGTCACTTGAATTTGAGTACCTTTTATTACAACCTGCCACAGGGCAAACATAGGGCTTTTCTCCTGTGTGTGACCTTGTATGAATTTTCAAGTTTTCAAGCCGTGAGAAGCTTTTGCCGCAAGAGTCATGGGTACATGTGTGGGGTCTCTCACCAGTATGAGTTCTCATGTGTATCAACATTTTATATCGGGCATTAAAGCCTTTTCCATTGCGAGGACACCCTTGCCATAAACAACAGTATTCACTGGCTTCAGTCCTTATGTGGCTTTCATTGACATGGGCAACAAGATCTTCCAGTGACAAGAAGTGGTCACAACAATGGTCCCATTTGCACGAGTGAAGTTCAGGCAAAGTTGGTGACAGTGGAGATGTCATGCCATGCGGCAAGACTGACACTATTTGGCCTTGGGGGCTGACTTGGTCTGGCTCAAAAATTTGTCGCAAGTAGGTCAGACTAGATGGGTGCCCTGTGACCACTACATCTGCTGCCGGTGATGAGATTTTCTCGGACGATTTGCTGGTCTGAATTGCTTCTGATGTGGTAAACTGACAGGAGAGCAAAGAAAACAAATTGACTGAGAAGAAGAAAGTACTAGTAGTAAGAATAATTCGTGATGAAATTTGAATTTATTCTGTCTACATCATTTTATGAACACCGTTTTTAAATAAATTAATGAAAAAAGTAGTTGTCCCAATACTTTCTTGGAATGTTTTAAATATTGATAGGTCTTGATAACATATAAAACAAAACACAGGTTTGTTAGTGATAAAACCAAACCCAAAAATAAATAGAAAAGCCTGACTTGAATCATAGAACATTTGGTCTTTTGAATTCCCAGGGAATAAGGAATTTTCGAAGGGAGAAAGGATATGAGAAAATAGTTATATAGTGAATTGATCAGTGACAGGTATGTTGATATAGGCATATGAGCCAAAACAAAAGGCAAAACCACACCATTGAGAAGCATGAGACAATATTCCTAGTGGTTTTAAGGCAGGGCTACATGTGAATGCCATTTTCCGGCCACTTACAATAAAATTGGTGGTTCAATGGAAATATCTCACTCATGTTTCAGGCAAATCCAAAACCGCTTAGCTCATCTCATGAATCTATTTGGGTGTTTTGTAAGTTTTGGGTGATGTTTGGGTATGTTTGGGAGGAAACACATGCAGTTTTTCTCAAAGGATTTGTAAAATATTGAGAGAAGTAAGAAATATTAAAGATTTGATGTAATTTTAAAATTAGAATTCGTTTGTGTTCTCTTTTCAAGTTTGCATAGCAGTAAGGTAAAATTAATAGGTAAATTTTAGTTTTGCTCATAAATTTGTTAACAATTTACACCATTTTTGAAGAAATGTGTGCTTAAATTAGTAAATTATGCGATTTGGTGCAATTTGAGGCCAGTTGCATGAAAATAATCACATCATTGCATAATATCAGAAGCTCTGACAAAAGTTTTTAAAACTCACCACAACACAGGGTTCCAGAACTTCTCTATCCTCTCCTTTCACCATTAACAATTCTTCATGACCTTCCTGTTCATGCAGTTCACCAGTGAGAAGCTCTGATGTCCCTTGAACATGTGTCAATACACAAGGTAGGACAGAAGAAGTTAAAACGACTGGCTGGTGAAGAAGCCCAACAGTTGAGCTAATGACAGTGGAATCTGACAGTAAATCAGCTGAAACAGTTGTGTCGGATAGACAGGGTGAACTTTCCATATCACTCGAAACAATGGTCTCTGCTTCATTAAGAACTGACTGTCCATGAAGAACAGAATCTTCTGCCGATAGACTTGTCATGACAGAGGTTACATCTCCCTGGTCCAGCATTTCAGAGACTGTCGATACAGCTAATGTATTGGGACATTTTTCAAGCTGCATTTCGACACGGACATCCTTCTGTTCTTCTCCCTCTTTATCTAAGTTTGAGTGCTCTTGGTCACCACTGTCCAATTCATCTGACATAGTCTGTCAATCAAATGAGAAATGAACTTACCAAATATTTTTAACCCTTTCACTGACCCAGAGTCAATTATGGACTAGACATTATGGACGGTGTAGTTCTAACTAAGTTTTAAGTCTGTTGACAAAATCCTATGGTGTGACCATTCAAATGTTACCTCTTCAGCAGTACTTTTGCATGGTACCATTTAATGTTCTAACTTTTGAGTCTGTGGACAAAATCCTATTGTGTGACCATTCATATGAAACCTCTTCAGCAGTACTTTTGCATGGTACCATTTGTTCTAACTTTTGAGTCTGTGGACAAAAACCTATGGTGTGACCATTCAAATGAAACCTTTTTGGTAGTATTTTTGCATAACACCATTTGTTTTTCAGTAATTTGCAAAATAAAATTTGGGATTTTTCTTGAATTTTGTTATTTGGCACCCTTGAGAGTTAAAAGGGTTAAAGAGGTATAATGTCACATGGATTTTGCTCTTTCTGGTCAAAGTGTACTTAATATTATTACAATAATATATATATATATGTCATGTTTCAAATTTTTCTTTGGTTAAAATTTTTTTAAACCAGTTTGATTTTTGTTTTCCATTGTCTTAGAATATGATAATGAATCTGAGACAAAGGAAAATATAAATTAAACTGGTTTGAAAATGTTTAAACCAAAGAAAAATTTGAACTACAACATATATGTTGTAGTTTAATCAAATTAATTAAAAATGTCACGTTAAAATGACTTCAAACTAGTTTGATTTGTACTTTTCTTTGTCTTATAGGATTACGTCAATTAATCTGGAACAAAAGAAAATCAAAACTAAACTAGTTTGAAATCATTTTGACCTAAGATTCATTTTGAACTGCAACATATATCTTAGTTTGCTCTTCTACACAAAACATTCTAAAAGCACCAAGAGGAAAACATTATTCCGCAAGTGATTCCTTGAAGAGAGAACAAGCCATAATCAGATTTAAGGACGTTCACACTTCTAACTGTGTATGCGCATCTTTACTGCACATGCAATGCATGTTGCAATGTCATCATGATGATGCTATGCCATGCACGACCACCCACGCAAAGAAAGAAATCTAAACAGATAAAGGGCTGGTAGCCGTCGCATCAACTTTGCTTAGATTTAACTTGCTTGGATGCAACATCAAATCCCGCCAACTTGCGGCTGTCAGGATTTGCAAATGCTGTTGTTTAAAAATTAAGTTTACTTGAAGGGACATCACCAGTTGATTAAATTTGCTAAAACTTTGGGAAAAATCAATGTTAGAAGATTTTCGTGTGAATGTCCTTAAGTGATTTTTTTACAAGGCACTATGGAAGAAGTCAAAAAAAGGGTTTTTACAATAACTGAAGTTATTCTCGCACGCTGATTGGCCAATTTTTATCACCAATAAGAATTTTAATTTATGCAAAATGTCATCCTGTCAATTTTTTAGCCAATGAAATTTCTTTATTGTTATCAGTTAGCCAATGAGAAAGCGAGAAAACTTATTGACAATGATTGCGTCAACTTGAATAAAACTCAGCCATTTGTCGTGTTTACCTTGCATTCACTCTTCGTTTCATTTGGTTTTTTACGATTTTGGCATTTTTGTTACTGTAAAAAACAAATTGATGTCAGTTTTTTTATGCGTCTGTCCTCTTATTGATGATAAAATTCATCATAACATTGTCAAAGTTTGTTGTGGATCCACAGCACTTGTTATGACAATTTTATCATCAATAAGAGGACAAACGCATAAAAAACTGACATCAATTTGTTAATTTAACCCAATTCCATCCATGTCATTCATAGCCAAAAGACACTTTATAGTTTTAATGCACTAGTATAGTCATCGTTGATCTTGAACATTATTCTAAGATTCACAGTGATACAAAGATATTTTTTGGCTTTTCAAAGTGATACTGAAAATAGGTTTAAATTAGTTAGCCACAAGTGACCTATTGGCTGCCTTTTTTTAAAGAATCTGATTTAATCCTATATTACAGGTAAGGGACTGTTCGTTAATTATAGCTAAGGAGAGGAGGGCTGGTGTTCAGAGAAGGGGGTACAATTTTCAAAATTGGTCATAAGTGGGGATGGGTGTACATGTATGTTTTTTGCAATGGCCAAAATTGGGGGGCGTACAACTTTTGTACAGGAAATTTTCAGGGGATTATGTTTTTCGAGATTCCGAATTTAGAGGAGGTTCATTTTTTTGCTGACCATTCTAAAAAAAAAAATAAACACCAGTCCACCCTCCACCCCCTTGATCATGAGCTGTAATTAATGAACAGTCCCTAAACTGACCTGCAGACAAGTTTAAAGGAAACTATAATATATCAATGGAAAGCTTAATAAATATAATTTCTGATAAAAATGTAAGTTTAGAGATTTTTTCTATAGATCAATGAGCAAAACTTTTACCCTGTATCTCAAAGGTCAATCCTGAGGGGTTTTTTTTCTGGGCATTCCTTGCAACTAATGCTTTTCATACCTTCAAGAACCACCATCTCTGAATTCCATTATTATAAAACTAAGTAGGAACAGTTAAAGATGACTTCATTTCCTGCCAGTGGATGCAAGACAAATTATTGCTCTTGGTTTTTGCTAGAAAAATTATAAAGTCTAGAGGAAAGGGTAAATATCCTTAAATCCGATTATATTACTAATTGAAATGGATTATAATTTTCAGATTTTTTTCTAAACAAGTATTAATCGTAATGAAGTACAAGAAAACCAAGCTCAATATAAGACAAAGGGGCCACTTCAGCAAAATGGTGGCATAATATATGACGCAGTGCATTTTAATTTAAAATGTATCGGAGATTCTCGGATTGCGATTGAGTGAAACACTACCTACACCGACAATAATTTGTGGGCCATCGAATAGTATTGGGTGTTTATTGATGCAATCCATGACTTGATGCAAATTCCAAATCTTCTGGCGGTATCATGAAACACGTAAGTTATCCTCCTATCTCGAATCGTGAAATTAATGTTTCAATTTCCCATACTGCAGTGATCCGGCTAAGAAATACAAGTTGCAGATGTACTTACCGATCAATATATCTTTACTAATTAGAAGCTTCGAATCAAACACACGACATGGCATGCAATGTACATCGATTTTCACAATTGTATGAAATGTACACTATTTTGATCACGCCACACCAAAGTTAAACGTCCAAACAAGCGATCCTTTCAAAGAGCTACTACATTAATAGTAACATACTTGAAAAGATAAATCACTTACCGCTAACTCCTATAATTTGACGGATATTTGAAGTCTAATCCTCCTAAAACATTTTCATAGTGCACCAGAAGCTAAAACTCGTTGTATGTCCAATGCTTGGCAGCCGCGCCTTAGCTGTAATCACGTGTGTGTCTTCCGCGCGAGTTACCACGCGCGTGAAGGCTTCACGCAGCCACCAAGAGCCTTCTACCCAGTGCAGGCGAATTTTAAAGCGATTTGATTCGAGAGGTCCATGTAAACTATTCTTGTTCCCCTTTCTTAAGAAAATGGACAGCGCTAAAACGAAAAATATGTTTTGCAACAAGCCTGTCCCCCCCCTCCCATCAGCCCGAAATGCAAGTGAAGTCATTTCAAATTTGTCACATAATAAGTAGAGAACGGGTGGAAATTGTGTTCCTCGCATCTCAATGTCTTTCTCTAATAACTGTTTAGAATCCTTTTGAATACAGCCTTATTAGCTAATAACTTATTAGCTATTAGCTATTAGCTATTAGCTATTAGCTATTAGCTATTAGCTATTAGCTATTAGCTATTAGCTATTAGCTATTAGCTATTAGCTATTAGCTATTAGCTATTAGCTATATAGTAATGTGCCGCGGGATAGGGTATGGTTTTTGAGGTGCTCAATCCATAAATAGGGTATCATCATCATCATCATCAATCTTTATTTATACACGAAATCGTATCATATTTACATGGTCTTCCTAGGAGTCGTGTGAATTTACACTAGAATCAGGAGCTTATTACCCCGCTAGAGTACATTACCTGTAGAACTACTTAACTAAGAAAGATAAAGTACAATGAAAACTACGATCGAGGTTTCTTCAATTTATCAAACTACATTAAACTATCCCTTTTGGTATCGTGATTCTTGGTTACGGGTTCCTTTAAATTAGTAGAACAAGGAACGAAAATGCTGCTGGAGTACGTAGGATCTATAGAAGATCTGATCAGCTAAAAATAGTAATACAAACATAGTGAGCAAAGCTGATACTACGTAGAACAATTAACCCGACAACGACATTAGTGATAGAGCCCAAACTGAAAGCCAAAATGCAACCGTGGACAGCTGTTTAGACCTGGTTGGGTCTCGTCAGCACGGTGTAGCGGCAAAAAAGATAGAAAAACTAGCAAATCGCACGTGGTATGGCAACAATGAGAGCTCGAATCCAAATGTTTGCCAATTGACCCACGTCACAGCGGCGCGTGAAATTGTATTAGCTAAACACCCAGCTACACGGTCAGTCTAGCATTGTTCAGTATTCTTTGCCTGATGCTAAACTTTTCATGTACAGAAAATAAATAAAAACTACCTGTTCACACAATTCTGAGTTATCGTTTTTCCCCCAATAAGGTGTCAATTTTCGATTCTCTACCCTTAAATGCCCCCCCCCCCCCCCACTTAAATAAAGTCAGGGTTTAAGAACCTTCGCGGCACACAGCAAATTGATGGAAGTACCTCCCCCCCCCTTCCCTGGCGGGGGGCAAAACGACAGCGACAAACAGCATCATCTTCATCATCATCATCATCACGAGGAGTGTCAGATCTTGTAGCCTGCGAATCGGCAGCCGCCTCTCATTGCTCCCGGCCGCTAGGGCAGGGTGCAGGGGCGTTCGTGCGAACGCCCCCAGCAGCCGGGAGCGATGAGAGGCGGCTGTATTCGCAGGCTACAAATCTTGTAAAATAGTGTCAAACCTGTAAAATACTCGCCATTGATTCATAAAATAACATGAAAACTCAAAGCCGGCCAGCTTTGTTTGTCTGTAGCCGTACTTTGTGTGTTTTGTTTTTTAAAATTTGTTTATAATAGTTTTTTTTATGTAGATAAGTATTTTTGTGATAATTCTGGAATGTAATTAATTATTTTAAAGGGAAATTCCGAAAATAGACTTCCAAAACAACCCCAGACGCAAATTCATCCACAAATAAGCTCGAACTCCCTCAATCCCCTGAAAATCAGCCCACGAGAAAGGCCTATTTACGAATCAAAGCTAAGGTAAACAAATCCAGATGCAAATTCATCCACAAATAAGCCCGAACTCCCTCAATCCCCTGAAAATCAGCTCACGAGAAAGGCCTATTTACGAATCAAAGAAACAAATTAGCTGAGCAAGAGATTCCAATTATTTTCTCTTGGTTGAGATAAAATTGCAAATATGTTTTGCTTCCTTTTTTATTGGAGAATAGTGTTACATGTATTATTTTTTTGTTATTATTTATAAATTGGCAAGGTGTTTTTCAAAGTCTTCAGCTGCATGTAAACTTTTAAGCGCAATTGTCCGTTTATAGATCGCAAAACGAAAATATGGATTTGCTTCAAATCAATGTTTAGGTTGACAAGGAGCCAAACGGAAATAAACAGCTGATAAATCTACAAAACCCAGCTGATTATCAGAAGGTGTTCTTTCATCAGCTAAACCAATTGAATGTCGCCGGTCACGGTTGTAGGAACACACAGTGTGCAAACGACTGTGCAAACACTGCATTTGGATGTGTGCTTTGATTGGTGAAAACAGAAAACGATTGTTTTTGACCGTTTATGAGAACTTACTTTATATCGTTGCTCTTAGTTTGCCCGCAAAAAGCAAATTGAAGGACATACAAACAAAGTTTAAATGTATTTCTACGTGGTCAAGTTTTATTGAGAAGAAATTAATGTTGCGATTGGTTTGAACCTGGTTTCAGCGGCGGCTCTAAGGCTGTGCATAAGATTTAATTGCGGTGATCACTTCCCATCTTCTCAATACTTTGAAATTTAGCATTCCACTGCTGTGCCGCATTCAAATTTTTTAACTCTCGGTCACCTGATCAATGAAGACAGCTGTTTCCCGCCGATTTAGCTGCTGCTTCAAAAGCAACATACGCGTTCTCTATTTTTGCGGAGATTTGCAGCGAAGCTTGGCACATCGTGCAATCTTCCGAGAAATAACGATTGAAATAAGGTAGATTTTAAATCTTTGAGGGTTTTTCCAGCTCATAGGAAATGTCATTTTATGCGCGGTCTGCAGACAAACGCAAATCTTACGAAATGGACGAGCTCTTCGACGAGGAAGATTGCAGGTACATCAGGTTGTAGGTTTCCCTGTATTCTGATGTTTTCCACGTAAAATAACTAAATCTTTCCTTTTCTACTGTCCTTTGCAGTTTTAAAGTCGAAGTGGTGGATAATCGGGAGCGCGAGCGAAAATTACGGCGGGAAATTGCCAACTCGAACGAGCGACGACGTATGCAAAGTATCAACTCCGGTTTCCAAGCACTGAGATTGCTTATTCCACACAGCGATGGCGAGAAATTAAGCAAGGTACGTGTTTTAAAAGTTTTTTATTATAATTGGTCGATTGGATTTTAGAAATCTGCAAAGAAGGCTTAAGCAGCAAAACCTTCGATACCACTGATTTCGTGTTGTTATTTCGTAAACAGGCCGCGATACTCCAGCAAACAGCTGAGTATATTTTCGCCCTGGAGCAAGACAAAACTCGACTTTTGCAGCAGAATACGACTTTGAAGCGAATCCTGAGTCAGTGCGATCGAGAGGGGGCGAATAGCACGGATTTAAAGCGATCGCCGCAGAAAAAAGCTAAATTGGAACAAGAGCCACGTGCTCAAGAAAATATCAAGAGCGAGGAAAACAACAACGGAAGCTTACTACACAGCGATGACTACGTCGAAGAGATACAAAAGGAGCTCATTGAATTGCGGTGCCAATTGGAACGTGAGCGAAGATTACGGATTAACGTGGAGGAAAAGAAGCGACAGCTTGAACTTGATCTTGCTGAGGCGAAGTCAAAACCAGTCGACAAGCCTCAAAAGGCGCTTGCTGCTTCTCGCCAAAACTTGGACACAATCGTTCAGGCGATCAAGCATCTCGAAGGCGACAAACCCGAGCTGATCGAGACTCCTACAAAATGCAAAGCCGAAGCGACGGACAACGGCCCGTCCGGTAACGAAAATGCTTCCAGGCGCTTGATAGTTTGAGCCATCAAAGTTTTATTGAGAGTTTATAAACAGCTGACTGGCGTGGCCGGTCGCTTTATATGCAGATTACCCAAGCATGCGGGACCGATGGAATTCATGCATGGTAATTTGTTTATCCACAGATAATGTATAAAGATTTGTAGAATTTTATTATCCTAGCACTTTATAAGTGATACATGGAAATTAACCACTTTGGCGTGTTTCACGCGCGAGTGCTGGATTCACCGTGCGCTATTTAAGTCCGATTTGGGTGCGAAATATGTCCGGAAATGTGAAATTTTGCAGCATTTATTCGTGGTGATGTTGACCATCTCGTTGTAAATTTGGTGGATGACGTGCTTGTGTGAATATGTAAATAATCTTTGTCATTTAATCAACACCCCTGGGGCCTCCTGGGAACATCTGGGCATGGGGGTGGGGGTAAAGTTTGCTTCTGGAGATGCTATTAGAACTAAATCCATGCCAATTTTTACCCTACTTTATCTACAGACCATGCATTTTGTGACCAAAATTATTAATTTTATATCAGATGTTATTTTGTTTTAGCAACACCATTGTCCAAAGTGGTGGCTGAAGATTTAGAATAAGTGGAAAAAAACTGTACCCAAAAGAACAACTATTCCTTGTAAAGTTATGTGTCCTTGTAGTGGTTATTTTTATTCACACGTGATCCACTGCACTTCATTCAAGGTGGGTAAAGTTGTGTTTAATGGTTGTCAATCAGAAAAAAGCCATTAAACTTTTTTTGAATTCTAATATGATTTCAAGGCAACAGAGCCAAAATATCAACAATTTAACCTGCCAAAAAGGTTAATTAGCCAGTTTAAAAGGAAAGGTATCCTTTCCAGATAATGTTTGAGAAAATAAAATGTTGTAATTGCAGCACCATTTTTTGTGATGTTGATTAAAATCTTTAAAAAATGTTAATGGATTAGAATAAGGTTGTTTTAAAAACTTTTTCTTTGCTGCTAAACTCAACTTGGGCCATGTGGACTGAAGTGCGATGGGTTGCGTGTTATTAGTAACCGCTGATAATCGGCCGCAGCTTAACCCGTTTTCTGTAGCATAAAGCAACTAGGAGTATTGCTACTCCCCCCCTGGATGGGATGCTAGTCCATCACAAGGTTACCCCAAGCATTTTGTTGCTCGTATCCATTTATACACCTGGGTGGAGAGAGACAATGTGGAGTAAAGTTTCTTGTCTAGGGAAACAACATGACGGCAGAGACCAAACATTGAACCACAGACCTTCAGGTTGAAAGTCCAACACACTAACCACTAGACTACTGCACTTCCACATAGGCCTTTATCACGCAGCAGCCATGTTGACTCCCTGGAGAATAAAATGCTTTGTTTTTGCCCGCCCAACCTCGTTTTCAACTTTTTCATTGTGAGGCTGAGCAGCGTAAATTTTTTTTTTTTATACAAAATGGCGGGGTGTGATAAAGGCCTATCGTGTTATAGGTGTGGCTCACATTAATTTTTAACCCTAAGAGGGACCAATTCTTTCCGGGAAGTCGTTCCTGTCACCATATTATTCTGGCTTAGTATCCTAAAAGGTACCAAACCACAAATTTAACCCATATATCCATTGGAGACTCACACCTGGGTGTTGTTGCGGAAAAAGCATACCTATTCTCCATGAAATAACCTTAAAGGTTTAAATAATTTGTAAAATAGAGGCTATCATAATAGTTGTAACAAATGTCTAGGAATATTCTGCAACAAAAGATTTTATACATAAACAGTGTGACATTTTTACTCTTGTGACCTTGTTTGCAGTTTGATTCAGAGAAGTGTAAACACTGATAAGAAAAATGATAATAACAAATTTTTATAGTGCTTTTTCCATTGATCAAAAGACATGTTAATAAATTATTGTAATGTGAACAATCAGGTTTCTGTCAATCACAATTCAAGGGGAAGGATACAAATTATTGTACTTTCCTTTAAAACCATGTGGCATGAAATCTTTGTGGTAGTTTAATTTCACGGCTTGCCTATTTTTGCGTTTTGCAGAAACAAATTTTCATGAATTGGGATTTCAGACTTTCAGCTGTTGCTGGAAACAAATTTTTTGTGGATCGGGGACAAGTTCCTGTCCAGGAACTCACATATAATATTTGTACAGCCATTGTTTGTTCTTTGGCAGGAGATTAGGTCTCCTTGTCTAGAGTTGTTATCAAATTTACCCATGGATTGCAAACTGTTATGTTGCTACATGTGGAGAAGAAGGTCCCATTTTTGTTTGCAGTCAATTTAAATTCAGTAATTAAATAAATGGAGTAAATTTTCCCAAATTTTATTTTTACGTGATCTAATTTTTGCAGATTGTTGGAAAACCCACGGAAATTACATGCTACATGGTAGTGACTTGGATTAGTTATAATTCACATGACTGGTTTACCCTCATGACTAATTCTTGGTTTTCACATGACGTCATAAAAATTCAAAAATCTAAAGTATACATCGTACAAAGCTGTTTCTAACATGGTATGTGGATACCAGTGTTATAATATTTCACAAAAAGTTTCAGGTTTTAACAATGTTTTGCTTCAGATTTACAAAGATTTTAAATGTGTCACGCAATTCGTCACGCTATTTCAGATAAGCTGTGAAAATAAACAAAATTGAATCAGCTGAAAGTTATTGTTTGCATTATAAGTTCTTATAAGCTGAGTTAATGGAGCTTATAGCAAATACAATATTTTTTATTTGATTTTTGGTGTACTTTAGACTTTGAATTTTTGGCTGCCATGTTTGTGCCCCTGAGTGGGGCACAGAGATGGCTGCTCCATACATTTCTTACTAAAAATGTCTAATACAAAATTTGGCGAAGATGTGTAGTTAAACTCTCTACAATTCCATACACATTTTGGAATCAAAATCTATTGTTTAATGCTTCTGAATTTTGATATGACGTAAGGGAAAACCAAGAAATGAGAGATAATTCTTGTGTTTACTTTTTTAGTTCAAAGTGTAGAAAATAAATTACATGTGACAGCTAGGGGCTTTTAGCTTATCAATGATGTACTATATATATCTGCACTATGAAATAGTAGAAGTTTTTAGGACTTAAACATGTAATTTTGTACAGGTTCTTATATAAAATATGTTTTTACTCTGTCATTGAATCTTGTTATCTTTTATGGTGTTGCAGGGTGGGGAGTTAGATATTTAAAATTGCAATTCCTAAAATGTGGCTAGGCTCTATTTTTAGGGCTTCTTTTGAAACCTAAAATTAAATTACTACAAATACATGTAATTTTGTCTTGTCTTGTCTGTGGTTTTCCTGTGGCATCTGGTTTGCTCTGATCATGGATAACCTGTTTATCTCGTGGAAAGAGAATCGAGTTACCTAGCCAAAAAATAGTTTATTTATTTATTTATTTATTTATTTACCATTTAGTTACAAAGTTGTCGTTTTACTGATATCTTCGAGAAACAGGGACGACAAGATAATTTGTATTGATTGCGTGACTTGTCTATTGTAAGCACCTTGTAGGGTAGGGTCAGTATAAACGCTCAAAATATTTTCAGCTGACCCCTGAAAAGCATCCTGGGACACAACAAAGATGGCGACGCTGGACGATGCGATCTGCAATGTCCATCAGCTTGAAACTATCAATCTACCGGACGAACAGCCTCAAATCGAAGCACCTCCGGCTTCGGTTACTTACATTTCCAATTTCGACACAAATTTTGAAGACAACAAAGCTTTTATAACATGCATCAGCAAGTATTTGGAAGAAGCGGATGTACACAAAGGCTTGGTAGGTGTGACTTCAGACTTGGTCATTCCTTTCGAAATAAATGATAAAATAACTAAGGTTAAACTTAAGTCGGTTACTACTAAGCATAATTGATCAGGGTTAAAATGAAGACTGTTGTAAAGACCCTGTAAAGTGTTTAAACCGAGAGCGAGACTTAATGGCGAGAGCGAGACTTGGTAAACTCTCGTCGAGTAGTACATTTAGTTTTCGTTTGAACCCGGCTTGTTTTGTAAGCTGTTATTCCTGTGATTGATGTACCGGTATGGTTGTCAATGTATCCCCCAAAACCCTCCCCAAAAATAAGCTTACGTTTGTTAAGCGATGATCTGTCTAAATTATATGGCCTAACTTCCTCAAACATGTACTTTGTAAATAAGGAAGGAACATGTTTTTGGTAGGTCGTTTTAGTAACTCATTTAAACTCTTCAGCTGTGAACCTGGAAATTTTATTTTAGGAAGATGGTGAAATGAAATGAGCAGTGAAAGCAAATAAAAAATCACTTTATTTAAAACACTAACTGTTTTTATGTCCACTACATGTATGTACTGGAGATAGGACTGTCATTTCTACAGCTTTACAGTCACCTCGCCACCAGAGAGTTTTGCCACCAAGAGAAGTCACCTTGCTACCAAGGTAGTCACCTTGATGCCAATTTGCAACCAAGAAGAAGTAGCTGTTCGAATAGATTATGAATAGTGCCTTTATTATTTTGCGCTGAAATCGTTGTGCCATCACATTCAATTGTGGAGCCGCCATCGTGGATTATTTGGTGAGCAAAATCTGGGGAGAGGACTGTTCACAGTCAAGTGTTCAAAGAGAATTCTGAAACCATTGTTGAACTATGTTTGAATGTGGTTCTCGTATTTTTCCAAGCCTTAACATGCTCAATACAATGTGCTTCCTACAGTACATTTTTGTGACTATACATTTATCATGTCAAGTACGGTATACAAATTTTTACTGTACTGTGCATATTGTGATACATGCGTAGACTTTTTTCTTTGCGTTAGTTTCACGAGGAGCAGGAACTTTTTTGTTCCTTTGTGTGTCATTAACAATCTTTTGAAAACTCGTTATCAACTTGTGATATTTTTCTCATCTCTTGTTTTTGGTTGGATAGTTTGCAAATAAGTTTAAGATAAAAGGACACAACAAATCGCTGAACTTTGATTCTTCAGTGTATCTGTTTAGTGTTAAAGCAATCTAGACTTTGCTTGATGGCCAGTTGGTTGGTGGTGAGGTGACTTCTCTTGATGGCGAGTTCGTTGGTGGCGCGACTCCCTGGTGGCAAGGTGACCGGATACCATCATGAGCGATGTGAGCACCATCACTGTCAGTTATTTTAAGTCCCTGAGAGTTGGTCCAGCTGGGATTGAACCCATGACTTCCTGTTCAGTAAAACAGTGTTCTACAGTGTACCAACTGAGGTAACCCTGCGGAAAAAGGATCAGGGATTTCAATCATAATTGTTTAAGTAGATACATACATGTACATTGTAAGAATTATTATGAGCATCTTCTTGTGTTTAGGCTTGTGCTTGATTTTTAATTTCATAGTCACATTAAATATTTATGTGTTATCTTTACAGAATATGATGCTTGAAGAAGGTGAGAGGTACGCCGTGATGCTTTACACATGGAGAAGCTGCTCTCGTGCTGTTCCTTCAGTAAGTACATGTACCTACATGTATTCTACAACTAGTAGTTCCATATTGGAAGTGAAGTGCTGCCTCAATGCGAGATGCTGGTTAAGCTGGATAAGAATCTTGAAAACGTCGGGTTGACATAAATCAAATTTATGCCATCGCCGTGGAATTGGGCAAAAATCCTTCAGTTCTGTGCATTCCGAAAGGTCTTAGATTTTTCCCACATGTAAATAATCTATAGGTGGTTTTCATGTTACGTCATCGCCGCCATGCTGGTGGACATAAACAATAGTTCTATCATTAGCTCCTTTTGTTCGTCCACCAGCAGTTGTTCGTTTCACTATTGTTATCTATGTCTCTAGAGATTGATTGCAAGTTACCGCCTATTTGTCTTGATTTCGTGCCGGTTATTTTCCCGATTCTCGAATCATCCGCCTCAGATTTTATAGACGAATACATAGCGTTTGTTTAATAAAAACTGAACACTGGACAGCGAAGGAAGAAATATAAGCGTGGTAGGAATCCTGATTAATTTCACTCCTTTCGGTTGTTTGCCTTTCATGAATTTTTATAGTCGTGAAGTTGGAGTGCGAGTTTCGCTTGCGCTAGTGAATGTTTCTCGGGCGAAAATAACCTTAAAGCGATCACTTTTTTCATTTAATTTTCTTTTCTATGTTTCGGATATGCGCTGTACGGAGGAATAAAAATTGGATATATTTTTTTGCAAGATGCGTTGCGTTACTGGAAAGGTTTCAAATTACTTTTCACATTATGCAAATTGAAACATTTTTACCTCAACTGAAAAAATATAGAAAGGGCTAAATTTGTTTCTCTCCTCTTAAATTATCACTTCTGTCGTTAACTTTGATTAAATTTATAAGTTTCATTCAAAATTTATTATAATAATGGCAGGAATACTTCCAGCAAAACTCTCAATTCGAAAAGTTGTTTTAACCCCGGTTCCGGACCAGACAAAATAAACTGAAAGATTCTGATACAGTGGACACGCTAATTTAATAATTTGCGTGCGATCTCGCACGCTTGTGTCTTCTTGTTTTTGAAGGTTAACGCGCTTCTTTGTTAGCGTGCTCACACTATTCCAATACTCCCTATTATCAAATCGTGAACTAACATGCATGCAGATTCCTTAGCAGATTCCCAAGACAAGTAAGCTTATTTTCCAATATGCCTAATCTGATGCCTAATACAACGACGCCCAAGTATACGCTCCCACAGCATCTTGTTCAACAGAGATCCAGCAACTACGTTGGCCCTGAGAAGAACCTTTGTCCATGTTCAACTGATTTCCAGCGTACTTTTAGACATTACCAAGTCGAATGGATAGCAAAAAAAGCTTGAAAACCAGTCCAATATGGCGTCGAAACAGAAACAGATTTAGTCGTGCATCCATGCATGCTCGAGTCGGCTTGTCATCACTTTGTTTTGATTGGATGCAGAGGCTCTCCCAAGGCTGCTGACTGTTTCGTAGAAGATCTTCTTCCGCTCTTGATTGGTTCTCAAACAATATTTCATTGTTACTATCGGAAAACCGAGACAGACAGAAGGACAGAAGGACAGAATTCTCGATTCTACACGATTAGTAGACTGCCTGCCGGCAGCAATAATTTTGTTTCTTAAATGTACATTGTAGTTACAGCACTGCTGCATGCGGCTGACTGACTGTTGAGTTCTCCTGAGCAAACACCCTCAGGAGGCAGAAAATGTGTCCATAATTGGAGCTGACACTTTTTGGAATGATTTTCGTAAGCAAAGAGTTCAAACATAATTTTATCAAGGTGGTCCCACATTGTGAAAGTAGAGCTGTTCTCTTATGAGGGTGTCCACTCATTGCCTTACATGTAACTGTATTGTTTGTATGTTTTCCTGGCAATAACTATTATATCCTTGTCAGGGAAAATGTGGTTATTCACCGTGGTGGTTTGAAAAATGATATCTTTTTTATCGTAATTTGCATTTGTCTCATTGCAACCCTCTAAGTTCATTTTTTTCTTTACTGATCATTTGGTGGCTGAATTCTTAGATTTAGCTGCAAGGTTAGCAAATCTTCTTTGAATCAGGTCGCTAATGCCAAAATTTTAGTCGCCATGTCACCTAAAAATGGTCACAACTTGCAGGGTTGAATGATGTAGTAGTGAAGATTGCAACATTTCCACTGCTAACTGCTGGTCTTCATCAGGCAATAGGGTCAACTGGATGTGTAAGGATCTTTATTATATAGCTGGAGTTTTTCTCAATACAACGCGCGAGTTGATTGGTTGATTCATGGTCACATGACATCTAACAAACAAACTGTTTCTCGCCAATTGTCCTAAGCGGGTAACATTTGCGAAAGCGGGCAACAATTTTGATGTCAGAGGGTAACATTGCACTGTTGCCCGCTAGTGCACATGATCAGGCCGTGACAAAAGGTGGCATGATTATGATGCGATTGATGTTTACCTCAAGTGCTCGGCGCATTTTTCAAACTGTGTTGTGTTGTGTTTCCTTCAAATCTCGATGTTTCCCAGGTACATGTAACATCAAGATTCTCGTGAAACAAAATTCACTGTTTCCCTCTGGACCAGTCATTAAGTGTTAAATGTATCACTGTGGTTGTTTGTGGCTTATTTACAATATATTTGGTCTATCTGTAGGTAAAAAGTGATGATCAACCAAACAGAATTGAAATCTATGAGAAGACAGTAGAAGTACTTGAGCCAGAAGTGCGCAAACTGAAAAGCTTCATGCATTTTGCACTGAATGCCATCTCTAGGTTTTGCAAGGAAGTAAAAACTCTCAGTCACCCAGAAAGAAGGAAAGATTTTATATCTGAGAGGTACCTGTTGACTCTTGGGAAATTCATCAATATGTTTGCTGTGCTGGATGCTTTGAAGAATATGAAGGCCTGTCTGAATAATGACTATGCTTTCTATAAGAGGTTAGTATTTCATTTGTCACTTAAAGTGCCCTGTGATCAAATTTTTGATTTTAATTATTTTACATTTTCGTGTACAATTAGACTTTCTTACTCATCTTGCCAAATTTTAATTCATTACGAACATCAGAAGTCATTTTATTTTTAAATTAACATTTATTTCCGAGAATTTACGGCCGCCATTAATCAACCTTGTTCCAAGGCTTGGTTGCGAATGGAAGAAAGTGACATCAAAAAACACAAAGTTAACATACCTCACGGGTTGAAATTATAATAACAATAAGTATTGAAAATCACGCGAAAAGCAACAAAAACTTTGAACTTGTTCTTCGTGCAATTTTCTATGCTTATTGTTATAAAATTATAATTTCAACCCGTGAGGTATGTTTGAGTCTTTGACGTCACTTTCTCCCATTCGCAACCAAGCCTTGGAACAAGGTTGATTATTGGCAGCCGTAAATTCTCGGAAATAAATGTTAAAATAAAATGACTTCTGGTGTTCGTAATGGATTGAAATTTGGCAAGATGGGTAAGAAAGTCTAATAGTACACGAAAATGTTAAAAAATGAAAATCAAAAATTTGATCACAGGAGCACTTTAATTTACAATAATTGCAAAGTGCATAATGCTTTTTATAAAGTCTTTTAAGCCTGTTAACGAAATCCTTTGGTGTGACCTCTTTGGCAGTACTTTTGCATAGTACATGTACAATATTATTTTGTTTTGTCAATGTATTTCATAAAATGAAATTTTGGAAATTTTTTCTCAAATAATTTTTTATTTTT
This sequence comes from Dendrophyllia cribrosa, assembly GCA_024195265.1. Classification (NCBI taxonomy): domain Eukaryota; kingdom Metazoa; phylum Cnidaria; class Anthozoa; order Scleractinia; family Dendrophylliidae; genus Dendrophyllia; species Dendrophyllia cribrosa. The sequence goes on from JAJLRJ010000005.1 coordinate 20,392,881, forward strand.
GGCACTCTTGGGAGTGTAAGCTTTTTGCCTTTCTGAATAAGCACCCCCAGAAGTGTCAATTGTCTTTAAAGGGAAGTGTTACAGGGATTTGATGTCATTTCAAAAACCAAAAAAATGTTTTTGTATTCACAGAAATTGAAAAATAATGGTTCAGTTTTGTGATGATTACCTGACCTTAAGCTACATGTACATGTTCATGTAGTGTACCAAAAATGGTGATGATTGTCTCTAGTCATAGACTTGGCGTGAATGAATTTCAACTTGAAAAAAGCTTGGCTACCTTTTTTCAAGTTTTCATATTAATTTGTTTTTTTCATTTCCAAAATGGATTGGAACAGACCATGATATGTTCCTCTTTCAAGAATTGGTTGATTACAATACAATAACTTTATTTATATGCGATTAAAATTAAAGTGATGCTGCTTGTGTGGTCATGTTTACTGCTATTTACAATATATTGTTACTCTATTAAACTAAAATTACTATTAATATTTTTTTTCAGATATTAAAATAATAGGAAGTTGCACCTTAAATGACTTTTTTAATAATTATTATTTGTAGCATGATTTTGACCAAAAAGGTCCAAAACTTCAAATCTCTGTGTCACTTCCCCTTTAAGGGACCATTGTGGTAAAATTACATGTATTTTATTGTTACAGAGCTGACACATTCCTGAGGCGAGGCACTGGTGATGTATCGATGATTGAAGAATCACAGAATCTGTCCTTGTTCTTGGCAAATCAAAACAAAATCACATTCTTGTTAAAAGAAGGATTAGAGACCATTCAGGGATATGAAGATGTGTTGGCAGATGTTCTGAATCTATGCGTCAAACTGCATGAGAGTAACATGTACATAACACCCAATGAGAAGCATGTACTGTTGAAGGTACACTGTATGTTATTGCAGTAAAATCTAGTGCATAACCTTCAGGTATTCTAAAAAGAACTTTCATCAGTCATTTAATTACTGGCAAACCTTGTTGCATACATGTCAATGTACATAGATAAAGACTAGTGGCTTTGGTTACTTTTAGGGGTGCCACGCTATGGTGAAAAACAACTGTATTAGCGCGCGCTAAAATAGCGAAGTAACGTCGTGATCATAAGGCAAATAAAATTGTCATTTTGAGAAAAAACAATATTATCGAGTTTCTGAATGGAGTAATTTCTCTCGAGTCGGCAATTGCATGAAAGAAAAAGAAAACCTAATAGAGAGCACCTACACATGTATGGAATGTGACATTTTATGTTTGAGCAATAATTGCTCATTGAGTGACACTTCGTTCTTTTATAACTTATAAAATTTGAATTTTTTCAGTTTTGAACTTTAATTTGTACTTTGCTGACGCAATTTGATGACATTAAATTTGCTATTTTAGCGTGCACTACTACAGTTTTTCACTATATAGCGCGGCACCCCTTATCAAAGTAACCAAAGCCGATAAAGTTACTCAGTCACACGCCACAGGTGGTCCACACAACTGGAATTCAACCTGGTTCCTTTAACATATTAAGCAACTAGCTATTGGAGTCAGGGCTCGATAAAAGTCCCGTCCAGTCATCCGAGACAAGAAGATTTTCCTGTGGGGCAAGCAAGGTTTTCTGTTAACTTGCTCGATGGGCGAGGCCCAAGGCAAGCCATGTGCTGACTACAAATAATGATTTGAGACAAAAAAGTTAACGTTGGCAAGCATGTACAGTGTAACTGTGTGGGGCAAGCAAAATTTGAGAGTTGCTTGTCCAAAGGGCAAGCTGGAATAAAAGTTTTTTCAAGCCCTGATAGTATTGCTACTCACCCCTGGATGGGATGCTAGTCCATCACAGGGTTACCCCTGCCAGCATTTTGTCAACACCATGTGGAGTAAGTTTCTTGCCTAAGGAAACCACACCATGGCCAAGACCTGCAGGCCTCCAACCACCAACCTTTTTATCTGAAGTCCAATGTTTAACCGCTATTCCAGGATTTTTTTGGGTAATAGAACATTTTGGCAAGGAGTTTTTGGGGTGACTTAAGTAAAGTACTTAGGGATATTTTTTGGTATTCAAAACAATAATTATGAAGATTTGTGGTAAAAAAGTTGTTGCTGTGTGTAGTGCCCGCCTAGTGCTACGAATGTAGTACAACCAAACTTGTTATATCATTCAATCCCTTCTGGGTATTTTTAAGGTTTAAAAATTCAGCATGGAATTTTTATGGGTTTAATTTTGGTTTGGGTAATTTATACATGTACATCCCCGTCACTTTAAATCTGGAGCTAGTCCCCCCTCCTCCCTTGGGACCACTACACCACCATGCATCCACTGCAATTAATTGTACATTGAATATACATTGTAATTAGTGTAATACAAATGAAGTAGAGACGTGGTTGTCTTATGCTTAGCCGATGAACTTCCACTTGGAATGTTGGTGGTTTCCTCTTACAGGAACATTGTCCCTCTCCACCCATATGATAAAAAGGGGTACTGGCAAACAAAACTGGGGGTAATTTCCCATCCCATCTAGAGTTAGCAACACTCCAATATTCTTGAGGGCCAAGTGAGCTCTCTGTAAATTATATCATAATAGGGATGCGACTATTTAATTGATTATTCTCTAGGCCTTACTACTCAGGATCCCAAAAGAAAGATTTGTTTTGAGAGGCGTACCTGCCTTATGTTAATAAATAGATTCCGTTTTGCATGCATCTGTTCAGTTATACATGATTGTGCTGTACATGTACATCATAAATGATGTTAAAATGTTGTACATGTAAGAACAAAACATTTGCCTATGAGACTGCAGTTGAGTGGGTCACTAAATGTCCTTCCCACATTTTGACATCTTCTACAAAGGATGCACACATTATAAGGCGTGGCTTGCTTTAATGCAATTTCTTTAAAAATAGTCATTTTTTTAAATAAATAAACAGGTCATGGGCTTCCTAATATTCCTGATGGATGGTAAAGAGAGTCATGTTTTAAAGATGGATCAAAAGAAAAGAATCAGTGTTAGCAAAATAGACAAGATGTTTAAGGTAAGCATATATACCTTTGAACTACCATTTTGAAAATGTGGCAAAGAGGTCACAACATATTGAGTGTTTGTAGAGGAACAACCCAATGTCAATTGATTTCAGTAACATTTAAAATCTGAAATTTTGTATTTCTTGCAAACTTCAGCTGTTCTTGGTGAAATATTTTTCTGTTAAAATGTAACATAAAAATATGTGACTTCGCTACAAAAATAATGTGCAATTTGACAGCTTTATTAGGCACTCTACAAATCATAGTTACACACAGTCAAACAAAACAAACAAACAATCCAAAAAAACTGAGACAAATAAATAAATATACATGTGATCGTAGGCAACCCAAATGGAAATGGTGCGAATGGGACAGGATGGTGCTCTTCCATTGAAAATTATAAAACATAATACCGGTCAAAAAGTTAGAATGAGTTAGAACTATTCCGTATGATAATACCGGTATATTATTTCCCTTTTTATACAGGTCATAATTATGTACGTTGATAGTAAAAGTTTCTCTAAAAGAACTGACATTTCTTGACCATCAATAAATACATGTAGACAGTGGACTAAATTAAAAATTGTGTCTCATTTAATCAGTCCCTTTCTTCACCCACAGCAATTTCCAGTGGTGCCTCTGTTTGGAGATGTCCAAATTGCTCTGGTGACCTACCTCAAGATGTGCCCTCACTTTGAAAGCATGCGAGAGAAATGGACGGCTGCAGCTGATGGAGCTGATGACAAGGTTGTTGTTCAGTACAACCTGCTTGGTAGAATGGATAGCATCAGAGAGGAGCATGTGAAGTTCATCAGTGAACTGGCTCGTTACAACAATGAGGTATTCAGTGATTTTTCTCTTGCTATTCAGTCATTTCAAACAAGGATACACTGTACAATAAGTATAATGCAGCCAAAATGTTTTTTTTTTTTGCCATCTATTGAAACTGTCAATAGTCAGGGCAACTATCGCGATTGCTATTGTTAGTTGATTTTACTATCGATAGCTCGAAATTGCGACACCAACTACATTGTAGTTGTACAGTACTGTGCAAAAGAGATGGGAGCAAATTTCGACAAATTAGTTTTTACTTAATTGTTCTCGCGAAATTTTCCAACAATATTTCGCGTCATTCAGCACGATATTTCGACAATAATGCCATGAAAATTTGTGAAGTATTTTAAAATTTCAAAGAAGCAAACTTTCATTTGTTTGCAATTTCGCAGAATTGAACTTTCTTTTCTTTGAAATATCGAAAGAATGAATTTTTGAAACAGCGAACTGTTGACGAAACAAAAAACATTCATGCACACGGTGTGTTTTGAGTTTTTTAGTTACTTTCCCCTAGTTTATAAAATAGCCCATTATTTGCACACACTATACTGGTGATGTAGGCTGTGCACGCAAAATGCAATGAACTTGAAATGACCAATCATAACATGCACACTTCTTTGTTCTTTGGTGGTAAAAATGAACTTGATCTGGCCAATTACCGTGCTTGTAATGCAATGTACATTGTATAAAAAAATTATCTTAATTTTCTTTTAAGATGATCACTTCCAGCAACAGTACAACAAGTGATGAGCAGTATAAGGAGCTGACCAGCCTGGCACTCAGAGGGCTACGACTTCTGTCATCATGGACGGCTCAGGTTATGGAACTGGTAAGGATGCTACTTTTGATCAAAATATCATGAGCCGTTTCACTCTCAGTAATGCTAGGCTTCAAAAGTGAAAGAAAACTCCCAAAGTGCTCAGTACAAAGAATTATTTTTGAAAGCAATTAAGAGCATCACACAACAGTACTGCTTAGAGTTGTTTGCTTTCATCCTGTTACTATTCAAGATCGGTTTTCTATTATTTGCATAGTTATTACTACAGCTAATGTATTGTTGAACAGTTTTACAGTCCTTTAAAAGGCAGATTTGAAAACGTTAGTGTTGAATTTGCAGGAGTTTATTTATTTTACAAATTATTTTTATATTAATAATTTTTGCATTGACGAAGGAGACGCTTCCTAATCTTGTCGGCTAGGTGGAACGAATCGAGAAAAGTGTCGGTACCAAATCTGCGCCATCTTGAAACGTCACAATAGTATCCAGCATGCTTAGCGCACTTCTTTTGCTGCCTCATGCTCTGACAGCTCGTTCGACAACGTACAACGTTCCACAACTACAAGCCGGCCTTAAATTAAGAAAGAACCGGAAACATGCCTGAAACGCGAATGCCATGTCACAACGAGGTACTTAAAGGCCCACCTTCACCCAAAAGACGTTGCAATCGTTTGTTTTTGTTTTGAAATGCTCCATTGTTCATACACGTGATCTGATTGGTTGCACGCATTCAAGTGTGAATTTCGTGTTACATGAAATTCAGCACAGAAAGTGATCACGGCGTGCACAGCATTTTGGGTGAAGGTGGGCCTTTAAGGAGACGCACTTTAATCTGTGATTACTTCTAGTATAAGATTTATTTAATTGAGTGGTGGCACTTTAGGACTACCTCCACAGACTTGAAAGTTAGTCTAAACATTCATAAACCAAGGTCTAACAATAGTTAGTTTAATGGTTAAACTCTCAACTTTTTAAATAAAGACTGTAAAAGCTACATGTACTGCATAACTTTAGTTGCATCATGAACCTGCAAATATTATGGCTTGTATTCTTTGAAAAATTCAAGCACACTATAGCAACATGTACATGTACTTACATTGTACAGTAACCCATATTGCATGTAATATTGTTTTAATTTGTATTTTTTCAGTACTCTTGGAAACTTCTTCATCCAACAGACAAGTATGCTAATCCTCAATGTCCAGAAGAAGCTGAAGAATATGAAAGAGTAAGTAAAAGATTTGAGTACAAGCATAAGATTGAGACAGCTAGAGTACAAGACATAGTACATGTACAACTTTTGAATTTCAAGCCAGTCACATCCCCAGAACTCTGCTCCTATTTATAGCTTCCTGTTGCTGATCATAAGACTCTAGGTGCGAGAAGTGATTATCTAAAGCATTTAAACAGGAATTGAAAAGTAATAATTGTACTCAATCTCCTGTTTGTAGTCTGATATACTGTAAGATTAATTATTCCCCAACATAATGTAAAATGCTGTATGTATGTCCAGGTGACGTTGGGAAAAAAATTGGATTCTGTTAATGGTGAAAACAATATGCAAGCAAAGCAATAATAATATTATCAAGTCTACTTTTATGAACCATTCTCTGTAAAACACAGAGGACAAACCTTCTTTGCGAGCTTATAAAGTCAGGGCTGTCATTAAGGGCCATCACCCGTAGCATCTGTTACGGGTGAGTGCACTTGATGGGACCTTGATGTTGGGGTGATCTTGCCTGTTATAGGTTAAATTTACTAACAAAGCAACAAGCTTGTTACGGCCGGGTGTTAAGATCAGAACATAGCCTGTCTCAAATCTTGATGACAGCCCTGAAAGTAGTAGCCTGCGTGCAGCCATCTACGATTTCCTTGCTCCCTGCGTGAAGCAAAAGGAAATAGGAGATGTTTGTGCACAGGCTAATAACTTACAGGAGTAGCAACTTGTAAGGGCATCACTTAAATGGAGGTAAATGCTGCTCTGTATTTTGCTTGTCTTTGCCTTGCCTTGTCCAGTTTATCATTTATTTAATGTGTAGTGCCACTTAAAAAGACCCATTTCTGCCGTATTTTGATCATTTCAATACTGTTGGTTCTTCTTACAGGCCACAAGATACAACTACAACAGTGAAGAAAAGTTTGCATTGGTCGAGGTTAGACTTTCCTCCTGTAATTCCTTCATTCATAATTTATTTTGAATAATGATTAAAGGCCTGGTATCATGTTCTTCTACAAATTATATAAAACTGTTCATGTTCCACATGTTCATCTGCCTTGACATGATGGTGGCTATGGTTAAGTCATTTCTGTTTTCAGTTCTTGAATGCAACAACAGAAAAATGACCAAAGAATTTCTCCTTCTTTAGGTCATTGCCATGATCAAAGGTCTGTATGGGTTGATGTCGCGACTTGAGCCAGTGTTTTCAGAAGCCATTAGACATTCCATACACACTGAAGTGCAGGACTTCATCCAGGTCAGCCTTCGAGAACCACTGAGGAAAGCTGTCAAGAGCAAGAAGGCTACTCTTCTAAAAACGTCAGTAGTTTTGCTTTTATGTTTTTATTTTAGAAGTCAGTGCTATTATATAATTTAAGGCTTCAATTTATGTGAAAGCCAATAATAGTTAATCTCAGGATAGCTTTCCTCCAAGGCCAATTTTTTTTTTAAGTCAGAATGCCGCACATTATTATAAAGTGCTTTGGTAAACTATAGCCACTAGATAGCCACTATGACCATGTTGGTAGCAGGCATTACCTCAGTCTATATCTACCAGCATAAATAGTGAGCGCAAGTATTAGCAGCCATGGACGATTGTTTCAGCCTTGTTTTTTATTAATTTTCAGGCCTCATTAGCATGGCATACTGTAGCTAATACTTGGGATCAGAGATCCCACTGGAGGCTTGTCGCACAGCTAAAAGTGACAAAGTCAAAATACTACAAAAAATAATGTGCTAAAATAAAAATGATCAATTTCGATGCTGTTCATGTTTTGTTATACCGACGTTTCGGCAATGCTGCCTTCTTCAAGGTACAAAACTATCAAGAGGAAACCGTTAAAAAGTTTGTTAAATTAGCTCACATGCCCAATTACATGCCCGCGCACATGGCAGCGCCCACCAGTGCGCGAGTGGGCAAAAAAGTGAATTCACATGAAACTTACATGTACATGTAAAGTCCTGATTTAGACTACTCAGGGCCATAGTTCCTTGCCTGAAAATAAAAAGCATTTCCTGCTTCCTGCGGTATTCGTGGTTGGCCAGGCCTGCCCTTTAGGCTAGTACAGTAACTTTCATGTCCTCCAGTGAGTGATTTGGCTGGTTAAAATGCACAGGTACAGGAAGGTCATTTCTACAAAAATTATGTGCTTTGGTAAACTATAGCCACTAAACAGGGCACTATGGAGACATTGATGGATGGCATTAAAGGTTGTTTTATCCTGGGATAACTATAAAAGCATTATTTTGACTTGGGGCAAAATAATCATTTAGAAACATCATTTGAAAGTTATCCAGTATAAAAATATATTTTGTTTTTAATACACGAGTTTTTCATCCCAGTCTGATATAATTGTTTTTTTTTTTTTCATAGAATTCTGTTGTCCATCCGCGAGACAGGAGGAGACTGGACAGATGGTCAGCATGGAAGAGGGGATCCAATTCTGAAAGGAGAAAAAGACCCAAAAACAGGGCCTAATATCAAGATACCAGAGAGAGATGTGGGACCTTCCAGTACTCAGGTATTGTTTGGATGTTGGCTTGGTGCATACACTAATAAAATTATTGTAGGTTATTATTGTAGAAAAATTTCTTTTGGGACAAAATTAATACTTCTGGCCATTTTTATTCTGGTTTTATCATGTTTAGTAATAGCAGGGTACCCGTGGTAAAAATCTGTGCAGGATGATTAATTTTTCAGTTCTTCAAAGACCTGCAAAAGATTTTTAAAGATCCTTGAAATGATTATGATGTTATTTTCAAGACCCTCAAAGTTTGTACAAAGATCTTAATATTTATTGGTAGACATTTTTGCAACATCCTTGATGATCCTTGAAGATCTTGGCAAGAATATTCTTTTAAAAGATTCTTGATAATTATAATGATGAACCTGGAGGATCTTGGTTAAGATGTTCAGTAGGATCCCTGGAAGATCTGATGTATCCTTGCAGATCCTAGAAATATTTTTGTCACAGATGCACAATATTAATTTCTGAAATCCTGGTATTGGACATTGTTCTTCGCAGTTGTACATGGTCCGCACTATGCTGGAATCCCTGGTGTCAGACAAAGGTGGTAAAAAGGTCATGCGCAAAGAGCTGGAGAAGGAGACAGTGGAGCAGATTGAGGCATTTTTGAAAAACTCTTTCTTCTTTGAGAAACTTCTTCATTTCAATGAAGTTTTGCGAGAGTGCTGTGATCTCTCCCAGCTGTGGTTCAGAGAATTCTATCTGGAGTTGACCATGGGTGCCCGAATTCAGGTATCTTTGAACAAATTCAAGTAGATAGATCAAGGAAATGAAATTGATGCTGGTTTTCAAAAGCCACTCTTGCACAACAAACTAAAGTTGACTTGTAAACTTGTATTGGCTAACTTAAGTTGGCATGTGTTATAATTATTTACATCAACAGTTAGCAAACATGTTGGCAAACTGTTAGTAATAATAAATTCGTGGAACAAATTTCGATTCTTGCCAACATTTTCCCCAAATTTTCGTTGTTGACAAACTTGCATTTGACGTGTGAATGCTTGTCAAACTCATGTTGTTCACTTTCAAAGAATCAAAACCTGCACAATCATCTTGAGATTTGGTATGCTGGTCTAAGGATGATATTAAGGTTTCGGGAAGTTTGTTGTGTGAAAAAGTGAGTTTGCAACACAAATTTGTCATGTAAAGGCAGCTTCAGTTTAAAAGAATTGCAATGAGAAATACTATAAATTACATTAAACTAAGATTGTTGATGCTGACTGAGATAAAGAAAGACATTGATTTTTGTGCTGACCCATGCCAACTGTTATTTTAACAGTTCATTGTAAGCTATGACTATGTTACTGTAGGTTCAACTTCCTGACTTTTTTAATATAATTATTACTAATATTTTTATTATTATTTATTTGTCAGTTTCCTATTGAGATGTCAATGCCATGGATCTTAACAAATCACATTCTTCAAAGCAAGAATCCCAGTATGATGGAGTAAGTAAATTATTTTAAACTGGTTCATGGCAGGATATATTTTACATGTACTGTTAGTGCACTGTTCTTGACTCTTGCTTAACCCTTCAACCCTTTAATGTATGGTCAAAGACATTGAAGTGGGGTTCCAGAGTGGGGGGGTGGGGGGGACCCTCATTTGCATACATCGCTTTTGTGCCATGAAAGAGTCGTACATTGTAAATAAAATTAAATGGAAATACAAATTATCACAGTAACTTTGTTGACAGATGGGAGTCTGGGATAGGGTAGGGATTTTGGTGTCTGGTCTAGAATAGGGTTGCAAAATGGCAAAATGCAGCTGAAGATGGTCTGTTAGAGTGTAGGGATTCATTGTCCCAGCAGCACATAACTGCCAAAACTGCACAGAGGGCCCCCTTCCCCCCTCCCCCCATGGAGTTGGGTGAGGGTGAGTGGTTTGGTGGAGGGGGGGGGGGGGGGGGGGGGGGGGGAGAAATGAATGTCTGAACTTCCTGTTTCCAGTACTTTTTACTCCCTGCTTTTTACTCCTTTCTTCCACTTGATGGTTTCCTCCTCTTTGTGATTTTTCTTTTCGCTATTAAAAAAATATTAATAGGGTTGCAAAATGGCAAAATGCAGCTGAAGATGGTCTGTTAGAGTGTAGGGATTCATTGTCCCAGCAGCACATAACTGCCAAAACTGCACAGAGGGCCCCCTTCCCCCCTCCCCCCATGGAGTTGGGTGAGGGTGAGTGGTTTGGTGGAGGGGGGGGGAGAAATGAATGTCTGAACTTCCTGTTTCCAGTACTTTTTACTCCCTGCTTTTTACTCCTTTCTTCCACTTGATGGTTTCCTCCTCTTTGTGATTTTTCTTTTCGCTATTAAAAAAAATATTAAACCTCCTACCTCCCCCCCCTCCCCCCCTCCCCCCCCTCCCCCCCCTCCCCCCCTTCCCCCCCCCCCCTCTAACTGTAATTGATTTGCTGTTGTGTTCTTCCATAGATATGTGTTGTACCCTCTGGACCTTTACAATGACAGCGCTCATTATGCCATGACTGTGTTTAAGAAACAGTTTCTGTACGATGAAATTGAAGCTGAGGTGATTAAAATCAGTCTTGGTTAAATGTACTTAGTATTGTACTCAACTGTAAATTATGGTCAATCACAGAGGCAATAACAGATCAAGAAGATTTTTTTATAAAGCAACACCATGCAGCTGATATTGAAGAAATGGATATCTGCATAAGCCAAATCAAAGTTGGTTTTGTTTTTTTGCCTGACTGACTAAAAATAAACGTATTATAAATCTCTGATTTCTAATGTGTGGCTTTGGCGCACTGTTTTGACTTGTACATTGTTCATTTACCTGCTGTTTGGCCCCTGTTGTGATTCATGCTGGAATGTGTTTAGCACATTAGACTCGACATGTGCATGTAGTGTACTTCTAACTTCTGAGTCCTTGGACGAAAGTACCTTTGCATGGTACCATTTTGTTTTTCAATATTAATCTATAAAATGATATAAATTTGAGATTTTTCTTGAATTTTTATGTTTGGCACTATTGCGAGATAAAGGGTTAACCTGAAGGTCAGTGGTTCAAGCCCTGGTCCTTAGGCAACAAACTTATACCAGGCTTCATAGTGCTGCATGTTAACCTTGTGATTGACTAGCATTCCATCCAAGGGGAGCAGTAATACTCAGTCACGTCATGCTACAGAAACTGGGTTAAGCTCTGGCAGGTTTGGTTACTGATAGACTGTTTTGTGTTGGCAGGTGAACCTGTGTTTTGACCAGTTTGTGTACAAACTCAGTGACCAGATATTTTCTTACTACAAGGCGCAGGCATGCAGGTGATAATTTACGCTTCTTTTTACTTTCAGTCTACTCTAGTTACATTGATCATTGTATGCAATCATTGTATGCACCTAGGTACTGTGCAGTCAAACCTCCATGTGTGATCACGTCTCATAAGTGATCACCTCTCATAAGCGATCACCTCTCATAAGCGATCACCTCTCATAAGCGATCACCTCTCATAAGCGATCACCTCTCATATGCGATCACCTCTCATAAACGATCACCTCTCATAAGCGATCACCTCTCATAAACGATCACCTCTCATAAGTGATCACCTCTCGTGAGCGATCACCTCTCATAAGCGATCACCTCTCATAAGCGATCACCCCTCATAAGCAATCACCTCTCATAAGCGATCACCTCTCATAAGTGATCGCCTCTCATAAACGATCACCTCTCATAAGCGATCACCTCTCATAAACGATCACCTCTCATAAGCGATCACCATTCATGAGCTATCACCTGTCATACACTGTATGCGATCACCTCTCATAAACAATCACCTCTCATAAGCGATCACCTCTCATGAGCGATCAGCTCTCATATGCGATCACCTCTCATAAACGATCACCTCTCGTAAGCGATCACCTCTCATGATTGATCACCTCTCATATGCGATCACCTCTCATAAACGATCACCTCTCTTAAGAATGTGTTACAGTACAGCTCCAAAAAAATGAATATTTTTTTCCCTTGTGTCGAAACTTATATGGCACAATATTTTGCGCTGGTGGGTGCTTTGTACATTGATATTACTGCATGTTTATGTGATTCAAAGTTAAGATCAGACCCCCTGTGGTCTGACCTCCTGTAAGTGACCAGCATCAAATTTCTCGTCACCTTATCAATGCATTATCAGAGAGATGACAACATTTATGATGAGTGTGGAGAACTTAGAAAAATAATTCTGAGTTCCAGATCGGATTTGAACCCACGACCCTCTGTATTCCAGTCTGATGCTCTAACCACTGAGCTACTAATGAAATATATTGGACCTCAGAGAGGTCATGAGAATAAAGGATATGATCACCAAGATTAATCCTCTTGACATTTTATCAACTTCTCCCCACTACTGCAGCTATAACAAGTGTATTGGGACAAGATAGGAGAATTTGTATTTTGATATTGGGTTTTACAGAGCTAAGACTCTTTTCTCTGTCTTCCTCTGCAGTATGTTACTGGACAAGAAGTTCAAATCAGAACTGGTTCGCATGAGCGCTGAGGCTGCGGCAAAACTAGGGACACGTTCAAACAAATATGAAACTCTTCTTAAACAGAGACATGTCCAGGTACTGTAAATTAATGCAAGCTGAACTGCATTGGACACATCTTCTTAAGGCTTTCTTGCATGGTATTGCTTCATGACATAGTTTTCCGGGAAGTTATGTATTAAGTTTTTGTATATATTGTTGCTGTTGACAAATATTGCAAAGTCAAAATATTTTATTGAGACTTGAAACATAATGTAACACACCTGTACTTAACCAACTAAACAGATGGCTTTACACTGTATTGACATAAATTATGTTGTTTGCCATGGTACTGACAAACTTACTTCAAGTTCAACAAACACTGTTGTACAGGAAAACAAATTTGTCCTATGTTTTTCTCTTTCAGCTTCTTGGTCGTTCAATTGACTTGAACAAAATGATCACACAGCGTCTGAATAATTCCATGATTCGGTCGTTAGATTGTGCCATCGGTCGTTTTGAGAGTGGAGACATTTGCGGTGTTGTTGTAAGTATGCTCGTTTGCACACAGGCCTTATTTTGCCTAGGAACATTTAGCCAAGGTCCCCAGGTATTTTTTACCTTTGTCAGACTGAGAGGGGCTTCGCTCTGACGGGGGGCAAGCACTTAAAACATCAGGTTTTGAATCTCTTTACAGTGGTCAATTTTCCTTATCAACTCAGTTGATAAAATCAAATTGTCATGTTTCACTCCCCCAACGACGCAGTACCACAGTTTATTTAGAAACTACATGTAGCTCCTTAAAGCTGAATTACAGTCCGTACTGTGCAATCTCGGGGTTTGTTTTCATTTTTTGTTTTGAATTTGTTGATATGTTACATTTCGGTAATAGCATACAGGGAGTAAACTGTCAGTCCGCCATTACGGCCGTTGTGTTTACGAATGCTCAATGAGCTGAAATGTCTGTTTTGGAAAACGTTGGAGTTCTTTTACTCATTATTGTTTGGCAAGGACATCTGATGTTAATAATGAAGGAAAAGGTAAGTTTGTCCCGTAATTTTCGCTAGTAAACGTTCCTTTTTGTGAGTCTCACAAACATTACCGAGCTGAGATTGTGCAGTACGGACTGTAATTCATCTTTAATTCGTTTGACTGTTTCATTGATTGATTGATTGACTGTGATTAATTATCACACATGTCTTAGGACCTGGAGAATTTGCTGGATGTTAATCGCATGACCCATCAGTTGCTGTCCAAGTGCGTAAAGCTGATTCCATTCAAGAACATGCTGGGTGAGGCCAATCACTCAGTATCAGCACCTTATGGCAGGATCACACTTCACGTGTTCTGGGAACTCAACTTTGATTTCCTTCCTAACTACTGCTACAACTCATCCACAAACAGGTAAGGCATACATTAGTCTGGATATTGTGCATACATTAGTCTGGATATTGTGCATACATTAGTCTGGATATTGTGCAACATTAGTCTGGATGTTGTGCACACATTAGTCTGGATATTGTGCATACATTAGTCTGGATATTGTGCATACATTAGTCTGGATATTGTGCATACATTAGTCTGGATATTGTGCATACATTAGTCTGGATATTGTGCATACATTAGTCTGGATGTTGTGCATACATTAGTCTGGATGTTGTGCAACATTAGTCTGGATATTGTGCATACATTAGTCTGGATATTGTGCACACATTAGTCTGGATATTGTGCACACATTAGTCTGGATATTGTGCACACATTAGTCTGGATATTGTGCACACATTAGTCTGGATATTGTGCATACATTAGTCTGGATATTGTGCTTACATTAGTTTGGATATTGTGCAACATTAGTCTGGATTTTGTGCACACATTAGTCTGGATATTGTGCATACATTAGTCTGGATATTGTGCATACATTAGTCTGGATATTGTGCATACATTAGTCTGGATATTGTGCATACATTAGTCTGGATGTTGTGCATACATTATTCTGGATGTTGTGCATACATTAGTCTGGATATTGTGCATACATTAGTCTGGAAGTTGTGCATACATTAGTCTGGATGTTGTGCATACATTAGTCTGGATATTGTGCATACATTAGTCTGGATGTTGTGCATACATTAGTCTGGATGTTGTGCATACATTAGTCTGGATATTGTGCATACATTAGTCTGGATATTGTGCATACATTAGTCTGGATGTTGTGCATACATTAGTCTGGATGTTGTGCATACATTAGTCTGGATATTGTGCATACATTAGTCTGGATGTTGTGCATACATTAGTCTGGATATTGTGCATACATTAGTCTGGATAATGTTCATCTTGTTCAGTTATAACTATAGCCTTCTATGCAGATTTTCTTTGGGCTTGTTATGCAATCTTTTTTCATCCCGTGATAAAATCATGTTGTTTTACGTAATATATAGCGGGAGTTAGACAAAAAAAAACTTTTAAAAGTCCACCTTCAACCAAAATGCTGTGCGCGCCGTGACCACTTTCTGTGCTGAATTTCGTGTAACACGAAATTCACGCTTGAATGCGTGCAACCAATCAGATCACGCGTATGAACAATGGAGCATTTCAAAACGAAAACAAACGACCGCAACGTCTTTTGGGTGAAGGTAGGCCTTTAAGTAATGCTTCACATAAGAACTATAGTAAACTTCATTGTTCTACGGCATTGGCTCTTTCCCACGTAGAATATCTTTGATTTCGAGAATAGAGGAGGGGCTAATGGTTCATAATTATATTTCATTATAAAAATACATAAAATCCATTTGCGTCAAATATATTTTAGGAAATGTTCGTGCTTAGCCAATCAGAATAGCCGAAGACAATAGCTACTAATTTTGCTTCTTTGATGAAGTTTCCCAAATACAATATCTTTTAAAAATTGTATGTTAGGCGATTGGGTCTCAAAATACTTGAAACCTTAAAAAAATTAGACTTAATGTACCTTGAACCTTAACTTTTTTTGCGGTTTTTGAGTCTAGGCCAATGGGATCACTAGTTGTAACAATGAAAATAGTTGACATTCCATTGTGCATTGCCGTTCAGCACTATCCTTCTTATGCGGATCATTACTTAACATGAATATACAGTCGAACCTAGAATGAAAGCAGTCTCTTATTGTTCTTCAAAGATAGCGGAGTTACTGGAGTGACAAGTGCGCAATATGATTCTACACGGTGGGAGTGAGTAGCTCTTTGAAGAAGAAAAAGAGACTGCTCGCAGTGTTGGTATAACCTTTCTACAACATCCACCCTCGGACAGAATTAATACTCATGTGAACAAAATCTTATTCATTTGCGCAACAGAAATTGAATTTGAATTAATTGAGTGCCAATGAGAAGAAAAAATGGCCATCGCAGAAAGGTTGAGTTATTGGATTGGTAGTAGACACAAAAGTCCTTCCTTTATCTGTCCCTATTTTCTCTTTTACATGTAGGTTCGTGCCCACGTCACTTTCTTTGGTTGACAAGGTTTCCAGAGAACAAGCTCCAAAGCAAGCCTATCATTTTTTCTTTGGTACAAAGGTAACTATACCGGCAGACGAACTTTGATTTCCTCAAGTGGTTTCCTTTCAGCTAGACAAACTCTGGTCTGTAAAGCAATCGTTTTATGGAAGATTCTGAATATAATTATTATTATCTGATGTCAGTTTTATTCTCATTCGTTTATGCTTGTTGCGATTGATGTTAAAACATTCACTCCCTGCAGAGTGAATTCTCCGTTGATGTGGTTCTAACTTTTGAGTTGAAGGTACTGAGCACAGTGAGCAGTACTTTCCTGTGGTACTGTTTATTATACTGTACAAAGTGGTGGTTACTTTTGAGTCTGTAGATGAAATCCAAAAGTGTCACCATTCAAATGAAAGCTACTGAGCAATACTTTCCTGTGATACTGTTTATTATGCTATACAAGGTGGTTTAAACTTTTGAGTCTGTTAATGAAATCCTAAAGTGTCACCATTCAAATGAAAGCTACTGAGCAGTACTTTCCTGTGGTACTGTTTATTATGCTGTACAAGGTGGTTCCAACTTTTGAGTCTGTGGATGAAATCCTACAGTGTGACCATTCAAATAAAAGCTCTTCAAGAGGCTTTCCTGTGGTACTGTTTGTTTCTCAGTATTTACAGAATGAATTTTGGGGTTTGCTTTTCCAGATTTACACTTAGCCACTACTGGGAGTTAGAAAAGTAATTGATGTTTTTATTTTCATTCTTGCAGCTTCAAAACTCTGTATTTAATGCCATCGGATCACTTTACAGTAACTTTGTTGGTGACATTCATTTTGCCTGTATGGCTCGTTTGCTGGGGTACCAAGGAATTGCTGTGGTTATTGAGGAACTTCTCAAGATCATTAAGAGTGTGGTATGTCAAAATGTTTTCCCCCTGCTCTCCATTTACTGCTGTATTTGTACGGAGAATTTTAAAACGGAGAACTTCATGAAGGCCGGCCATGGTGTACAAAGACAAAGTTAATTCAAAATCTGGGGCACAACTTAATAGAATTTATTTGACCATTTTACTAGTAAGAATTTATCACACTTGTGTATCTTTTCTGACCGTGCTTCACATCAACGGCGTAGTGTGGAAATTTGTGTGCAAAGGGAGATACGACAATGTTAACACGTATAATGTTGCAACGATGTTAGCACATATAAGTTTCAACCAGTTTTTATTTTTAAACAGTGGCACTATGTTAGGGCGGGGGTTTTAATACTGGTAAAGGCAGGTATTTTTTTTCTTGTCAACAGCTCCAAGGGCAGTTACAGCAATACATCTCCCAGCTCATTGAAGGAATGCCCAAAAAATGCGGACTTCCTCGCTTTGAGTACGGCTCTACAGGTAAGTAAGGTGCCTACAGTGCTCGATTTACCATCATGTTGGTGTCACAACTGTATCAAGAATTTGCGTTAACTCTTTTAAGGGGGAGTTTTTAGGAATACGTGAGAGGAAAAGTAAGGGGGGGGGGAAGAAAGATGTGAGAAATTTAGAAAAATAAGAAAGCGAAATGAAGTTCTAAAATGAAGTTTAAATAATACCAGATGAATACCAAAACAGTCCACAACCAACGCAATCCCTTCTTTAAAACTCTTCCAATTTCATTCAAATTCAGTTGTAACTTCCCCTTAAAATTCCTTTTTTTAACAAGTTGCAATCCATTTCCATCCTGGCCATCCGCAGCCAAAGATAACGAATACTAGTTTCTGTGCACTGGTAGAGTATTTGTTAACAAAACTGGACCATTATGTGAAGGTTTCCATTGAAACAAATATGTTTTTTGGCTTTTCAAAGTGATGCTAAACATAGGTGAGATAGTCCTTTTCAAGGGGCAGTGTTTCGGTGATTTTTCTGGGTTTTGGACAAAACTTTTAAAGTGCCCCTATGATCAAATTTTTTATTTTCATTTTTTTTACATTTTCGTGTACAATTACACTTTCTTACTCATCTTGCCAAATTTCAATTCATTACGAACACCAGAAGTCATTTTATTTTAACATTTATTTCCGAGAATTTACGGCCGCCATTAATCGACCTTGTTCCAAGGCCTGGTTGCGAATGGGAGAAAGTGACGTTAAAATAAAATGACTTCTGATGTTCGTAATGGATTGAAATTTGGCAAGATGAGTTAGAAAGAATAATAGTACAAGAAAATGTAAAAAAATGAAAATAAAAAATTTGATCAACAACAGCAAACCACTTTATTAAATAACAAATATTGATTTGATCATAGGGGCACTTAAAATATTCGACCAATCACCTTTGCTAAAACACAAACTGCTTCTAGAACATTGAGAGGGAAAGGTCAAGTGATTCGAGAGAACGAACCGCAACCAATGTTTAAACTATTTTTGTAAGGTGATAGTTTTTGTGCAATGGTATGGGTTTTTTCCGGGGGGGGTGGGGGGTGGGGGGTGTCAGTGATACTAAAATAAGTGACGTTGACCCGTTAAGATGAACGGAAGAAGATAATACGCGAGGAAGTAATCACTTGATCCGTTCTTTTAGGAGGTTTTGATGGCCTGTATAGATGGTTTTCACTCACGTGACGTTCAGTCCTGTGGGACTCAATTGACAAAGGCCATGGCGGCCATGTTGGTGCACAACAAAAGAAGTTCATTAAAATTATTTTGTACGTGTGCATCAACATGGCCGCCGTGACGTAACGTGAAAACCACCCATTTTGCCATAAGGTGATCAGAGGGTGGTATCTATGGATAGTAGACACATTAATTTGGAATCGGTTGACCTATTTTCTGGCTGTTTTCTCCAGGTGTTCTTGAGTACTATCATGCCAGTCTTGAGCCGATCATGCAGTACCCATACCTCAGGACAGATGTCTTCCAGGGATTCAGAGAGATCGGCAATGCCATCCTCTTCTGCCTGCAACTCGAGGGTTTCTTAGTAAGTAACTACACACTCTACTTCATGTCAACGTACCATTTCGCTGAAAAAGAATTCTGAACATAATGGTTATTGTCTCATTTCAGTTCTATTCTCGTTCGTTTATTCCAGTTAAACATTCACGTGACTCCCAGAGTGACTTCTCCGTTGACTTGGTTCTGTCCTTTTAGTTGAAAGCTAGTGAGCAGTACGTTACTATGGTTCTGTTCATTATGCTGTACAAGGTGGCTCTAACAAGTTTTTGAGTTTGTGAATGAAATCCTAAATTGTGACATTTAAAATAAAAGCTATTGAGCAGTACTTTCCTGTGGTACTGTTTATTATGCTGTACAAGGTTGTTCTAATTTTTGAGTCTGTGGATGAAATCCTAAAGTATGACCATTCAAATGAAAGCTATTGAGCAGTACTTACCTGTGGTACTGTTTATTATGCTGTACAAGGTCGTTTTAATTTTTGAGTCTGTGGATGAAATCCCTCATGAAACAGATGAAAGCAGTTGAACAACCTCGTTCCCAGGGTCTCTCTTCTTCCTGTCCCTTGGAGCGAGAGAGACCCTGGGAACGAGGTTGGCAGTTGAACATTTTGAAAATTTCAATATTTGTAGAATAAAATTTGACCAAAATTCTTAACAGGAAAGTAAAGTCTAATACAGTGTTTTGTTATCTTTTTTCTTCTTAGTCTCAAGAGGAGATTATGGATCTGTTACACGCTGCTCCTTTCCAAGGAATTATCCCCAGACCCTATCTTAAAGGTAACTTTATCATCGGTTTGACAATTTATTTAAATTTTTTTTGTCTAAAACCTAATTTATATCTTGGTGTTTTTTACAGAGGGTGAAAAACTAGAGAACAAAATGAAGAAACTCGAGACGCAGTACAACTCGCTGCAAGTTTTATCCACCATCACCAAGCTGGGAACAAAAGAGGTCTGGTGAAGTTACACACTGTTGATCGTATTTTCTTTCTGACACAAATGCATTTTGATTTAAAGTAGTAGTCTGACGCGATTCAAATGGCGGCAAAATGATCGTTCAGTGCTCGCCATTTTAACTTAGGGTTAGGCAAAAAAGTTAAGCAAAGTAGCTTAAAAGTTAAGGTTGTCATTTTCACTGCTTAAAGTTTAATATATTGACAATACACTGTCAATTTACCAAATGTTTTGAAAGTTTATCAAAAAAGTTCTAAGCGTTTAAAAACTGTGAACTGCAAAATTGTCGGCGCCATTTGCCAATATAATTTTGATCAGGCGCAAAGAGTTTTGGTCAGTTTTAAAGGAAAAAAACCTCATCATTTTGAGGAAAATTAAAAGATAGTAACCTCAACTAATTTTTTTCATACATCCTTGCCCATATTTTGAGTTTACAGGCGCTCCCACGCCTCGTTCTCTTTCGCGCCTATCCCCGTCGGCACTCGCGATATTTTTCCTTCATCGCGCCGGCCATGCTGTGCTCCCAACTATCTGAACGCCCTGAAACTGGCTATCTTAGGGTCGGTGCTTGTAAATTTTCTTGCTGTTGCGACTCAGGCGTTGTTGCTACACAGCTATAACTTCGTGCGATTTTCCTGCCATTTCGAGACGCTTACTTACGAATATTCCCTCTATTTAAATTTTTGGATCGTGCTTAGGCGCGTCGCCTTCCCGTTGTTTTTTTTTTCGCCAATTTAAGACGCTCCAGTTTGACTCATTATGGCTTGGGTGCTTCATCCGATTTTCCCGGCACCGTGACTTCCGCAAGTTTACTTCTCGTTGTATTGAGAACATCGGACAGTTATTATCCCAGTATTTTAGGAAAGGAAATTGCTTAGAACAAATGATGGATTTTGTTGGATAGCATCCAGATCTACTTAACTGCTACTACTACTACTACTACTACTACCACTACCACTACCACTACCACTACCACTGCCACTGCCACTGCCACTGCCACTGCCACTGCCACTGCCACTGCCACTGCCACTGCCACTGCCACTGCCACTGCCACTGCCACTGCCACTGCCACTGCCACTGCCACTGCCACTGCCACTGCCACTGCCACTGCCACTGCCACTACCACTGCCACTACCACTACCACTACCTAAATTGTAACGCTAAGCTTATTTTTAACGCTAAGTTTAGACGAGATCTGTTCACTTTGCAGCAAATTGTTAACGCCCAAGAAGGAGATTTGTTAACGAAAGAGCGCCTCTGCTGTGGGCTGTCCATATTTGAAGTGGTTCTCAAGAGGATTAAAACATACTTAGTTCACGAAATTTGGAAAGAGATGCCTCCTTCTAACGGTGTGATGAACGTTGATGAATGCAGAGAGTTTCATCGCCTTTGGAGCGCGATTCAGTTCAATTATTGTCAGCCTTTGAGACAGAACGAACTCACCGTCGAGTAAGTAGCGACATTTTCTCCGATGGGGTAAGGGGTCTGGGGGGGGGGGGGGGGGGGGAAGCAAGTAGCGACATTTTCTTCGATGAGGTATGGGGTCGGGGAGGGAGTATTCGACAGAGTCTTGGGAAGAATAGTGCCCCTGGGGCCCTCACGTCCTGTTCAAGGCAAAAGTCGTCAATTTTTGTACCCTTGAAGACAAAATGCATGCTTATTTTTGTGACTTATTTTAAGACAGTCACGGGATGTGTCAAAGTGTTTGGTTATTATTAAATGGAACCAACCCCCGCCGGCATTCTCTTGCCTTTTCGAAGGACGTTTTTGAACTAAATTGGCGAAAGATGGATAGCTTCAAAGTTTTCACGATAACCTCTTGTTGGTTTTTAAATTACATTCTCTATCTCATTAATAATTCATGCGGAAGAGAAAGCGTGAAAGAGGTTTGGAGATGTGATGCTAGTTGCCATAAAATTTGGTGAACTTTCATTTTGAATTTCTCCAAGAATTATTTATGGTTTCAGAAGCTATATCAAACACTCGAAAGAGTGGTTCGTCAGGTATCCAAACACCTCGAAGTGGGTTAAAAAACTCTGTTGTACGTGATATAATTATCATAAAGTGTCGCAACGTTTGCTTTTGATTTCTCCAAGAATTATTAATGGTTTGAGAAGCTATATCAAACACCCGAAAGAGTGTGTCATCAGGTATCCAAACACCTCGAAGTGGGTTAAAAAAAGGTCAGCTGCGCCTCTTGGTGTTTGGAAATCCTGACAAACGCTCCTCTCCGTGTTTGATATATTACATGAAAATTGATCAGGTCTGCCAAGAGGTAGAAGAAATATCAACTAATATCTATGCTTAAACTACGTCCAAGAGCTAGACATTTGCAGTAGGCAGTAACATGGTGTGTCTACTCTTTATTCCAAGAGAAGATCAAGGATGTCTTCTCTTGTACTCATTATTTACACTATTGTTTTCACCAAGATCACTTTTGAATATTAATATATAAAAATCATATAAATAAACTGTGGATGAAGCATGAGTGAAATTTTGTGATCCTCACAGTGTGCTATCAACTTAAGCAGCTGAAAAAGCAACCTGAAAAAAATTCAGGCTTAACTTTAACTTTTCTTTCTTTTCTGGGTCTTACTTCGTGTACCGCACAGATGACGTAAAACAATAGGAAACATTGTTTTCGGTCCTTGTTTTTGGGTAAAAGAATTTTGATGAAGCATTGTTTCCTTTTGTTTTACGTCATTTGTGTCCTCTACACGAAGTAAGAGCCTCTTTTCTGGATTCATATAGTCCAGAGGGAATGGCACGAACGGAACTCATAGGACCCATGCAAGGAGCCATCCCTTCCGAATCCCACAACCCGCAAGGTTGACCACACTACCGGGGTCTACGCCCCCAACTCTTCTCGAACAGTGATGTGGGATCTTTAACGTCCCACAAGAACAGATCAGAAAGTGCTGTGAGACGGGGCCTACGGTTTATTTGTCCTTATCCGAGAAGACTAGAATGTCTTACCATTTGCAAAAGTCACTACAAAGGCGGCACTTTCGCCTCACTTATTTTAAGATCCTGAGTGTTGGTCCGGCCGAAGTTGAACCAGCGACCTCCCGCTCAGCAGGCCGGAGCTCTACCACTAAGCTAACCGGGCGGCGAATTCGAACCCATGACCTTGCGATACCGGTGCAATGCTCCATCCACTGAGTTACCAAACCCCATGGATAGATGGTCACTTGTGAGGTCGTGATATACCCGATGATAGTGAAGTATGAATATTTGTCATTTCTGTTGTTCTTCTATTCTGCTTGTAGACAATGTTTTGGTGAAGGACTCAATTGGGCTGGCTGTACACTCATAGCTTTGTTGGGACAAGAAAATCGCTTTGAAGCGTTGGACTTCTGTTATCATATCGTCAAAGTCTACGCAGTGGACTCAAGAGATGAAGTTGTGGGTGGAGTGGTCAGTATACTTTGAAATCCGAGAACTCATAAAACATTTATCAAGTTAAGGGTGGAGTTGTGCACCTAAATGCCATTTTTCGTTATTTGAGATCACGAGGAAGAGTGTTTCATCAGCATTTCCAAACACCAAGAAGTGGGTTAAGAAAACGAGTCGCAGCCGAGTTTTTTAACCGACCCGATGAAACACTCTTTCTAGTGTTTGATATGTTACCTAAAACTGATCTCAAGTATTATAGGATGTTAACCAAAGTCTCAGAACTTAGAACTACCTTTGACTGCTAGCAGTCTCTCTCTGGATAGTCGAGCGAGCGAGCAAATAAGCGATCGGCGATCGGCGAGCGAGCGAAAGTAATGCGAGCCGAGGGCCCCTCCCCCAGTTTCTCCTCGGCTCGTTTGCTCGCTCCAGTCTCGCTGAGCTTGTTTTTGTGATCAGCTCGCCCGCTCGATTAACTGAAAAGGGACAGCTAGCAGTCTAGAACTACCTCTGTCTGGCGTAATAAACGGCATCATAGAAAAGTACTTCTCAATAGCTTTTATTTGATTGGTTACACTTTAGGATTTTTATCACAGACTCAGAAGTTAGAACTTCCTTATCTTAATCCAGCTTGTTTTCTTTACAGGATCTCAAGCGTCTGGTAAGCAGAGCTCGTCACTTCAGAGTGATGAATGATCAGATATTCTCCATTTTGAACAAGCATCTGAAGACCTCAGAAGGACCAGTTGAACATGTTCGCTGCTTTCAGCCGCCTATTCACCAGTCATATGTTTCTCCCATCTAATCTCACAAACCAACCACAGTCCATGTCAAGAACTTATGTTATATAAAACGGCGAAATGTAGACTTATTGTAGAACCAAATGTAAAGAAAAAATATATTGTTATATTGCAGGGGAAGCTATTAAGTCGCTCTCGTACCTAGAGACGCGATCCTTTTGGCCAGCGTCCAGAATCACGTGGGTATGTACTTGGTGTATCCCTTATTAGTTTTTATTTCAGTAGAAATAAAAGATAAAACAGCAGTAGAATAGGGAATCGAACCCAGGCCGTATGATCTGCTCCATGCACACTATCCACTACACCACCGAGGACTAGCTGCCGGAAACTGTAATTTTTAAGGCAGGGCAGGAAAAAACCCAGGTCCGATTGCCCGGGGCAAGTAAATTTTGATCTTGGGCAAGTGAAAATAGAAGTTTGGTGGCCCAGTGGGCAAGTGAAATTAGGCTCAGTAGTCTTGTGAGTCTGTCTGTAAGTGTCAGCTTGGTAAATGATAATCTCCCATCAGAAAGTATTTCAAAACTTTAGACTGCAAAATGAGTGTGCATTGTGCATTGTGCTCCCATCGGGCAAGTATTATTTATGTGGGGGCAAGTGAAAACTGAAATTTACTTGCCCACTGGGCAAGTGGATTTCAAAATTTTTTTCCTGCCCTGTAAGGGATATAAGATAATATACTACTAGCCCAGACCATATATAAGAACTAACCCTTTCGATACACTGGAAATACTGGAATCAGTGCTTAACCCAAATACTAAAATCAGTGCTTCAACCCTAGATACTGTAATCCGACCCTAAATTACACTGCAATATATCTAAATACATTACAATAAGGGATACATGAAGTACCATACATTATGATCAGGGATACACCAAGTACCTAGGATCACGTGAGCCGTGGCGCTGGCTAAAAGAATCGCCGCTTCGGGCCGAGAATGCTTTTCAGTCTGAGTGGGAGTGTAAACACTCTTGACGCTATCATGCTATCGATAAGGGAATCTCGTAAGGTGTTCACCCTCGTCACCAGGTCCCTCTCCTCTTTTAAAATGGCGGTGGTGGACAAGGGCAAGACCTTAGATAACAACGGCCTGGAACACCTCGGACGCCTTATTGAGACTTATATAACGGAGAAACTGGTTAGCTTTCAGTTGACGTTGGGGTTGGCAGTTTATATAGTTAAATTTAGGCCTAAACAACCTGAGAAGCTGAGAATGTAGGTGGTACTCTGGTACAGTAGGCTATGCAAGCCTAAGCCTAGCTGAGGTCACAGGTTCAATCCTGAGTGGGGATTTTAGATTTTCTTTTTTACACTTAAAAAATTATTGAAAATAAAATTCTAAATGTCGACATTACGTTATATAATAGTCCATTTTACAGTTGTGTGCTTGGTGACCGTACCTTTGAGTGGAAGTGAGGCTGAAGGTGACCTTGCTTTGATACAAACCTTTCTGCCTTTCATATGTTAATAATGCTTTTCTCATGCTAACTAGCTAAATTAACATCTGAAAAGCTCCAAGGTCTGTATCATAACAAGGTCACCTTCAGCCTCGCTTCCACTCAAAGGCCAGGACACTAAGAAGACAACTGTAAAATGGACTATTCTCAATAAGTGTCCGAGGTGGTCCAGACCGTTGTTATCTAAGGTCTTCCTGGACAAGGATGCCGAAATATGCCAAAAGAAAAGAAAGCAAGTTGCTTGTTAATGTTTAGTTACTTTCATCGCAACGAGGTAAAAAAAAAGTCTAAAAAAAGTCCTTTTTCGGGCAGTAAAGAAAAAGGAACAGAAACCACTATGATTA
Source organism: Dendrophyllia cribrosa (assembly GCA_024195265.1). Lineage (NCBI taxonomy): Eukaryota > Metazoa > Cnidaria > Anthozoa > Scleractinia > Dendrophylliidae > Dendrophyllia > Dendrophyllia cribrosa. The sequence continues at coordinate 20,419,053 of JAJLRJ010000005.1, forward strand.
GCTAAGAATTACCGATGTACATAAGATTAAAAGTATTTTTCACTTGTAGCCTTTGTAATAAAATCACTTTGTAAATCACTTTTTCCATCTGTGAATATTCTATTCTACACTGTAGTGGAGCACATCTTGAGAAAGGTGCATCAAGGCGGGGAGGTGGACTTCCATATGAAAGTGTCGGGGGTGCTCGTCGAACTTTTTTAGGGGTTGAAATGAGGTTTTGGTATCTTTATGGTGTTTAGTTTCAAAATGTGCCCAGCTGTAAATAATTTATCAGGGTAATCTTTGTTTATAATTATTGCTCATTAGCATAGTCGTTGCATTCTCTAATTCCCCACTCGAGAAACTATGAAAAACACCATCATAATCTTTTACGTGCAGGTTCAGCCTCACTGGGATGTAATTATTCAAGTTTCCTTTATTAGAATTTAGAGAACATGTAGGAACGCTAGGATGTAGCATTGTGTGTTCGCATACAAATGTGCACCGTATGCAAATTGCCACGAAGTTGAAGCATAGCACGTGCAGTTCTTGTTAAAAAACAAAAGAAATCGGAAAAATGAGGCTTGCATCAAGCACCACCCAAACCTGCACTTTAAAGAGTATTATAGACCCTATTCACAAATGGCGGCCTATTTATTATTCTTTTATATTCATGCTAATCAGCCCAACTAGCCTCATTTTAGAGCAAAAATTCTTTTGAATTTTGCACATGCTAACGAGGCTAGTTGAGCTGATTAGCATGAATATAAAAGAATAATAAATCGGCCGCCATTTGTGAATAGGGTCCATGGCATTTTTCATAATTTATGAAAAGACAAAGGACAAATTCCCTTGAGAACATCACATGGCCAACATGGGGGAAAACAAAACATACGGCAGGCTAAAGAGGTCGATTTGTAGTTTCTGCCCGAAATTGCCTCGCAATCATGTTTTATTTTATCGTAATGCAAATGAGAAAGGTTAACCACGAAAAGGGCCAATAGCTTGCTATGGAAATTTTGAGCCCGATATAGCTGATATATATTTTTTTAAATCTTTTTTTAACTCGAAATTTTACAAAGAATGTATGGCTTTTTAACGCTTTTGCCACCCAGCTATTTTGCAGTTTTGATAGCTTACATTTCCGTGAACATTACATGCAAAAGAGAAATAAATTGCGTAGATTGCTAAGTGTAACACGCTCTATCAATTTTTGCAGTCAATTCGTATTAATAGCACGATGCCTTGTCTACGTAAATTTGTATGAATGAAAAAAATATAAACAATGACATCAAAGATTTGCCTATAAAAACTGCGAAAAGCCTGCTCATGTTTTCTAGAGGCCACACCCTTACTACGAGATGCTGGTAGGTTTTGGTCCCGCCCTTGATGCCTTTTTAAACGTCGCGAAATTTCTTTGCAGTGGGTCAAATTCATTTTCACCTCTGACTGCTATCCTAGAGGCCTAGCCAGGTAAACAGGGTTAAGCCCAAATCATACCGTCCAGAAGGACGTCGGACACCTTATTGAGACTTATATAACGTAATGTCGACACTCAGAATTTTATTTTCAATAAATTTTTAAGTGTAAAAAAGAAAATCTAAAATCCCCACTCAGGATTGAACCTGTGACCTCAACTAGGCTAAGGCTTACATAACCTACCGTACTACTGTACCACCTAGCTTCTCGGGTTGCTTAGTCCTAAATTTAACTTTATAAACTGCTAACCCCAACCTCAACTGAAAGCTAACCGGTTACTCCGTTATATAAGTCTCAATAAGGTGTCCGACGTCCTTCTGGACGGTATGATTTAGGCACAACCGGTAAACAGCGCTATCCTGACCGGACAAATCACTGTCCAGTGGATAACGCAATTGGTTTTCTTAATGCTTATCCACTGGATGGCGATTTATCCGGTGGATAGCGTTATCTATCCTCTTAACAATCGGGCCCCGTAGTAGTCCAGTGGTCAGCATGTCGTACTGTCCACCTGAAGCCGATCGGTGGTTGGAGCCATGTCCCGCTGCCGTGTTATTTCCTTCCCTCCACCATATCTCTCACCACCAAGGTGTACTAATGGGTACCAGCGAACACAATAATGGAGATAGGGGGAGGGGAGGGGTTGTACGAAAACCGGCTTAAGCTATGGCAAGGTACCATACGGGACAACGCTAAAGGTGGTCGCTACCAATCCACGATTCTTTTACTCCTACGATTACCCTTGTCATTCTAATATTATTAGGCTCCTTAGCCGTCAGGGTTAAAGCGAACTGGAGAGTAGTCAGCCCAGGACTCGCTTCGCTCGCAAATTATTATCATTATGCCCCGACTAAGGGAGCGTTTTCTTTGGGACATATTATGGCCATTCCAAAAATTATTCACACCTATTCCACTCGTAAAATATGGAAAGAAATCAGTATTTTGACTTTGTGTACCTGGAAAAATTTTGGCTTGTGAGAATGTAAACAATATAGTTTTGTTAACGTATTCTAATTTCAAAATGATCAGAATATGTCCCCAAAAAAGCGCGCCCTAAGGAGCCCAAAGCAATTGCAACATCCTGGCCATAATCATGAAAACACGATATTTCAGTCGGGAAAGTGTCCCTTAAATATGGAATTAAAAAAAATGCTTAAAATTACGGGTTGCTGGTGTCGCTTGTAAGATAGCGCGAACGAGTGGGGGAAACGAGGGGAAACTTGAGAGAGGGAGCGCTCTCTCCCAAGTCACCTCTACTTTACTTCCCCTCACATCACAATTCCTAACGCCTGGAACAGGATACCTGTAAAGGCGTGAATTGCTAAACTTTTACCGCTAGCAGGGGATGCGACATTTTCAAAAAATCGCGGCTTTAAAGACAGCAGAACAGTTAAAGCAACAACAACAAACGTTTATTTCGGGTTCAATGTAATTGCAGCTGTGGTATTTATTATAGAAAATCTCTTGCGCTTCTTTATTTAGGTAGGTCTTCAAGGGTGGGTGAATACAACTCTTTTACCACCCGACCTTAAGTCAGTAATGTGGTTTTTACTTTTGAGTCTGTCGATGAAATCCTACAGTGTCGCTCACCATTTTTAATGGAAGCTCTTCAGAAAATACAATGTACTTTCTTATGCGCTTTTTCCAGACGAGATTCGCTATTTTTTCCGAATGATTTTGGTCGCTCTTGGTATTGAAAGAGCTATTTTCACTGTTGGCGGGTTTGTTATGGGCAATTTATAAAACTAGCATTCAATTCACCACCAAGCTAGTGAGTTAACAATGTGTCTTGGATGCCGTTGGATCTCTTCCAACTCGTTCATGTGTTTCAATCTTCTCTTGATGTTTTTCTCTTTCCCTGTGCCTTCCTTCAGTACAAGAAAATAATGACAGAACTTCTTTTCCTGGATACCAAACCTTCCTCTACCGTGAATGCGTATTTTCTTGATGTAGCGTCCTTTACCCACAAATGACTCCGCTACAAGTAAAAAAATACAGATGAATGAGATTACAGTCGAATTGTACATTGAACCGACCCCATTCGGGAACGCGTTAGTTGACGCTAAACAAGAGCCTACAGACGAATTATTCGTCATAAGAACAGCGCATACGAATAGCGCGACTTCGCTTCATAGCCGCAACAAGGGGAAACCGCAGACCCCTCGGGCCCTGCCTGGAAACGGCGATGTTTTACTGCAGTGTACTTACCAATCCACAAATGGGTCTTGTCTTCTATTCCATGTTTCTCTTGTGCAATAATTCGAGCATCTTCGATTGCCTAAATTAAAAAACATGAACATTGCGAGGTTTTAGACTAACGTTTTCTCTAAGAGTGTAAAATGATTATATTTTAAAATACGCACGTATGGGGAGAGAGAAGCAAGTGGGGGGGGGGGGGGGGGGGGGGGGGGGGGGGGGGGAGGGGAGGAACCATTTTCAATTTTGCATTCCCTTTGTTGCATTAGTGATTAGTACATGTAGGTACTTTTTCCCGGCAGTCAAACTTACTTTTGTGATAAACGTTGCCGCTCGTTTGGGAGAAAATGCCATCTGTTTGAGTGCTTCCTCAACTGGAAGTCCTCTGATCTGGAAACAGAAAAAAGATACAATGTAAACTCATTTTCTAAGTACAACACCATACTTGGGTATGTACCTGTTAAAGCAAGCGGTTTGCCACTAAGCTATTCTGTACTGGCTCCTATGCACCAGGCTTACATGGGTACATCTGTCAAAAACAACTTAACATTAGAACCAAAGCAAATTTAGAGTGGTTTGTATGGAGTCGTCAGAGCATGGAAGTGCCAATATCTCACCCCAAAGTTGCAATATGATGCTAATTTTTGGCAAGCAGGCATTTATCATCATGTTCTTTCTGAATCTCTCATCAAATTCCATAATTTCACAAAGTTTTAGTACTTGTGACATCACACTTTTGTACTCTATACACCGAATGCAAATATGGCCGTCGGGCAATTTTTTGTTTGGCCAAGTTTTCAAAGAAATTAATGATATCACGTAAACAAGTGCTGCTAAGTGTATCATCTTGCAAAGTTTGAGTGTTTTTGGTTTAACGGTAGCAAAGTTATGGCTCACTGAAATTATAAGCATTTGTATGAGAAATGACATTTGAGCTTCACTAGCCTCGCTTTCATGTTTTTCCCAAAATTTGATTGTCTATAACGTCTCCTAAAATAAGAATATGGCCTTGAAAATGCACATAATGACTTATTTTGACCTGATCTTTATCATTATCCAATTGCTTTTCTTTTCTTGAGAACCTGTCCAAACAAAAAATTCTTGGACGGCCATATTTGCATTCGGTGTATTGGCCTGCATGATCTCCTGCATCTTCTCACATTAAAATAGTAGGTAATAGTTGGGGGCGTTAAAGAACCCGCTAACTGTTCAAAAAGAGTAGGCTATTTAGTCCCTCGTGAGGAATTTGTTATTTGGAGTCATCACAACATGAAGAGCTTCCTTTTGTGTGACGACCCTGCTTTTCACAATGATTTCCATACACATGTAGAAGCTAATGTTAGCAGTAACCATACAGTAGTAAAATGAATTTCTACCTGTGCTGCCACAAGATTCATCTTGATAGGACTGCATCTGATCTCTCTTACACAATGATGTATGGTCTAAACATCAACAACAAAATTGAGGAGTTTAAGTTGCAAAGCATAAAATAAATACAGTAGAACCTCTGTGTGCAAGCACCTCTTGTAAGTGACCACCTCTCCTAAGCAACCTCTTTTCCAAAATACCAAATTATTTCTAGTCAACAACACTTCTTGTAAACAACCACCTCTTGTAACAGGTGCGTAGCTTGGGGGGGTGGGGGGGGGGGGGGTCCTGGGGTGCCCGTGACCTCCCTTTGTGAGTTAATTTTAGTAAAACACAGCATGGGTGTCGACATGACAATCTGGTAAGTACCCTTGGTGTGACACAGTGTGACCCCCTCTTTGGAAAATCTTAGCTATGCCCGTGTAAGTGGCCGTGATCACTTTCAATGCTGGAGATTTGAATTTTCTATTGTTTTTAACCTCTGGTTTTTACAAGCAATCACTCGTCCATATTTTGATGTCACTTCAGACACAAATTGAATATGTTACAGCACAGCGCCAATAAAACAAAACTTTTGTCCCTTGCACCAAAACCTCTTTATGTGCTCGATACATAGAGGTTATTCAGCATGAAGTTGTGTAATACGGCTGAGTATTTTCATGAGTCAGTTTTATTTTTTTGAGCCTTTGTTTATTATACGACAGTAATCTCCTAAAACTAAGTTTTTGAAGCTGTTTTTCCTAGTGCACAATCAGAAGAGTGTAATAACGTGTCATATTTGCACTCATTTTGACGCATATTTGCACTCTAGAATGCTATGTCGAATAATAAACTACAATATATTTTGCACTGATAGGTGTATTGTACATGTACATTGAAATTGCTACAGGTTCATTTGATTCAGATTCAAAAATCCCTGTGGTCTAAGTGACCACCTACATTTCGAGTGGTCGCTTACAGGAGGTTTAACTGTCGCTCGCCTAACAAAATAATACAGAGTGGAGGAAACAAAACTTATCCTAGATGCCCAAATGAGACTTTTCATCAACCCCAATCCAGACCACTAGCATAGAATTGTTTGCAATTGGGTTGTGTACCTCTCTTGGTGGTTCAGGGATTCCTTTTTCTTCTTCAATTTCAGCATCTGTCTTCCCCCATAACTCTCTTGTGACTGAGAAAGTGGCAGGGCATCCTGTATTGGTGTGTAGCTTGGAGGAAAGCAATGGCCGCAAGGTCAAGCTCCTTGAAGATAAAAAGCGGGAAATAGACAGACCTAATTATGAGGTAAATAAATATCGTATACCGAAACCATAATAAAGGCCGCATACTGAGCAGGGTTCGACATCTCCGCTAGCCCGGTAGCCCGATGCTAGTGAAAATTAGCTCGGGCTAGTAAAATTTCCCGTTTACTAGCCCGCGGGCTAGTAGAAAATTCAAAGAATTAATATTTAATTTGATTCTTTCAAGTCCATAGTTAATTACGAGGACAAAAACACAAAGTTATAAGGATAATAATAATAAAGAAAGTATAAAACTACCATTCTATGGCGTTCTTCTTGGCTCTTGCGTGTCGATCGTAAATACAACTGGGACCCAGACCCTACGCTTCTTGGTTAATGTACTCCTCAGTCCTCTCCTTACGCGTGTTGAAATGCCTCGCACTTGTAACGATTGTAGAGAAGATGGAGCGTTTTCTCTCTAACTACAAACCACCGCCAAGCAAAAAGGCGAAGGCGGAAAGCGAAGCAGAAAAAAGTAAAAGGTACGAAAATGAAAAACGCAAAAGAGGGTTTAATCCTTCATGGAAATTAAGTTTTGCCTGGCTAGAGTATCACGTCATCAACAACGAAAATACAGGAAATACGATCATTCCAGTTCGCAGGTCAATGATGATCTTAGAGATAAATGCCCATCTGTTCTTGCTTTGATCGATCTACTGCTGTCACTACCTGCAAGTTCAGCAGAAGCAGAGAGAGGGTTCTCCCTGATGAAAATCATCAAAACTGTCTGGAGAAGCAGAATTACAGATGACAGTGTTTCAGATCTCACACTGATGATCATCAAACTTGACTGTCCAGAGGTGAAGGACTTTGAACTCCAACCTGCAATTGATGTTTGGTTGCAAAAGAAGAGAATGCCATACTTTAATGACAAGAGGTCTAGGTCTAGGAGAGAGGAAGAGGATGGACCTGAAGTAATTCCTGATGATCAATATAACCTGATGAAGCAAAGTTAGTACAGGCAACTGTTCCTGGTCCATCTAATGATGCCAAAGATGATGAAATTGATGCTGCAGCTGATGATGGGGATCTATCTGACTATTATACTGACGATGAGTTGGAGAATGATGATAAGTTTCAAGAGAGACCAAGAAGAGGACGCATACAAGTTGCTGACATTGATGTTTTAATGACAATGTTAACTGAGTAATACAAAACAAACGCAGTAACTGTTGCAATTCAGGGTCTTTCTTTTCATATTGTAAGGGCAAAGTGGATAATAAATTAAGTGACGTAATAGAGCCTGAGAAGGAAAATGAGCTGGGCTACAAAGTTGTGTTTCGGGCTAGTAGATTTCAAAGATCACTAGCCCGGTGGCTAGTGACTCAGCTGACCAGATGTCGAACCCTGCTGAGGCTGGAAAAAAAAGCTTCCACTATAGAGGGGCGGTCTCTGGAATAGTCTATCAAATACCGGTACTATTAAAGGACAGACAAGCCTGAAATCATTTATCTCACATTTGTAATTTAGTACAATTTTGATGACTATATCTATCTATAAATATTGTTTTTTATAATTGTATGATTTTTGCACGGCTCTCTGGAAGAGCATTTTAATGAATGGGATTCCATGTTTAAATAAAGATGATTGATTGATTTATCGATTGATTGATTAATTGATTGAAATATTTTAATGTAAGCGGCTTAAAAGCCGCTTTCGTGTAGATGTACATGAAAAGTACGGTAGTTCTGATATTTTTAATAACAAATTGACATAACAGGACAGGTGCATAAGGAAACTGCCGTGCTGCGTTGGCGAGGGAGTGAAACAGGAAAATTTGGTTTATCAACTAAGCTGGTAAGGCAGATTGGCCACTGTAAAAAGATTAAGCGGCTAACTTCGAGCGCTAGATAGTGCAAGTCCTAATTCTATTCGTCATTATTAGCGAATCGAAGGAAACATCGTCGACATTCACCAACCTCAACTGAAACTGTGCGACCCTCAGAAGTCCTTCAACTATAAAGAAAACATAAAGAAATTAGACTAAAGCAACAACAACCATTAGAAACATAACCAACAAGCCTGCAAAGAACACATGCCTCTGGAAGCGGCCATCTTGGCACTTGAATAAACACGGCATGTAAGATCACATATAATGTCGCAAAACAGTTCGAAGACTGACCACCAGTCCCTTGCAAACTTTTGCGGCTTGGCGGTCCAACATGGCCGACGAAGCGTCGAAGTTCGTTCTTCCAGCCTCGCCAAACTGGTACTGTAGCGCTGTAGCGGACTGCAGTTTGACCAAGATATACGCATTTGGTGCACGAAACTGCGTTTATCTTCTGGACGTCGGTGCGAAGACGCCCGTTTTTGAGGGGCAGTTGGTCGGTCATACCGAGCGAGTGACAAGCGTGTGTTTTTCAAAACACAAACTTCACGCGAATTTTGTGGCGAGTGGATCTGACGATAAAACTGTTAAGATTTGGGACGCTGAGACGAAGCTGACATTGCTAGAACATAAGGCACATAGCGTAAGTATTGTTTTTTGCACTTCAGTGGGTTGGCATGCGGTTAAGAATTTTGAAAAACATACTCATGCTTTGTCAGTTCTGAACGTCGACAAGGCCCAAAGGTGTCCATTTTGTGGTATTTTATTTCCATTAACAAGCTAAGGAGATATACAAACCAGCGGTAAAGCTGCAACTGTAAAAGGAAAAAAATGTGGTTGCGTACATACATGTGGAAACAGCTGGAAACAGTCCATGTGCACCATCTACCCCCACCCTTTCCCCCTCCCTTCCCCCCCTTCCCCCCCCCTTCCCCCCCTTCCCCCCTTCCCCCCCTTCCCCCCCTTCCCCCTTCCCCCCCTTCCCCCCTTCCCCCCTTCCCCTGAAGTGAGGTTAATGGGGGGGGGGTTGAGGTGGACACAACTTTTCTAAATTTTGAACAGATACAGATACAGATACAACCACTTTGCTCATTATGTGAAATTCCTTTGTTTTTTTTTGTTTTTTTTTTGGCTTTTTTCATTAATATATATTATTTGATCTTGCAGATAGTAGATGTGTGCATAAATTACACATTTATTTATTATACAAATTTATGTTGTTGTTTTTTCAGGCAAAGGTTACCTGTCTTACATGGTCTCCTTTGGTTACAGATCTTGTTGTCTCAGGTGAGAATGGAAGCTAAATTTCCTATTTGTAATTTGACTCTCCATTCTAATTGGCTGATTTTCAATATAATGAATCTTGAGTTGAGTGCCTTCCATTGAGGTGGGTGGCAAGGTTGGGGGTTGAGCTGATAGTATGGATATTTTCTGGAACAATACCATCTGTTGCAGATCTCAACAACAACAACAACAACAACAAAAATCTTTATTAGTTAGTTATTATAGAGTTTATAATACTGGCCTGCAGGTAGCAAAAGCTAATCTAGGCAGGCCAGTGAAATTAATTACATGATTAGAAATCGCTACACACACTAATTTGTTAAAATAAAAAGAAAGGATCAAACAATAGAAAAAAAGAAGAAACAAAAAGATGGTGTCTGCATTCTGCTAAACCAGTACCTTTCCCATTTTTTCTGGGTTCCCAACCCTCTACAGCTGTTCATTAATATAATAATACTAGCAGTAATCACAGATTATGGAGACGCGTTCGAAGGAACTTCCGGCAGAAATGAGCCCCTGAAAAAACCAATAGGGGCGGCCATTTGGAAGACCTTCTACCAAAAAATCTCAAATTTTACTGCACATAAACCACAGGAAAACCAACACGAAATTAGGATTGCGTTCTTTGAACGCGATTATAACCTGCAATTTGTAATTGACTAAAGGTGATGAAAAAGGACAGATTGTTACATGGAGATATGCAGAAGGAAATGTATTTGGTGGTAGCCCTGTGCGTGAGCACATTTTCTCAATGGCTCTTTCTAATCTTTTGGAAGGTGAACTTGCTGTAGGGTAAGTTCAAAGTTACCTTATTTTAATACTGTTTAATTGCTGTTGATGAGAATGTTGGATGAGAATGTTAGTAAGTGACCATTCAAATGAAAGCTATATACCTGCCAAGTGTCACGCCTTAGGCGTGAGTCTCACGCCTGCGTGTCCAAAACTCTGATCTCACATCTACTCACGCCTATGGAGCAATTTCTCATGCCTGACTTACAGATTTGACGTATCAGCCTTAACTGATCGCATGATCCAATTAAAAATATAGTTACATTCTTGAAAATATGGCACTTTTTTGTAGGTTTTTATCGTTCTCAACATTACGATTACAGCTGGATGTTATTAAACGGAGGTTTGAGGTCCAATTGGAAACTTCCAAATTCTTCGGAACATCTTCGGACATCTTCTGAATAGATCTGGTTATCTTCGGATTTGGTTCTGGTCGCCTTCGGAAATCCTGGCACAAGCTCCCACGAAAAAACTCTCACGCCTATCAATCGGAAAAAGTTGGCAGGTATAAAGCTATTGAGCTGCACTATCCTGTGATGCTGTTAAGTACATGTACATTTGTAAGTTGCTAACTTTTGTGTCTGTTATAGAATTCCTAACCCTAACCCTTCTTTTTGGAAAGAATATTGAAAGGGTAGAGAATGTACAGTGTAATATAACCATTACTTATTTGGCTTTGTTGGTTTCAGATGGTTAGTGCTAAGGCAACATTATTATAATTTTATATAGACATTTTAAACTTGAGAAGAAGGAAGGCAGTGTTTGTTCTTTTTATTATGGAAATTTGGTTTTATCAACTGAGCTTTTGAATCTCTTTACAGTGTCCAATTTACATTATCAATTCTAATAATTTACACGAAAAAATTACTCAATTCTGATTGGCTAAGAGCAGTGCAGTTCAGGTGTAACACCAGTGCAAATTACAAATAATAAAAAATTGATGCAAAAATGTTTGCAAAAAAAATGAATGCAATTTTTTTCATGTATAATTATTAACAAGTAATCATACAGTTTTCTCATTCAATTTGGGTTTAATTTGCACTTGTGAGTTTTTCAAAAAGCTCACTCGTGCAAATTAATCCCAAATTGAACTCAAAACCGTGTGATTACCTATACAAATAATTTGAATAAAAATAATTTCATGTTTCACTCCCCCACCAACACGGCATGACAGTTTTTTAAATAGAAGCTAACCCCCTTATTCATTTGTTATCTTTATTGTCAATGTTGTTTTTTTATAAGGTACAAGAGTGGTCTGATAGTTGTGCTGAATGTTTCAAGTGATGGAGGCATGTCAATCATTCACAAGTTACAAGGGCACTCCAGTGAAATTCACAGTCTGGCATGGTGTCCTACTCCAAAGCAACACATTGATTTTGGTATGTGTACTTGGTACAGTATAGTAAATATGTAATTGTTTGACCTGCAGCTGGTTTCTTAAAATTATGTTGCTGCCTGGATAGCTAAGCGGCGTATTGTGTCTTGTTAATGTTGCTACCGCAAAGAAGTTCTTGCGGTCCAGATATCTCAGTGCAAAGAAGTTCTTGCGGTCCAGATATCTAAGCGCAAAGAAGTTCTTGCGGTCCAGATATCTAAGCGCAAAGAAGTTCTTGCGGCTTGCGGGACTCTAGCGCAAGTGTCCCGCAAGTAGCCGCAAGAAGTTGCAGTTTTGCGGACGCAAAAAGAAGTTCTTGCGCGTGCATTATTTTTGGGCTGTACTGTAGGGTGCCAGTTTGTAGTTGGACAATAATTTATATTTTTTTCTGTTCATACCACACACACACACTGGGGCATTGCAATAACAGTACTTTCTACTTGTAAATGCCTCACAGTTTTGGGGTGTTAATATTTGACAAACTTGTTATCATGATAGTCTTTATCATTAAGTAAATTTATTGTGGACTTTTTAGACTACTTTGTAATTGCATTGTCACTGAGAAGCCTCGTGAAAGAGTGTCAAAGTACTGTACTGTACTATTCTGACTTATAACAGCTACATTTGTATTGTCACAATGAATTTATAGTGTTGCATCCTTTGATTTCTTAGGTCCATTGCAGGACAGGACTACATCTGCTGAAGGGCACTTGTTGGTATCTGGAAGTAGAGATCAAACAGTTAGGTTATGGGACACAGCTCGAGGCAAAGTACTGTCTGTCAAACAGCTGCCAAAGAGATCAGGACAAAAGTGGAAAGACAAACATGATCCACACTGGGCCAAGGACAGGCTGTGGCTGAGTGTTTGTTGGCCTGTAGCATCACCAAGTCATGTTATTACTAGCAGTCAAGGGTAGGTTTACAATCTGTCTGCTGTCCACATTGTCTCTCACCATTGGTTAGTTGCGGTCTAGACTTTGCTGAAAGCAGTAGCTAAATAATTTTGATATCAAGAATGCTGGAATTTGCCTTGATATCCATGCCTCTACATTTGTAGATCTCACAATTTCGTGGAAGAGGGGATTAGGAAGGGTACATGTAGGACCAGGGGGTGGGGGAGGGGGAGGGGTGTTGTTCAGAACCCCTGGGGAGACACATAGCTCATTACCTGTACAGAAGGGCCAACTTTATGAGGGCCACCCTGGCCATCAATCTTGCAATGTGTCTAAAAATGTACATTCATTTGCTGAAACAGTTCCATGTATAAATATATATATTTTTTTTTTGCAGTGGAGAGCTTTTGTTATGGGATTTAAGCAAAGAAGGTAAAGAGCAGTGCCAGACATTTGGTTTGGGGCACTCCAGAATTGTGTTCAATATAAGTTGTGATGTGGCTGGGACAAGAATAATGACTGTTTCCATGGACAGACAGGTGGATTTCATAATTTATTTAATATGTTATTATACATTAATGTAAGAGTGCTCATAAAGATGACCATACATTTTCTAATGTTATGAATTACTGATGAAGGACTGCTTATTAAACAAGTTGTTATATACATTGTATTTAGTCAACGCTATAAAAAATCAAATGCTCCTAAATTGAGCCAACTCATGAATATGAAATGTTCTAAATAGAAGATTCTGCACATCTTTGGATCCTCTCCTATTCTTGGCATTTTGCTCCCCTTCCCCCACCCCCTATTGGAGATGGGCTATGTCCAACTCCCCACCCTCCCCTCCCTCCAATGCCATCTCCATAGGTAAGGCAGGTGACCATTACATATTCACCAATACCCCATGCCCTGTGTCCAACTCCCCACCCTCCCCTCCCTCCAATGCCATCCCCATGGGTAAGGCAGGTGACCATTACATATTCACCAATACCCCATGCCCTGTGTCCAACTCCCCACCCTCCCCTCCCTCCAATGCCATCCCCATGGGTAAGGCAGGTGACCATTACATATTCACCAATACCCCATGCCCTATGTCCAACTCTCCACCCTCCCCTCTAACCACTCCCTCCAATGCCACCCCCATGGGTAAGGCAGGTGACCATTACATATTCACCAATACCCCATGCCCTGTGTCCAACTCCCCATCTTCCCCTCCCTCCGATGCCATCCCCATGAGTAAGGCAGGTGACCATTACATATTCACCAATACCCCATGCCCTGTGTCCAACTCCCCACTCTCCCCTTCCTCCAATGCCATCCTCATGGGTAAGGCAGGTGACTATTACACATTCACCAATACCCCATGCCCTGTGTCCAACTCCCCACCCTCCACTCTCTCCAATGCCATCCCCATGGGTAAGGCAGGTGACCATTACATATTCACCAATACCCCATGCCCTGTGTCCAACTCCCCGCCCTCCCCTCCCTCCAATGCCACCCCCATGGGTAAGGCAGGTGACCATTACATATTCACCAATACCCCATGCCCTGTGTCCAACTCCCCATCTTCCCCTCCCTCCGATGCCATCCCCATGAGTAAGGCAGGTGACCATTACATATTCACCAATACCCCATGCCCTGTGTCCAACTCCCCACTCTCCCCTTCCTCCAATGCCATCCTCATGGGTAAGACAGGTGACTATTACACATTCACCAATACCCCATGCCCTGTGTCCAACTCCCCACCCTCCCCTCCCTCCAATGCCATCCCCATGGGTAAGGCAGGTGACCATTACATATTCACCAATACCCCATGCCTTGTGTCCAACTCCCCATCTTCCCCTCCCTCCAATGCCATCCCCATGAGTAAGGCAGGTGACCATTACATATTCACCAATACCCCATGCCCTGTGTCCAACTCCCCACCCTCCCCTCCCTCCAATGCCATCCCCATGGGTAAGGCAGGTGACTATTACACATTCACCAATACCCCATGCCCTGTGTCCAACTCCCCACCCTCCCCTCCCTCCAATGCCACCCCCATGGGTAAGGCAGGTGACCATTACATATTCACCAATACCCCATGCCCTGTGTCCAACTCCCCATCTTCCCCTCCCTCCAATGCCATCCCCATGAGTAAGGCAGGTGACCATTACATATTCACCAATACCTCATGCCCTGTGTCCAACTCCCCACTATCCCCTTCCTCCAATGCCATCCCCATGGGTAAGGCAGGTGACCATTACATATTCACCAATACCCCATACCCTGTGTCCAACTCCCCACCCTCCCCTCCCTCCAATGCCATCCCCATGGGTAAGGCAGGTGACCATTACATATTCACCAATACCCCATGCCCTGTGTCCAACTCCCCACCCTCCCCTCCCTCCAATGCCATCCCCATGGGTAAGGCAAGTGACCATTACATATTCACCAATACCCCATAACCTGTGTCCAACTCCCCACCCTCCCCTACCTCCAATGCCATCCCCATGGGTAAGACAGGTGACCGTTACATATTTGTCAATACCCAACCCTCTGCATCCAACTCCCCACCCTCCCCTCCCTCCAACGCCATGCCCATCGGTAAGGCAGGTGACCATTACATTATTGATCGACTGAGTGAAATTGCTACCAAAATGCTACTTAACAATTAGATTATGAGCTCAAAATTTCTATCACGCATAGAAATCAAGAGTGAATAATCTAATATTGTTTTAGTATAAATCTACTAGACATTCATAACTTAACAACAAGAAAGGCTCGCATTTTTATTGAATAATGATATAAATAGGTCATGCCACACGCGGATAATCATGATAGAATGCTAGTAGATTTATACTTAAACTTGTTAGACTCTTGCCAAAATGCCAAAATTATCCTTTCCTAATTAAGACTGGATTTAAAACATCTGTCAAGCTTGAGAGTGTGTTTGTTAAATCTTGTTAGAATATTAATCCATTTGAGAAGGATGCTAGGCCTGTTAATCACAACAAAAAATGATTGAATGTATTGTTTATTCACTTTGCAGATTGTAATTTGGGATCCTCAGCATTTACGCAGTATCCACACCCTCCCTACCCTGGGTGGTTTTGCTTACTCTGTGGCCATCTCTCCTTTGGATCCAGGCACTCTGGGGATAGGTGTAGGGGACAACATGCTTCGTGTTTGGCAAACAGCTTCTTCCATGGGACCATATGAAGCCTTGACTCTGTGGCAGGGAATCAAGTCCAAAGTCATGGTGGTAAGTGATATTTTAGTATATTTACATGTTTCTTGTGTGGACTGTCGACATTGCATTTCCTTCCACTGTACGCATACATGTAATGGTAATACCACAGTAGAAGTAATCCACTGTTTTTGTTGCTTGTGTAGGTTAAGTGGCATCCCAGTAAGGAAGGCCTTCTTGCTTTTGGAGCAGATGATGGACAAGTTGGAGTTTACAACATTATCAACAAGAGGTACTGGTACTTCATGTATCTAAATAGATCATGTTTACTGTTCCATTTTTTTAAAAAAAAGTATTGTAATACTTATAATAAAAATTATCCACAGCAACATTATTATTAATTTTGAAGGTTTTTAATAGCGGAAAAAATTTGGTGAATTATACCACACGTGGGAAAGATAAAATACATGTAAATATGATTGTGCTGATAGTGAGTCAAATTAATTTTGAAGTGTTACCAACGTTTTTATATTATTTGCTTTGTTTCAGAGCAGACATTTCTGCAACATACCACAGGAGGACGGTATATTCTCTATCCTGGGGTCCTCCATGTCCCAGAGCAGGTACAGTACCTTCGCCATGGTAATACAGTCATATCACCCGCTAGACAATTTGCTAGACATTCACCCCCTTACATGTATATTGACAAGGGTGTGAGCAAAAATCTTTCAAAAGGGTTATCTTTCGCCTGTAAAAATGTAGAGCATTTGCTTGTTTTGCAATGGCCTGGTTGTTAAAATATATAACAACATAGGGGTTCAGAGGCACCCAAGGATCCTCCAGCTATGCTCCTGATTGGGACATCTTGCCCACCTCAAGTCAGAAAGCCCTTACATTATTTGCTAATACTATTATATTAGTTGCTGATACCGGTAATAATAATTATTACCGGTATCAGCAACTGTACTGTACCGGTATCCCAAACTGGAATAAGGCCCTAAGTGACTCCTGATCTGAAACCAAATTCTCCCTTTGTTACATGAGCATATACAAGACAAACTGGAAGGAGAATCTAGCAGTTGATCACAAGTCACTTAGAGTTTTATTCCACTCACCCCTTCAATTTATTATTTTGTCCTAAGCATGACCTCTGTGTTATTTAGGGTCTGATCACTGGTTCTATTGTCGGAAATTGTTCCATTATTGTTTTGACAGACATGTAACTTTGGAAAAAGGTGGGGAGGGTGGGTAATTGTCTAATGTAGGGAGCTATCATAGAGATAGATTAAGGGCCATTTGTTCAGAGGATGATTTGGCCCACAATACTCACTCTGTTCTTTCTAACAACGCAAAGAAGGGGATGAATAAGAGATTTGCTACCATGATTCAAGCATCAGCTCACTTGCAAGAAAATCAAAAAGGAATTGCTTTTATCCTTTTGCTTGTGTTTTGCTTTATGATTTTGTACATTAGCCCGTTTTTTATGTTGACATAAGAGCTAGCGTTTATGCTTCCACTTGTAGTACTGTAGCTTATAAAGAACTGGCTTAACAGGTGCTTTTCTCTTCTTAGGTAATGATGATAGCATTACACACAATCTGTACAGTTGTGCAGGAGATGGCAGTGTCCTGCAGCATAAGACTGGGCGTTTCATGGACGACCCTGTAGATGTGAACGCTCTGATTCTGAAAACTAATAATCTCAAGGTACATTGTACTGAAGTTTGATGAAAATCTAAATTGTGCATGTATCAGAACTACTCGAATGTCAGGGCTGCAAATAACGGCCGGTCAACGGACAATGTCCGGTCAGAATTGGGTATAGACCGGACAAATCTTTGGATTGCCGGACATGTTGTCCGGTCATTAAGTCATTCAAAGAAATTTAATTTTTAACTTTTTGATAATCGCGAGGCACAACATTCATGTTTCCGATAAAAAAAAAAATGATTATAAAGCTAGACAAATTAGTGGTTGAGAAATTCCCGGTAGTCGCAAATTTCCACGATTAAGGCCCTGTCCACACGTGTACGTTTACATTCGTAAACGCATATTTTTTTATGCGTTTAGGCCTCCCGTCCACACATAAACGATGAAAACGGTCACCCTAAACAGATATTTTCGAAAACGCGAAAACGCTCTCCAAAGTGGATATTTTGGAAAACGCCGTTTACGTGTGGACAGCGTAAACGGGTATTTTTGTAAACGCTGATGTCACAGATTCGGACCCAGTCCACAAATAAAGAAAATAGAGCAGATATCCAATATGGCGGACGGTCTGACAGATGCGTTGGCAGGCTCAAGTACTTATCTACGCATGCTCAATGCAGATTTGAAGCGTTTACGTATCGTTTTAGCGTTTACGTGTGGACAGGTGAAAACGAATCGTAAACTATGGCAGGCTTCGTGTGGACGGGAGCATTTTAGATAAAAAAGTATGCATTTGCAAACGTATACGTGTGGACGGGGTCAAAGTTAATTAAGAGATCAATTGAACCCTTCGGCTTTCATATATTTTGCACGTTTTACTTTAAATTCAGTTGCAGAAACGATGTGGCGATTGCCAAAATGTAATATTTTAATGATTATAAGTGATTTTCCCAGATGTAAACGAACTGTTGCGGTTGTATCTTGCGTAACCGTACCAGGTATGCGAGGCTAAAACTCTGAAAACTATTAACTTGTAATTTTTATTGCCAAACCGACTTGGATTCAGTTGGTTTTTAGTTAAAAAAGGTTTACTGTGCAATCTGGGTTTACTATTGCAAGAGTTACGACTGTTCCAATTTGACCGGCCAAAAACGGGTCGTGTCCGAGCAAAAACATGTTTGGCCGGACAACATGACCGGCGCCTGCCCGGCGGTTATTTGCAGCCCTGAATGTTAGTTGAAGTAAATGTTCTATCGCCTGATTTTTGTCAACCAAGTAAAAGATGGTCGTACAAAGCTTTTTAGATGCAAGAGTAACATGTAGCAATAAAGTTAATCTAAGTAGTTGAGCAGTTAGAGCATCGGACTTTCCATGTGAAGGTCGGTGGTTCATCTCCATGGGCGGATGCAGGGGGAGGTGGTTTGGGTGGCTAGCCTCCCCCCCTTTAGACCGTCGGTTTTAACAGTTTTCTTTTTAATTCCAACAATAAAGAATTTTATAGACTTAGGCATGTATCCGTAGCCACCCCCCATAAAAAAATCCTGGATCCGCGCCTGATCTCTTCTGCTGTGTTGTTTCCTTAGACAAGAAACTTTGCTCCACATTGTCTCTCTCCACTCAGGTGTTAAAAAGGTACCAGTGACATTTTGGTGGGTGTAACCCTGCGATTTACTAGCATCCCATCCAAGGGCGAGAAAAGATGCCTTCTACTGTAGGTGCTTCATGGTGCGGAAACTGGAGATAAGCTTTAGAGGCCCGATGAGCCACTTGGCTTGCAAAAAGACTTGAACTAATCCAATCTACTTCCCAAACGCTTGAGCTGCTGAGCCTTCCTGCCTTCTAGTGACTACTCTGCAGAATCTTTTTGAAGGCCAATTTCTTGTTTACTTTTTTTTTTTTTAACAGCACAAGCCATTCGGTCGCACAGATGTGTCGTGGAATCTGGATGGTACAGTGTTGGCTCTGGGGAATGAAGATGGGTGAGTCATGCTGCAAAGTAACAATGATCAACCCAGTTTCTGTTTGGATTTTTTACTCAAAGGGGCGGTGTGGAGTAAAAACTAACTAAATTGCTTTTTCCAAAAAGAATATGTGAAAGGTGACGTTGGTATCTCAAAATTTACGAAGCTTTAGAAAAATTTACCAAGGGAAAGTCAAACGTGAGGAAATCTGCGGTCATTAATTTTGCTTTTTTTTGGCTTTGCGGTTGTCTCTAAAATTAAACTCATCGACAAAGATGAGCTTGGGAGCTGGTGCCTTACAGGATGGTGGAGGCATGGCAATTGAAGTAACCATGGCATCCCTGCGAGCGTCAACCACCACCGTCACACTGCTGGTATCAGTGGGATACTTGCCTGATACTCACCTTTATCTGGGTGGGAGGAGTGGGAGCAAAGATCCGCAAAGATCGCTAAAAGTTGTCAAGGATCCGCAAAGATCGCAAACGCTTGTATGTGATCCGCAAAGATCGGCAAACTGAGCTGCAAATACGTGCAACACACAAAACACCTAACCGCCCCTGAAATATCTCATAGCCACCCCGCATGAAGCATACTCGCATGTGGCGCAACCGCTGATTCAACTGAATGTCTCGAGTTTAACCTTGCCTAAATTGCATTTAGCCACAACAAAAAATATCCACTTTAAACGCAAAACTTACAGTAGTTTCTTAAACCGAATATCCACACAAAGATAGCATCTGTTAGCACCAGTTTCAAGTGTTTCCTTGCGAACGTTAAGTCCGTAGCTTCGTAGACAACTATAGTTTTCAAGGCAATACAAATCGTAATTTTCAAAGTCGTGTCGTTTCTTGCGTTCGACCGCTGTGAAAATACTGGTAGTTAATAAATAAGTGAATGTTAATTTATATTTTTTTCTATTCCTCAAGGTCGATTGAAGTGTATGTTCCTCCAGACTTGATGCAGGTTGGAATGATTATAACACACAAGAAGAGCATTACTACACTAGTGTGGCATCATGGCTACGATGAGCTCACCAATGGAGGTAAATACATTCCACTCCACTCTTCAACACGATTTGGCGTGATACCGTGTCCACCTTAAAAGAGAGATGCCGTTATAGCAGGGATTATTTTCAGTGATTCTTATTCAACAGTTGAAAACTGGCGGGGGGGGGGGGGGGGGGGGGGGGGGGGACTCAGATATGAAAATGACAGGGTTCTCGTCTTACCCTTTAGGGGTCAAAATTTGTAGATTGGTACCGCTTAGGGTGCTTAAATGTAAAATTACCATGGTTAGAATTATCGCGGTACCTTGTAGGATATTGAGCCGACAGAATATGTCTTGTGTTGTTGAAAATTGGTACCTCCCCCCCCCCACCCGCGCGGCTTAATGTAACTCAACTTCGGTTCCAGGGTCTCCCTTCTTCCCGTCTTTGGAGTAATGTTGATGGCAACTCAGGAGTGGCCTGTTTTAAACGGCTAAATACATTGTCATTTTTGTAAGAACTTCAGTCCTGCCAACAATAACAACAACGGCAATCGTTGTAACAAAACTATTTTTTACACGACCGACAGGAAGCAACAATTAATTGAAGCAGGAACTGAGTGATCTGTAAAAAAAAGATGCAATCTAAACAGAACAAGGCACTTAAATATTAGATACGAAAAAAAAATACAGTTGCAGGTTACAAATTAAGTGAAAGAGAGCACGGAACATAAACAAATCAAAGGGCTCTAAGAGCCATCTCATGAATACGAAACAACTTAAGGTTAAGTCCACAGGCCGGTTTAAATTTTCCATACTGAGTTTGAAGTCAAAGAATTGAAGAGTAAAAGAGTTTTTAAACGGCCAAAACATCTTAGCGTGGCATAAATATGCATTGTGTGAAATGATACTGTCTAGACAACTGGATGACTTAATACGCTCGGGAATTAAAATACAACAATCATCCTTCAACACCTAAAACACTAGGGAATTAGAAAAGTTTGCAAATGATGGGACGAGTGAATCTGTTCACGAGATGAAAAGGATGTGTTATCTGGGTTTTTCTGCCCATGAGACAAGGTCAAGCCCAAATCATACCGTCCAGAAGGACGTCGGACACCTTATTGAGACTTATATAACGGAGTAACTGGTTAGCTTTCAGTTGAGGTTAGGGGTAGCAGTTTATATAGTTAAATTAAGGACTAAGCAACCCGAGAAGCTAGGTGGTACAGTGGTACGGTAGGCTGTGTAAGCCTAAGCCTAGCTAAGATCACAGGTTCAATCCTGAGTGGGGATTTTAGATTTTCTTTTTTACATTTAAAAATTTATTGAAAATAAAATTCTAAGTGTCGACATAACGTTATATAAGTCTCAATAAAGTGTCCGACGTCCTTCTGGACGGTATGATTTAGGCACAACCATGACACAAGAAGTGGTATTTGTTGCGAATGTAGAACTGTAGGAAGGAATGCAATTGTTACTTTGTTCCCTCGTTTCTATTTCTTCCCTTTCTTTCTTTTTCCTTCCAACCTTCCTTCCATAAAATAATTTTTGCCAATGTCATTTATCGCGAGTATTCTTTATTAATTTGTTGCCAGCCTTGTTATACATGTAAATTTCTTGGTAACATTATTTGTGTGTGTATTTGTAGATGATGTTAACAGCTGCAAGTACTGGTTGGCTTCAGGGTCCAATGAGTTCATTATTCATGTCCATGATCTTAGCAGTCTGCTTGGTACGTTGCTCCTTATATTGCCACGTAACGTCTTGTTGCTTGTCTTCCTGATTCATGTACAAAATTGAATCGCTAGTGATTGGTTCATACGGCATTGCAACGATTCTGACGTGAGGATAGTACAAAGCTATCATTTAAAAAAATGATTATTTTAGAAAAAAAAAACACATTCTGAGTTGTCATAAGAAATAAGGGTTGTTTACCATTTACACGGGAAAACCGGTTGGTCCACGGTTTGTGTAAATGGTAAGCAGAACTCCAGAAAGGGAAATTCCGTTTGAGATTGGCGTGTACCATTTACCATTTGACACCAGAAACAAGCTGAGTAACCACGCTTACGCATCAAAACTGGCGCAGGGCCTGGAACTGGTAGATAAAAGCAAATGGTACACACATTTTCGTTCGGAAATTCCGGTTGGGGATTTTGGACTACCTTTCAAGAAATCCCGTTTTCCCGTGGAAATTTCCGTTCGGGAAGAAAAAAATAGTCTTCCCATTTACATTCCATCCGAAATTTCCGGATTTTTTGGGTAAATGGTAAACAACCAAGGTGTTTTTGCTTTCTTTTGGCGTTCAGGTGATACATCCAGTCCCAGGCCCCGCTCGGCTCCCATTACCGAGTGTTTTCGTCAGTTGCCAGGTCACTCAGGTCGGGTCACGTGTTTAAGCTGGAGTCCACATCAGTCTGAACTGCTGTTATCGTCGTCTTACGATGGCACGGCACAGGTAACGCAAATGCATTATTTTCCCTCTGTGTTCGGTTACTGAAGAGTAATAACCACCGCATAAATCACTATCCACTGGACAAACGTCAAATAAAACCAATTGTGATATCCACTGGAGAGAGAGAGAGTTATCCGTTGGAGAGAGATTTATCCATTATATAGCGCTATCATTTACCTTTTGAACAACCTTGTACATTGTAAGCCAGTTCTTAAGGCTTTTATGCCCAGCGTAAACCCCTTAATACGGACATCGTAGGGACTACGGAAACTGTTCGTATTAACGGGTCCCAATGGATGACATAATATATGCGTTTTATGGGTTTAAATACAGTACAGTACCACATCTCACCTCCACTTATAAATAAACTGGATCACGGATATCCTATAACCATCTCGCCGAGAAAGCGATGTATTCAGAGCGCCATGTTCAAAAGATAATTGATTTTCTGGTCTGTGTCAAGGTATGGGATGTATCTAAAGGAGAGCCGCTGTACAATTTCCGCGGGCACAGCAGCCGTGTGATGTGTGTAGTGTGGAGTTATCTTGATGCTGACCTGGTGTACAGTGGCGGAGAGGATGGCACTGTACGACCATGGAGACCATCATTGCAGCAGTATCGGCAGCCACCCGTATCAGGTGGGGTTAGATTGTTCACAGTCTCCTATTTTAACGTTTGTTTGTCCAGTTCGATTGTTGGATTCACTATGATTTAGCTGCCATCTTGAATGTCACGGTGCGCTTAAAACTGGGGCAAGGGTAGTGTTTAATTGTTCATATATGTAGCTAGGTCGGAATTCTCCAGTGTATAATTCTTGCTGCTTGCATTTGTATTGAAAATAATAGCCTAAGACATTTTAACATATTATATTCTGTTTTTCAATAGTTATACGTTTATTCTTTTTTAATACAGAAAAGAAAACGACCCATTCTACAAACAAATCGTCGAAGAATAAAAAGAGCAAACAGAAAGCAAAAGGAAAAGGAGAAACTACTGACAAAGAATCTTGGCGACAAGAAAGAGAACCAAAACTTGACAGCAATGTGGCGAATGGTGCGCAAGCTGCACAGGAAACCAGTGAGATCTCAGAGGAAATGGAAGCAACTTCGTCTTTGGAGAGTAGAGAAATCCAGTCGGGAATTGACGCCGCTGCAAATGAAAAGGGCGACATCGTGAAATCCTTGGATGAGATGACAGAGAAAATAATTGTGGATGAGAGTGATGAGAAGAACAAGAAAGAGATTGATGCAAAGGAGAAGAGAGCAGCTGGCGTGATAAGAAAGGAATCTGCGAGTGAAGAGAAGAATCTTGCCGACATGGGCACGCCTGAGAAGAAGTCTAATGTTGTTTTTCAACGAGAAGAAGTTTTTCCTCTGCGATCCAGAGGTGAGATGATAACTTATATTTAGTGATTTTCTCGTAATTTTAATTACTCTCCGTGGTTGAGTTGTTGTGCCTTAGTTTGGGACTGTCCGTAATGGAGGTGTCCGTGAAGAGGGGTTCAACTGCAAGAATATCTGCCACTGTCTCTATCCGAGTGTGCATCTCCTCCCCCGATAACCAACATTTCCAAATTCAAATTGGCTAATCCAATTTCATAAATAATATAAAATTTCAAAATACTGCTAAAGAGCTTTCATTTGAATGGTCACATTTGAGGATTTCATCCACAGACTCAAACGTTGTAACCACCTTGTACAACATAATAAACAGTACCACAGAAAAGTACTGCTCCATAGCTTTCATTTGAATGGTCACACTTTAAGATTTCATCCACAGACTCAGAAGTTAGAACCACCTTGTACAGTATAATAAACAGTACCGCCGAAAAATGCTGCTCAATAGCTTTCATTTTAATGGTCACACTTTAAGATTTCATCCAGAGACTCAAAGTTTGAACCACCCTGTACAGCATAATAAACATTTCCATAGGGAAGTACTGCTCAATAGCATTCATTTGAATGGTCAGACTAGGATTCATCCACATATTAAAAATTAGAGCCGTGTACTGCTTGATAAACAGCACCACAGGAAAGTACTGCTCAATAGCTTTCATTTGAATGGTCACACTTTCATCCACAGACTTAAAAGCTAGAACCAGCCTGTACAACTTAATAAACAGTACCACAGGAAAGCACTGCTCAACAGCTTTCATTTGAATGGTCACACTTGAGGACTTCGTCAGACTCAAAAGTTAGAATCACATTACTCGATATAAAGTTTGATTCTGTAAGTAAAAGGGTTAACGGACAAGTATTACAATTTAATCTCATTTGAATACTTCTCTTTCCTCAGTGACACTGGAGCCATCCACCTCTTCCTCCTCCTCCTCCTCCAAGAAGAAGAAAAAAGTCAAATCCATGTTTCCGCTCTCTGCTGTTGCCGACAACAAATCCAAAGCAGCGACACAAGAAGAATGTATCGAGCTGACAAAGATACTGTATGGTAAGCTAATCCATTCTAAACAATTTCTATCGGCAAAACATCGTGTGTTCGTGGAGTGAAATTTTTTAAGGGTTGCGATGAGAAAGGACTTTTCTAAGTACATTCAGTCGGAGAAGAAGAATACTATACTTATTTACACAGGTGAGTTTAAGTGCGATTTTTATTTTTTTGCAGCGGTTTGAAGTGCTACATGTACGTTAAGATTTTCGTATGGCGATTTTATTGCGATTTTAAAGCGGTCCGAGTAGAGTGGATGCGATGTCAGCATGAAAGCGACCTTGAGGAAACCTTGTGGTAGCTTGGTGACGTATTTTCTCTAACACTGCATACGCCGTTTTTTCAGTGTTTCAAAATCTCAAATCATCAAATCATCGATTTTAAAAAATCGTAAGGAAAGTCACTGATAGTTTACGGAGGGGATTTAAATTCGCACATAAAATCGTTGCTAAAATCCTCTCAAAAATTGCATTAAAAAGTCTTCAAGGTAAACGCCTTAAGGTCAAGAAGAACTTGTTCTCTGGCTTGTTTTGAAGTGTAAGTGTCTTGCACCCACTCTTAACTTACATGTATAATACACGTCTGTATATTTTCCTTTAAATATAACTGTACAGGTCGTGATGGTGACAAGAGCTCTGTAGGTTCCTCTTCACACGGTGCTGGTTCAGACGGACTTGTAAATCTTGGGCTGTTTGCTGATAGGCGCGGAGCGTACAGAATGCTTGCTACTGAAGGTAACTTGGTTTTAAATTGTCACTGTAGCTTGAATTTTAACCCGTTTTTCTTCTTCATGTCAGTATTAAAAGTTTCTTCCGTTTGTTTTAGCAAGTTTCAAATAATGAATAATGGAGTAATTGGTTTAAAGCCAAAGCCTTTTTTCTCCCATGCCTTTTAACAGACATTTTAGACATTTTATTTCGTGAAAGGTTTCTAAATTGAAAATATTACTTTTACATTTTTATACTTTTTTTATTGTGTATTTGTTTTTAATCTAGTTATTAATATAGCATATTGTCATGTAGCTGGATTTTCTCTCAATACAACGCGCGCGTTGATTGGTTGAATCATGGTCACATGACATCTAACAAACAAACTGTTTCCCGCCAACTGTCCTAAGCGGGCAACATTTGCGAAATGGGGTAACAAAATTTTGACGTTAGAGGGTAACATTACACTGTTGCCCGCTAGCGCACGTGATCAGACCGTGACAAAATGTGGCATGATTATGATGCGATTGATGTTTCCCTTCGTCTCGGGAAACAAAATTCACTGTTTCCCTCGAGACCACTCGTTAAGTGTTTAATTTTTGGAAAACGTCAAAACTGGGCAGCCAGACCGGTCAGTTAGTTATTTAGAATTCACCTTTTTTAAGACCTGTTCCAAAAAGTCCATCAAAATGGTGTATGTATGCTGTTTACGAATTGACCAGTCTGACTGCCCAGTTCTCACAAATAATGGCATGCTATTTACGAAATGACCAGACCGGCCGCAAGTTCTGACAAATGGTAAGCGCCCTTAGTTTTGTGCATCCCATAAGATCGTCTACATGATTAACGTTTTATCTATTATATCGTCTATATGTGACCTCTCACGCGAAAACGTACACTAACGGCTTTCCGTTAAACGGGTAAAACGCACGGCTATCGAACGGGTTAGAAACGGCTTACCAAGCCGTTTCAAACGGGTGAAACTGAACGGCTGAACGGCTTATCAATTATTTACCGGCGGTAAATTTCGTCTGCAACGCTTCCCAGCCGCAGACTATATTAAAACGACTGAATAACAAAAATAACTTGAAGGGCAAAACAAAACAAGCGAACTGCAAGCGAACTCCGTTGAACTCCTTGTATCAGTGGATGTCACTAGTCTGTACACAAACACACTGCAGGAGGAAGGCATTACCACCGTATGCAATGCATACGAAAATTTCCATAGAAACAAACCTCCTATCCCAACCCATTTCCTCAAAGAAATGCTAAAAACTTAACATACAGGAGAATTCGTTTCATTTTACCGGAGAAAATTATTTCCAAACACATGGTACCGCTATTGGAATGAAAAGGCAGTGGCTTTTGCCAACATTTTCATGGCAGCGGATTATGTGATACTTCTGGAGGATGTACCTACTTGTGGAGGATGCACCTACTTCTGGAGGATGTACCTACTTCTGGAGTATGTACCTACTTGTGGAGTATGCACATACTTCTGGAGTATGCACGTACTTCTGGAGTATGTGCCTACTTCTGGAGTATGTACCTACTTGTGGAGTATGCACCTACTTGTGGAGGATGCACCTACTTGTGGAGGATGCACCTACTTGTGGAGTATGTACCTACTTGTGGAGGATGCACCTACTTGTGGAGTATGTACCTACTTGTGGAGTATGTACCAACTTGTGGAGTATGTACCTACTTGTGGAGGATGCACCTACTTGTGGAGTATGTACCTACTTGTGGAGTATGTACCAACTTGTGGAGTATGTACCTACTTGTGGAGGATGCACCTACTTGTGGAGTATGCACCTACTTGTGGAGGATGCACCTACTTCTGGTGTATATACCTACTTCTGAAGTACTTTAATGACTTACTCCTAAAACCAGTAAAAACTATACTAGGAGGCAAGTTTACTAATTGTTAAAATAAATCTTGAATGAAACTAAATATAATAATCAAAGTTAAAGACAGCAGGGAAAGTCATGTAGCAGAAAAACAAATTTAGCCCTTTTAAGTTTGTCGTACGCAGTTGTCGGTAAAAAGTGCACCAAATTTGCATGTGTCAAAAGGGTAATTTGAAACCTTAATACAGACCATCGGCGCTTCCAATAATTCTCTGTTATCCTTGTAGCTTCGCTCACCAAATTACGGCAGATAAACGGCAAGTGAACGGTTCGAACGGATAGCATTCATGAGCTATATTTTTGTTGTGCGACATTTGTAGATTCCTCGTCACTGATGAGAAAAAAACCTCGCCGGCTGAATCCTAAACGGATAACTCTGGCCATTCGAAAGGACGACTGTAGCCGTTCGAACGGGTGAAGATTTTTCTGAACGGATTATGCAAAAGCCGTTCGAATGGATGGCGATTTTTTTCTGAACGGATGGACAATTTTTCTGAACGGATAACCTAAGCCGTTCGAACGCATGCAAATTTTTTCTGAATGGATAGCACAAGCCGTTCGAACGGATTCAGAGTTTTTCTGAACGGATGACCCAAGCCGTTCGAACGGATGTTAATTTTTTCTGAACGGATGCAAATGTTTTCTGAACGGATGATAAACGGCTAGTGAACGGAATTCCGTTCAAAAACGGAAAGCCGTTAGTGTACGTTTTCGCGTGAGAGGTCACATATTATTATCGTATTGTTATTTCGCTGTATTTAGCGTGGTCATTCAAGTGAGCACGAGCTTCTCATGAGCTTTGCTGTCTGTCGATATTCTACAAAATGATGATTACGGAATTTCAAGTTTTAAATGTGGGCTGTCTTGTGAAAGAGTTATTGTTGTTGTTGTTGTTCAGGTCAGCATCACAAGGAGACTGGTAACCTTGACTACAAGGTTCAGCTGGAAATATGGAAAGGGAACTTAGGTGGAGCACTGGAGATCGCAGCTAACAGCAAACAGCTCAACGACTGGCTTGTAGCTCTCAGTCCTCTAGGTAATGTTCTTCATTTCTAACGTGAATATCCTCCACGTCAAACACGGATTTGTCCTGCTTAGGATCATCTCAGCCCTACAACGCTTCGCTTCGTATTCTCGTTGTTGAACTGGAACTAGCTTACAGTCGAGGCTAATGCGGGGGAATATCATTAAAAATATTTGCATGTGAAAAGATTACCCCGCATGAGCCTCGACTGCACGCTAGTTCCAGTTCAATACCGAGAATACGAATGTTGTCTTTTGAACGCAGAAGACATGCTGCGCTCGGATGACCTGCCTTCTAGAATGATGCAACCCCCCGGGCGTGACTCCCATATAAAAGTGACGCCTTTTTTTTATTTTATTTTATTTTATTATTTTTTTTTGGGGGGGGGGGGGGGGGGGGGGGGGGGGGTTAAAATATCGTGGTTTGGTACCACTGAGGTGTTTGGATTGAAAATGACCACAGTCAAGAGTTATTCTGATACCTTTAAGGGCATTAAGGCAGAAAAATATGCTGACAGGAACAACTTATCAGAAAGAATTGGCACCTCTTAGGAGTAAAACTTAATGTGAGCCACACACAAAATGGGTTTTTGATTCTCTTTTTAAGGTTTCCTTTTTAAATTTCCGACGAACAACCCTCCCCCTCCCCCCAACCCCCTCAATTTTATTTTGGGGTCCTCTCCCCAGGATGGTAGTGCCAGGATCATCTTCCTTTCATGTGAACAGATCCATAGAGGTGTTGTTACACTATGATTTTGTTTTATAAACTGAGTTTATAAGGTAAATTGGTCACCGTGAAGAGATTCCAAAGCTGATGTTTCGAGCGCTAGCCCTTCGTCAGAGTCACGATTTTGAAAATCGTAGTTATCAAAAAGGTTAGCGTTCGAAACGTCAGTTTTTGAATCCTTTTTCTGTGGCCAATTTACCTAATCAACTCAGTTTATTAGACAAATTTGTCATGTTTCACTCCCCCACAGACGCAGCACCAGTTTCTTTAGACACAAGCTCCTTTATTCGTTTGTTCCACACTGTAAAAACTTCGTAAAAAAAACGTGTCTCGAAACACGCTGGTAGACAAGTTGCACGGAAAGTTGCAGACAGTAAAACTGTGTCGACTCAGTTCTATGTTTACGATTTTACCTGTTGCACGGTATGTCATGCGCTGCAATGGCTCGTGCAGTTGTATTGCAATGCATTCTGGGACAATTTCCCCGAACCATTCCGAGATGATTTGCTTGAAAATGCCCATTTTTCATGTTGTTAGCTGGCCGTGACGTATGGATGGCTACCACTCGAGCGTACGCTGACCAGCTAGCATCGCAGGGTACTTATCACCGTGCAGTTCTGTATTACCTAGCCTGCCATGACACATACAAGGCTATCGAGGTGTTCAAAAAACAAGCTATGTACAGGTACGATACGCGAATAGTTTATAAAGTTACTTACACAAGCTTAGTGCATGTACGATACAAGATCCAGTATTTTATAGCACACTGAAGAAAGCTGCATGTAGACAATTGGAGCGGGGCTAACTTGTTACTCGCAGACGAGTAAGATAGTCAATTGAATCCTGAAAACGATCCACATCGTTTGTAGCGACAAGAGAAAATGGTTGTCTGTCGCAAGTATTATTATTCCTCGACTCTTGTCGTCGGAGATTCTCCATGTGCATCGCGCCCAGAAGAAGTGGTTCATAGTGAGTGCCTCCTAGTTGTTGGTGTGTCAATGTGGCACTTAAGCAGGTCGTATTCTGGGGTCAATTTAATAAAACTTTTACAAGTGTAATTTACAGGTGTATTTATTGTTTTCAACCTCTGAAACAATGGCTACACTTGTAAATTACACTTGTAAAAGTTTTATTAAATTGACCCCTGGTTGTCCGTGAATCACTTCTGCCACTACCGGCTCGGGTGCCAATCGGGGGTAGGTAATCAGGGCGACCAGAAGCCAAACTTAGGCAGGGAAAGTCTAAAACAAAAGAGCCACTCGACCCATCAAACGACCTCCGTGGCTTACTTTGAAAATATTATTGAAGATTAGTTTTTCGTTCCAATGTTTTGGTTTGTACTCTAAGTGTGGGTGTTACAGCAGTTAACGTCATTTTACAGATTTTATTTTTCGTCTTTTTTAGAGAAGCAATAGCATTGGCTAAAGTACGGCTGTCACCTCTAGACCCAGTCCTTTTCGACCTCTACAGCACCTGGGCCAGAAAACTGGAGACTGACAATTCCTTTGAGCAAGCGGCAGAGTGGTCAGTGTACTCGAACTGTATCGCAGCATTTGTTCCTCCTCCCGGTCAGGCCCTTAGATAACAATGTCATGCAAGCATAATGCTCGATTCTTCTATCCTGCTATTATTCTCAAAGTAATGTTTACAGCCCAAGTCACAGACATAGCTATCTATTTGTCTGCTTTTATAGTTACCTGGCGGTCCATTCATCAGGCGACGCGGTGCGTGTTTTGTGTCGTCGAGGTGATCAACCTTCACTTAGGACGGCTGTACAGGTATTTTCTTTAAACATCTTGCGTGTTACGGAAGGAGTTTACGAGGGGGTCGTTGCGGCGGGAAAGGGTGATGTTGATGAATGCATTTTTAGTTAGTTCTAAATTGAACTGCTATTCTCACTGTAAAAATAACCACGAAACTAGCTTGCGGGTAACGCTGGTACTTCGTAACACATCAGAGTGTGAGGGCCAAGGTCATCTGGGTCTCTTTTTTTCAGATACCATGCACCTCTTCAGAACCTCTAATTTCATTGGACCTGGGTACCAGGCAGATGTATTGTTTTCAGGGCTAGGGTCATTGTTCTGTTGTTTGTTCTATTGTTTTCTCAGCCAATCAGGTGAGGCGTTCCGAGACGTACATGCCGCCTCCTATTCTTTCCCCTTTTAAGCAAATCTAATCAAATTCCCCCCACGTCCACCCCCTTCCTCCTTCTCTGTTACGACCCTTTGTCTTTGCAAAATCTCGTTTCCCATAACTTAGGTTCGCTAAGGCATTAAGTTGTTGTATTGACAGGGAAAATGTCTTACAACTAAATCGCATTTTCTTCATGTTTTTTTTTTATGCAATTTAGTTTTGATGCTTTTTTGCATTTTAATTTGAGTACATACTTTGAATTGCTTCAGAACAAATTACCATACCATACCATACCATACCAGTGTGGCAAGATGATATATAATGAAAGAATATACTACGATCAGAAAGCAAGTAAATTGATGCACAGGAAACGTTTATTTCATTTTACCAATTTGCAGCTCAATTTGATTGTTTGTTGTACTCTTGCTTTAAAACCATTATTTTATGCCGGATTGGTTTCTTCATATTTTTAGGTTGCGTTACTTTGTGGTGAATCTGAACTTGCCATCTCTCTCAGCCTGCGCCTCACGCAATCCTATTTATTAACGGCAAACTGGCAGGAGGCTCGCGACATTTTGATCTGTTGCCCGGGAGTCGAGGTAAAAACAAAATATTCTTAGTACAGTGAAAACACGAAACAACAACCACTGAAGAGCCATAAAATGTGAAGTAGTCTACGTAGAAAATGTCTGCATAGGCTTTTATTCGGTCTGATAAAAATGAGGTGGTAGATTAGTGTGGTGGTCTGTACTTTAGCCATTAATAAGAAGAGGTAACTCATATCAATGTAGCAGAACGAGGTCAGAATCAAAAATAGTTTATAAGACAATAACAGATTGAAATAACATATCATGTAGCAAGTCACAAGGTGTATTGTGCAGGCAGATGAACCCCCACTTCCGTACTGTATTTTCTGTTAACACTTTATCTGCTCTATTTAGGCTCACATTTTGAATCTTTGTTTGCACGAGTTGTTACTCGTGACGCTTATCGAAGAGCAAATCATCAGTGAAGACATTTTAGATGTTGGAAAGCGAAGCGAGATAAGTACTTTTCTCAAGAACGATATTAAAGCGACTGAACCGTGGGGTGAGTTAGCCTCTGTCGTTTAACAATAGTCCCATTATTTATTCCCTTTTCTTGGTCTCTCTTCTCTTCTATTCCCCTTCGTTTTTCCTCACTAGTCTTCCCCTTTATTTTGTTATCTCGCTCGCCTTGACTCTCCCCTCTCCTCTCCTCTTCTCTGTTTATCTCTTTGCTCCGCTTTCTTCTTTGCTCTCCGCCAGGTATAAATTTTAACACATTCACATTTATCTTGTTGTTATATTTTCATTAGTTTAGTTACACACGACCCCACAAGCTGTCATAGCTTTAACTACTTATTCTGTTTAAATAAAGGTTTACATTTACATTTGATCTCATTGTTGTTTCGTGAAATTAAACTTAAATATTCAAATTCTTTTAGCAAAGTATTCAAATACAGATGCCCCTTCCTTCGACTCGCCTTGGATAGCCAATAACAAGCCCAGCAAGTGGTTTGTCGCATGTGTTTTGGAGGCCTGGCATCACAGTGGTGTATTCAAGCCTGATTTGATAGCTGCTCTATACCAGACACTAAAGACTTACTACGAGAGTATCTCCACTGGCACTGAAACTATCCCTCAGGTAAAGTATATAAAACATTAAACGCTGCAATTTCCTTGTTTACAATGCAAGTTGTAATCCTATGTGGAAGAGGATGGTTCGAGGTAAAAGAAACGGGATTTTTTTTTAGGTCAACCTGTCTCCCCTTAGATGACAATCATTATTTGTCCTTTTTCTTTTTTAACTTGTTAGAATATCTCTGAGGATTAAAGAGTTGAAACGTGTCTCGTTCATCCCAAATAAACCTTCCAAACTTTGGGACAATTAACAAAATACCACCCAGTGACGGTCATTTTTCAAATCGTTTTAATTCTTTATTTGCTTTTTCTTCATTTTTAGATATTGTCCAAAATGTCTTTTGAGATAACTCTTGGCTTATTGTCGGCTCTGACTGGCAATGTTCACGCCGCTTGCCAGTACTGGCTGCAGGCTCTATCAAGTTGCAACAAAAACTGTCTGTTTGCCCTACAGCGGCTGTTATGTTGCATGCTTCTTCCAAATGGAATTAGATCTTTAGATGATCTTCTCAGGTTAAGCCATGAATTATGTAGTGAGAACGCTTTTGATGGGCCAACGAGAGATGGAAGCGTAGGTCCACTGTTTCAACATTTCCGTGCGTATTACTGCAAGGCACTCCTGAGTGAATTGTGGTATCGGTGTTCTGAGGTATCAGCAATTTTTCAGTGTAATCAAGCTGTATCTGTTAAAGACGAATCCGAGAACGGTCACACTGGGTCTGTGGTTGCTACTGAGGTAGGCGGCTCTGAATGTGAATTGACATCTGAATCCAAACCAAGCAAGGACCAGAACACTTTGGAAATTTCTGACACTAGCCAAATCAACGGTGATGAGCAAATCAAAGAGGAAATCCGAGATGGAGTTGCATGTCTCACTGCTGTTGATGTTGACAGTAAAAGGTTGGACTCAAAGGAACCTCTCTCATTCAGAAAGAGTGTCGGTGTTGGGAAACAAGATTTGATGTCAACTTTAAGGAAGGTGAAAGAAGATTTGCTTTCAGATTACCATGTGAAACTTGTTAATCTAAGAGAGCTGCTCACTGAGATCAGAAAGGCAATGTTGCTGAAGAGGTCACGGCAATTTCTGCAATTAGGATCAACTAGCAGCCAACTCAATCAGAAGAAGAAGAGAGATAAGAAGCCGGTTCAGTCGGCTCAGCCGATTGGCTTTTCTGCAAACACTAGCGAAGGGGGTTCAACCAGTGAAACCGCTAGTCTGAGTAGCTCCATTGATCATGCAGAATGTGAGAAGACTGTGAAGAAAGAGAATGGAGCCTTTACTGACACGTCAAAGGCACTGGTAGAAGTAAAGGATGCAAGTGTAAAAACTGAGGAAGATAAAAGGAGCTCGGGTGAAAAAGAGGATGGAAGTGTGTATGGAAATCTTGATGGGTCACGCGATGCAGTACCAGAGAGTGAGAGTGTGATTGAAGATTTGAAGACGCTGGATGGGAAAGTTCCAATCGACTTGAGATTCGTAGCAAGCGATACCAGCTTGGAATTCCTGACAGAGGAGGAGGAAAAGGTTCTAAAGGAGCTCGAGCAGTTTGAGTTTAAGGTTGGTTATCACCAGGTTCTTGTTTTTTTTTTTAACTCACTTATTTAAATCTTTATTCCTCGAGTCAAACCTTGATTTATCTTCTGTAGTTCTGTCGTTTACGTCTGTCAATAAAATCCTTTAGTGGAATACTCAAAGGTCTCCAACAATTGTTAGTATGAGCAGGTGTAGGAGACAAGGCCAATGGCTTAACGTCACCGCCTAAAGCCTGCAGTGTAACACTGTGACGGAAACCGCAAATAAAGGCCCGGATGATGTACTCTTGATGCATTTAATCATTTATTGATCAAGGGCGGTAAATGAAATGGAAAAGCGCCTCATTTCGGCTTTGTACCCAACTACCTGAAAAATACCTCTCGTATTGTTTACTATAATCAAGCTGTCGTTGCTCCAATTTGGTTTCAGAGAATTGGCTCTGGAGTAAATTTGAGTGCCAAGAACAACCTATAAGTTTCCTACTAGCATTAGCCCCGATAAGGAAATGTGGAGCACACGAGGAAAAGAAAAAATACATTTGACCTCGGTGGGATTCGAACCCACGACCTCCAACAGGCCCGTAGGAGTAGGGGGGGCCGGGTAGGCCCGTGGCCCCCCCCCCCCCCCCCCCCCCCCCACTTTTCGGGTGAAAATTAAAAAAAAGAAGACTGCCACTTAACCGTCGAAAATATTGAAGGGGTCTCGACCGACAACAGTCGATCGTGCCCTCTCACTTTCAAATTCGTTCCTACTGGCCTGTCCAGATTAGATCTTCCGTCGAGCTACGAGGCTGCAAGGGAGCAGATCATGGGTGATGAGGTGGTAATTTGTAGCGATTCATTGTATCTTAGTTTCTGATAATATTTACAAAGGTGCCGTTCGATTGAGTTATATCTGAGTGTAATAAAAATCTGTTTCATTTGTGCTATTCAAGTGTTTTACCCTACGTTTTTTTTTTCATTACTGTTGTTTTTCCAGGATCTGCCCTTTCCCTCACCGTTGGAGTCGGCTTTGTCGATGGGAAACCTTTGCGCATGTTCAGAGGGTCTCCCTATAAACGCCGCTGACCTTTGTGAATTGGGAATAAGTGTCCTACAGTGGGTTCAAACGTTTGCTCAGACCTCCACAGATCTAAAAGGAATCTGCAGACTAACTCGGATATACAACAAAGTAATATAGTATCACATAATAACGCCAAGTGTAGAATGATGTTATTGAAGCACATATGAAGAAAAGAAAAATATTGAAATTGAAATAAAGAAATAAGAACAGTTATTTTTCTGTTCGTGCGTGAGCCAGCAGTATCCCGCAAGTCTTTATTTGATTGGTTCAGGGACGGGATGATATTTTTGTCTGTCTTGACCACGTGGTCACGATATCCGCAAGAAAGTAGGAAGCTTTAGCAACTACGACAGCAAAGGCAGCGAGAACGGCAAAACAATTTTTTTTCAATGACGTTTTGCTTGGCGTTGCCGCCGCGGTTGCTAAAGCTCAGAAGAGCTAAGAAATCTATAACACGGTTATTCCACATTAATCGTTAATTGTCGTTAAGCAGAAGAAGAAATACAGAGTGGAGTTAAAAACCGCGATCGTTTTTGAAATTCGCATGGGATAAACGTCCTTCTCGATACCTGAAATCCTACATAAAGCTTCCAAGTCATCAAAAAATACATGGGTATTATTTTCTCATTTCTCTTTCGTATGTGTGGGCGCCTCGTACGTCAGTAAATGGTCTGCGTTGGTGTTACGTTGGTGTCACTTCAGTTCAATGGAAACTTCAGGCTTTTCAATAATTGAAGGAAAACGACTGCTTATCGTTACCCATTACAAAGAGACTTATGGAATTGACTAATCCATAAGCTGATGTCCATCAGATGTAAGTTGTTGTAGCTCTGTTGAAGCTTTCTCGAAAAAAAAAAAAAAAACAGAGAAACGAAGCTTTTTCACTGCAAAAGTTTATAATTTATTTGTATATATCGTATGTTTTGCCGGGGATGAAAAAAAAAAAATAGATTTTCAACACGCCGCCCTAATTTGCATTATGCTATTGAAACCAAAACTTTATTGTTCCGTTATTTCTACTCCAACTTTTAAGCCCCATTTACACGCGCAAAAAAATCGGCACGGCACCCCCAAATTTCGGTACCGTGCCCAAACTATTTAAGCACGGCACTCCCAGTTTACACGAACAAAATAATGGAATTTCTCTCAAATGGGCACGGTACCTACTTCTGTATTGGCACCCCTAACATTCGCCTGTATTTCCCCGGGAAATGGCGGGAAATGATATCATTGTCACTGTTTAACGGTTATTGATTAGAAATCGGCGCCTAGAACAACAAGAAGGACATCAGCGTTACGAAAGACATCTGAAAGGAATGTATCGTCTGTATTGTGATGTTTCTTATAATATACTCTGCAAAATATACAGTTTCTGATTGGCCAATGACGAATGCATAATTAGATTGTAGAGTGCAAATCTAGGTTGTAAAGTACAATAAGAAAGCTACAAACCTGTTGCACTTACTTTAAAAGTTTGGAACTTCAAGCTTAAATATTTCTTTAAATGATGTGATCAATTTTTAGATTTCAGGCATGGTTTACCTGTTAAAAGATTGTTATTGATTGGTTAAAAATAATGGAAACCATTGCAGCGTTTCATTTCAAAATTTCAAAACATCACTCGTGCCCATAAATTATGAAATGCACAAGTAGTTCATACGATTTCCTATATGTATCGTATGGGTTTGTCTGTATCGTCCGCCATTTTGAAATTACAATGGTTGCTACGCATGCGTGACGGCTTAAAATTCGTTCAAAATTATTAGAAATCGAACAGTTTTTGGCACGGTGCCTTCTTTTACCCGTGCCGAGACTACCTCCAGGAGGTAGTCTCGGCACCCCTAAAATTTTGGGCACCAGTGCCACATTGTGTTTGGGTCCGACACGTTTACACGTAGATAATTGAGAGTGCCGTGCCCAAAAATCATTAGTACCGTGCCGAATATTTAGGGTGCCGTGCCGAATTTTTAGCCCGTGTAAATGGGGTTTTAGTTGCATTTCATCGCTTTTAAATTTACAAGCACTTTTTCGATATTACTAATAAGTCAGCCCACCCATTTGTGTTCTTTTATCTATGTTTATCTTTTTCATTATGCCCCGCGGCCACTTTTATTAAAGGATAGACAAATGGCGCATGTTTAGTTGCTAAAATTGCCGGAGATTGCTAAAGAGCTATGATAATTGTGTTTATTTTCTATTTTTGAAGGGGTCTAAATGGACGGAAGGAAGCGTGGACTTTTCAGCGAAGAATTTAAAAGATAATAAAACGAAATGTTTCAATCAACGATTTGTTATGTCTGCCCGCTTTATTTGCAAATTGAACAGGTGAAGAATATGCATGCGACAGAAGATTTACGGTACAAGGTAACTAACGACTTGCTGAATCCTACAATAAAGTCGTCAATTACATTATCACCTACGTCTCGGCTAAAGATAATTCGTTCTCGTTATAAAATGGCGTTATGGCTTCCGATGATTTGTACACCTGTTTTTATTCTGATACTTTTCAAGAGGAAGCTAAGACTGATTTCAATCGAAGATAATTTTGTCTCACTTACATTTTGTACATTTGCGCAACTTGTCACCCTACTAGAAGAATTCTAACTCAGTATCACGATAACTACCATATCATGGCTGAGGTTATTACTGTGTTATTCATGCGCTTTTCTGGGCTTATTTCTCGACCATTTTCCTTTTAGTTAACGCTTTATATTTCCAGTACGCTACTTTTCAAGAGGAAGGCTGATTTCAATCGAAGATAATTTTGTCTCACTTTTGTACATTTGCGCAACTGTTCTTAATCTGACCACGCTACCAGCAGAATTCTAACTATCACGATACCTACTATATCATGGCTGAGGTTATTACTTTGTTATTCATGCGTTTTTCTGGGCGTATTTCTCGACCATTGTCCTAGTTAACGCTTTATATTTCCAGTACGCTCCGTCTGCGTGTTATGACACGCTACTCGGTTCTCGATGGCTGTATCTCCTGTTAGTTCTGCTCCTGCACATGATTATGTCTTTAAAACTTTGCCGAAATTTCTTGTTCATCACCCCATAAATGATTGGATTGCACCCACTGTTCAACATGGCCAGCCATGTGGTAGTGGCGAAATATTCATCAGGCCACGTGCTCTTGCATCTTTCAAACAACAAACAAGTCATTCCAATGAAGTGAGGTGCCCAGCAGAACATGAACGTGCCCATCACGATTAGAAGTGTTTTCGCGGCTCTTGTTTCTCTCCTAAACTTCTCCTTTGCTTCTCTTTCTTTGGCTTTCTCCTTCGCCGTCGATTGATTGGCCACACAGCCGTTCTCAGTGCCGAAAGCTACTGGCACTGCCACTATCGTTTGTAACGTCTGCTCTCGAAGTTCCCCCACCCGTGGTGCGATTTTCTTCGACTGCCTCCTCGCTGCGCGAAGTATGTGAAAGTAGCAATAGGTCATGACCATCAGTGGCGCAAAGAAGCTGAAAGCGAAGATGAACATGGTGTAAGGGATGTTTTCTCCCCAGTTTGCCGTACAGATGGACTCGTTATAGATGTAAGTGTAGCTGGACCAGCCGAAGACGGGAAGAAAAGCGCAAGTGATTGCGTGCATCCAAACGTATATCACCATACCAAGAGCAATTCGCGAAGTCATGATGAGAGGGTACTGTAGCGGTTTAATAATTGCAACGTATCTGTCTACTGATACGGCTGCTAACGACAGCATGGACGCGATGCAGAATATCGAGTTCAGCATCCCGTTGATCTTGCACCACACGTCTCCAAAAACCCAGTGATACGTGATGGAAGATGCCATAGTAAACGGCATCCCCAGAAGTGCGAGCAGAAAATCCGCTACCGCAAGATTAGCGATAAACACGCTGGTGATGCTGCGAAGACTGTGATTTCGAAAGATGGCGAGAAGAATTAGCGTGTTTCCTATGAGAGATGAAAGTATAATGACTAGAAGGAAGGACGCCTGGATGGCAATGGCTGCCTGAGAACGCTCGTCTTTATGAACTTCAGATTCCATGGCGGCTGTACAATCGGTTGTATTTTCAATGTCCCTTTTATGGCGCCAAAATGCCTATTTCTTCGAAGCGTGATGCGATAATTGTTTACATGATTTATGCTTGTCACTGCATAGTTTCCATTCAGACTGTTGTTACCACTGTTACCACGAGCAAAATACTATGAAAGTCCCACAATGAGGCACCGCTGTTTTGAAGTCTTGTTCGTGTGTTTGTTTTCACTTTCTCTGTTGATGCTCCAGTCTACGAACTCTGAACTCTCAGTCAATTCCCTGACGATTCCAGAGTGTCGCAGTGTAGTATAGTCATGAAATATTCACCAGAATATTCCGTGATAGGCCGTCTCTATGGCTACAAAATATATATTTTTCAAAGTATACTTTTGCTTTCCTTTGAAGAATTTATAATGTTTCCTTTTGTTACCAAATCACTGCCGTTGAAACCTTCGTTAAAACGACTACGGATGCGAAAACCATGTTTACAGCAACCATATCAGCTGAAATTAAAAATACATTTTCTTGACGGATGCGATCTCCCACTATTTTACGTGAAGTGATGTGTTTATTTACACCAATTTGACGAATCCAAAGGAAACGACCACCTGCCTTGATTTAAGTGACCTGAAACAAATAAGAATAATTCGAAACTAATCAGAATGCTTAGAAATATCTCTGCCATCAATTTCCTTTGGATGAAAAAATCTGGAAAAATAATGTTTGGACATCCATTATTGGGTGTTGGGATTTTACTAATTTTCACCTTTGGTATCTTTTTCAGATTGCTTCGATAGCATTTGACAAACAATTGTTAGATTAGTTTGTGGTTTTGTTTTAAAGGACACGAAATAAATTGTCGTGAAACAAATGTAATCCATAGGAACAGAAATGTACTTTTTGATAAAAAGAAAACAAGATGTTAAATACAAATCGCACTAATTCGATTGATCTGACAAAACATCACCACAGTACGTGTTTGCGCTGATTCTTTTTTCAAACATTGACGATCAAAATTGTCAATATTTTATTTCATTCTCCACTTTGTTATTGCTTTCGCCGTAAAACTATTGTCACGCTCCTTATAAACATAACCCACAAAAATACCTGTTTTTGTTTTTGCCTAGTTTACCTTTTAGGGAAGGGACAGGTTTTATTATACCGACTGTATATGTCAATGTTTGAATCAGAAGTTTTCTTTTGACAATTTTCTGTGCGTGATTGTTTGATTTGTTTTATTGAAACGCAGGCAAATTAAAAACATTGGCAATGAAACCGATGGAATTATTTATGTGTTTTGACGAGCTTTTGCTTCTCTACTCTTTATCCTCTGTTAAATTATAACTTTTTTGCAATTTTGAGCATCTCTTCGAATCTAATGAAGTAAAAATATTCACACTTTCACGAACCGGACTGCTAATGTGTTTTGTCAGCGTGCTGGCGTCCTATATCAATATGTGGTTTCACCGTAAACTATTATCTTCTCGTGGAATTGTACAGGTATTCAAACTATAGCATTGAGGGCTTCAACAACACGTTTAGGTCAACAAAACTTTTTAATGGCGTTCTCCGAATCTTGTCCAAATAAGGACATATCATATATGGATATACACCACACAATTGAAACTAAATCTGTCATGGAGCTGCTGTATATAAATGTATTTCACAGTTACGATTTATATCCTCAGGCCCTTTTTTAAATTAACTACCTTATATCGTGATGTTTTCGGGGTTTGATTTTTGTAGATGTTAACATTACCATATGACCGCAATAAAAAATACTATGTAAATGCCATTTATATACCTGTATGCTGTTGTGTTAGATTGAAATTCGCGGTTGTTGTACTTTCGTATTTCTTGAAATTCAGTTGCGGTTTTAGATGAGTTAGCTTTTATATGCGGATATAGCATCGCAGAAATAAAATCCATTCATAGAATGTCATTCCTTCTAAATCGCACAAAACTTGATTCCGCACACTTTTCGCAAAAAAATAATGAACCCGGTACTCGGTTTAAAGCTATGTAATCACAGACCAGATGGAACAATATGTTTACAAAACGTTATTTTTATGTTGACGTTTCTATAATTTGTTCACGTAATATATCACACACGAGGAAGAGTGTTCCATCAGGATATCCAAACACCGAGAAGTGGGTTGAAAAACGAGACGCAGCCGAGTTTTTTTTAACCCACTTCGAGGTGTTTGGATACCTGGTGAAACACTCTTTCGAGTGTTTGATATAACTTCTCAGACTGATCGTAAAATGCGGATAAAACGAAGGAACAAAGTCGCCACAATCGACGCAAATTAAAACCGGGTATTCACACCTCCTTCGCGGTAGTGATTTCCTTTGTGTTCTCGTCATGAATTTTTAATGAGGTTTATTAAGGATACTTCAAGAAATCGGCCGGTTATCCCCAAAATGAAACTATAATTGCAAAATGTTCTAATTTCTGAAAAGATTCAATCTTGTGATCATTTTTAATGTATGTAGTGTGTTATACTGGTATTATCGCAGTATGGTCAGCGACATGGTGCAAAATTCAGTATTGTAAATATTCATTCACATTCACGAACAATATTTTAATTCACAAATAAAACAGTTAACATTCAACATTTCTATTTACATTCAGGAATAATATTTGTTCACATTCAAGATTGATTTTCCTTCAACAGTTTATATTTATCCGCTTTCAGCTATTGTATTGGTTCACCTTCACGGACTAAATAATTACGTTGAGAAATTATATTTTGTTCACGGAATGGTGCAAAATTCACGAAATTGTTCCATTCAGCAATTTCTGCGACTCGCAATTTGCGCACACCACGTGATTCAAACAACGTCGTACCCAGAACCCACTCTCCTCTTGACCAAAATGATTATTTTTGGCGAATGTGAATGATTATTGTACCTGAATTTTGCACCATTTCGCCAACCATATCGCAGACCTGCTGAGAATATTTGTTTATAAAACAGTATATCAAGAAATATTTGAGTTCAAAGTACTAAGGAGCTCAGTGCTGATACCTGAAGATATTCTTAGTTTAATATAAATTTAGTATAGGCGTTTTTGTAACTTATAACATCGAGAAGATAATTTACGTAAACGCTTAAAACGAAAGTTGTTTATGATTCAAATATAATTAGATATTTTCAACAAGTCTTTAAAATCGCGAAAATTGCCGGTATTGGTCGCTTGAATATCATTCATTTAAATCTTCTTTAGTTACGAAAGCAGGAATTAACAACAAAAATCGCAAACTGATTGTATGTGTCGCTCGAATATCATTCATTAGTATATACTGAAACAGTGGATAGCATTGTTGGCGCGCTCTGATTGGCTACTGAAACTCGGAATAGCAAGTGCTATTCACCTCCCAGCAATTTGCGCGCGAAAATTGTAATCGTTGACAGGAATAAATGAGTTAAAAAGCATCATTTTCGTTATATTATCTCACTGTTTCAGTATATACTAAAACAACTATTCACCTCAGTGTAGGTGGGTAGTGGTGGATATTTACCTCGCCGCTTCGCGGCTCGGTAAATATCCACCACTACCCACCTCCACTTCGGCGAATAGTTGTTAATTAAAATCTTCTTTAGTAAGGAAAACAGGAACACCGTTTCCTTTTATTACCCTAATAGAATAAATGAAATACTAATCTCACTTAATTATTGAGGTTATTTCTTGATCTTGTTGATAAATCGGAATGTCCTTTGAATTCCTACCTCTTAGTCAA
Organism: Dendrophyllia cribrosa; assembly: GCA_024195265.1. Lineage (NCBI taxonomy): Eukaryota > Metazoa > Cnidaria > Anthozoa > Scleractinia > Dendrophylliidae > Dendrophyllia > Dendrophyllia cribrosa. The sequence goes on from JAJLRJ010000005.1 coordinate 20,462,704, forward strand.
AATTTCAAGTCAATGTTTATAGTTATCGTATCAGTACTTTCGTTCTTGGTAACACGCCCTACTGTTCAGAGAAATTACAGATTACGGCTCCTTGTGCCCTTAAGTTCCCAAAAGTCTATGATCTTATTTTTTTGACGGTAACAAACATTGCTATTTTAGATAAAAAAGAAATACGTTTACTGATTCCTGATTGAGTCCTTTCGAAGTAAATTTTTTTTTATTTGTTTATTTCTTATCTGTTTATCCTCATAGAAGGGCTCCGCGCGCAACACCTGCTCCAAACCTTTTTTTTTTTTTTTTTCACTGATTGGACTGCAAAACAGTGGATATTTTTGCGTGTGTCCACCAAAAAAAAGGATCGCGCGCGAGTATCGACACTATCGGTGCTTCGCGTCTCCCCCTTTGATCTTTAGAGGAAAGCACCGACTGTTTTGCAATCAGTTTCCATCTTCATTTGCACCTGTAATGTTTTACAAATATTTCGCGGCTTTTTCAGTATTGTAAACAAGCGCGTGATGGTCACGTTCATAACAGGTTCGCCGGAAGCAAAACAAGGCGATTGTCACGATTCACCATCTCTTGTTGTAAATAATCACTAAAACCATATGTTCTTCTGTTTGTAGTTTAAAAAATATTTACGCAGTTGTTAAGTGGAATTCACCTGAACGTAAAATTCAGTACTCCCTTCATAATTATGAATTTTTGACAAGGCGATCGTACATTCAACTATAAGAACACAGTTTGTAAAGTATTAAATTAAACTCGCATGTTTGATCAAGAAAGTAAATTTTCCAGGGTTTGCCTTCGCTAAAGAGGACGATTCTAGATCAGAATAAAGATTTAGAGACTAAGCCCCCGGAAAGCGAATTCCAAAGTCAAGTCATAAAAAAAATATATATAAATATAAATATATATATATAACAGCCGAAATTACACGCCTGTCAATATTGAGCCATCATGTCCAACACATAGACAAATTCGGCTAACGCTTTGTTGTACCCAATTCAAACTTTTGGGATAAGAACTTTTTGTTCGTCATGTTTCCATATCAATGAAGCATTGACATGGAAATTATATGAAAATATTGTGAACAAAGAATCTTATTCCCACAAGGTTTGAATTGGGTACCGAATTTGTCTATGAAGTACATAGAACATGTTAACGTAAAGTTGAGGTACAGAGTCGGCTACTAGATTTTGAATCAGTAGGTGAACTATTGATGTAAGTGCCTTTTGTTGCAACAAAGCAATTTTGTTGAAAACGATTTTATAATGAAGGGTTTCTAAAACCACGATGCTGCCAACAGAAAACGTTAGAGTTAGGGATGGGACACAACACTCCACAAAGATAATGGTCGAGTACGATGCAGCAGCGTCAAAGAATGGCGCTTGGACTCGAGGGATCACCTCGCACACACCGATGACTCGGACAGAATAGGCGTCCAAAAGTAATTTATTTTTCTATTTGTGATTAAGTCGGATATCTCGCTGTGCATATGATTGGTTCATAAATTATCAATTTTCCTTTTGCAAAATGTTGAAAAGAGAACAGCACCAATGGAAAGTAAGAGATTTATTAGCAGAACAAACGTTTTGTCGAAAAAACAGATTGAAGCTAGTTGCGAATGGGGAGGTCATCTATTAAGGACGTCTCCGTGCCCTTTTAAGAAGTAATGAATAACATGATTGAGTACCGATGCAGCAGCGTTGAAGAATGGCGCTTGGACTCGAGGGATCACCTCGCACACACCGATGACTCGGACAGAATAGGTGTCCAAAAGTATTTTCATTTTTTCTATTAGTGATTAAGTCGGATATCTCGCTGTGCATATGATTTCTTCATTTCTTCTTTCTTCCTTTTGTGTTGAATGTTGAAAGAGAACAGCACCAATGGAAAGTAAGAGATTTATTAGCAGAACGAACGTATTGTCAAAAAAAAAAACAGATTGAAGCTACTTGCGAATTTGGAGGTCATCTATTAAGGACGTCTTCATGTCCTTTTAAGAAGTGGTGAATAATATGACGATAACATGGCAGGAAAAAAACATTAAACAACCAACAAAAAGATTACCACAATGTTATGATTATCAAAAAACTTATCGAATTCGTGATAACAAAAAGCTTTCATTTAAATGGAAACACCTTAGGATTTTATCAAGAGACAATACATCGTTTTCATCTACATAAGCAGTTGTCCAAATTTCGCCCTATAAATTAACCTGCGCCTACTACGCAAGCTGGTTCGTTCACAGACGAATTTTTGATAAAGTCAGCACTTACAGATAGCTAAAATAAAAGGCGTTATTGTATATTTTCAAAGGCGGAATATCAAAGTATATGAATTCAATGTATTTCCTCGAACGACACCATTGATATTCCAAGCAAAATTTGATATATATATATGATCAGGGAAAGCGGTGACGTCTTCATCGGCTATTATGTATGTGAAACAAAATAATTAAAAAAAGAAAGACTAAAAGTATGCTCAGTGCATGTCTTTTTGTGTCATTATGAATCAATAATATAGAAAGTTTGTACTGAACAGACTTGGATTTGCCATATTAAAACCCATGCCACATTGATGTACTACCTTCACGAAGATGTGATGCTTTTCGGTTGAAAAAGTTAGATAAGTAGATATTTTTTTCGATGATACGTTGCAAATAACTCGTATTCTGTATAAATGCAAACATTTGAAATATTAATATTAAATAACAACTTTTCCTTCACTTCACTTCCACTTCGATTTAAAAGTAATTGGTACTTGCCTACCTCTTGACGTAGTGGTTAAACTCAGTGATGCACTTGCCTTGATGTTTTTAAACGATGAAAGCTGCGGTTGATGGCTTGTCAATACTTCTAAATAAAAATGTCACCATTAATCGTTGTCTTTAGAACTGTCACCTGTCTTAAGTCTAACAAAAATGCAAATGTGATTTTGTATGCTCAACAAACATGACATGCATACATAAATTCTTAACGGTTTTCTCCCTAAAGGGTGATCATTTACCGCTGTTCTTATTGCCACCATAGTTAATCGAGGTACTGGTTATGAAACCTAGCAGACTTCAGTGGCGATGAAAAAGGAGCTGCAATTGATGTTGAACCGTACTATTTTCAATGGAATTGCTACTGAAGTCTGCATGTGAATGAAATCCTAAAATGTATCTATTCACACGAAAGCTATTGAGCAGTACTTTCTTGTGGTAGTGCTTATTATGCTATTTTCATTGGAATTTTCTGCGCCGAAATGGCTTCGCGTGGTGCTGTGAGAGGTCTCAGATCTCAGGGAACACACCCTCGCATTTCAAAGAAGCGTCATTCCCGCATAACGTGGTTTCCCTCCCCGTGCGTGTCTCGCGCTTCGCGCTCGTGTCTCGCGCTACGCGCTCGCGCCCCAAAACCCGCTTGAGCGCCCCAATAATGCCTGTTATGCAGGCTACATACTCATAGAACCTATGCCCGTCATTTTTCATGGTCATGGCTAGCGGAATGTTTCGCGGGCGCGCGTGTGCCCGCCGCCCTCCGCCGTCGCGCAGGACTAGCTCGCGGGCGCGTACGACGTCATGTTGAAACCAAAGCGAGGCTTTGTTTTTCGTGCCGTTACACGGCCGAATGTCACGTCAGCTGGGAAAACATTTTGCTGTGAATTTACTAAGCGGAGAAAACCTTTTAAATTAAAGGCGTTATTTCCCTGAATATTTCGGCAGTTTCTTGGTGTTGCGATCACCAAATGACGTAAAACAAAAGATTCAAAAGAAAGTAAACAATACCCACACCACAACACAAAAGCTAACCAACAATAGTTTCCGCAACACCAAGAAACACCCAATATTTCGCGGTTTGCTACTCAAGACAAGGATACTAATTAAGGGATACTCAGAAGCCGCTTTAGTGAAAAAAGACGAGCTTTCAGGGATAAAATCTTGCTTCGAGGAACTTCATGTATTACGTTTTTATCAATGCGGGAGATGTTTTTTTTTAACGGATTTCAGAACCAGAAGCGGAGATTTGAATTTCCAAGCAAGCGAGAGACTTAAAGGTAAAACAGATTACATTTTTCGATGAGAATTTATGTTGATATCAATCTGTGATTGACTTTTTCTTTGTGTTATTGTTAGTTTTGGAGAATTGATTTTAAAACGTGCTTAAATTCAGTTGTATCGATTTCTTGAATTTCATCGAAGAAAGCTTGAACTTGATGAGCTATAAATAGACAAATTCGGCTAACGCATTGTTGTACCCAATTCAAACCTTTTGGGATTAGAACTCTTTGTTCGTCATATTTCCATATCAATGAAGCATTGACATGGAAATTATATGGAAATATTGTGAACAAAGAATCTTATTCCCAGAAGGTTTGAATTGGGTACAACAATGCGTTAGCCGAATTTGTCTATGGTACGCGTTTTTAAACGTAAACTAATGGAGATTTAAAAAAATTTTTTCGAAAGAAGATTGTGTTGTCCATTTTTATATGTTTGTTCATTCATTACATAGATTGAAAAGCGATTTTATGTAAACAAAACAAGACTTTGATTTTATAGTACAGTTCTATCTTCACTCGCATCGCCTTATGCAAATATGTTTATTTTTGCAATTTTGATTTTCAAATCAGTTTCTCGGGCAATTTTTTACAAGCAACAAGTGTATTTTATTCGGAAAGTAGTCGTACTAGTTATTCTAGACGGAGAAAAAGTTGTTTTTGTGAACTTTTGTACAGTCTAAATGTACTGTGCAGACGGTCGCGTAATACTGTTTTTGAGAATTGCTAAAATTGAAAAATAGCCTTCGTCAATCTTAATTCTTGTGCTTCCGACCATTCACCTTAGTTAAGTTTCACCTTAGTTAAGCTTGTTCACAGAGCGACGCTGTTAGGCTCAGCCTATCTATATATATATTGTACGCTTAAAGCCCGGTTTTACAACTCGTGTAGTTCTTGTTTTCAATTGTAGTTGCTATCTTTTATGATCTTGAAGTTGCTATGTCAGGTGATATGACGTCACTTTGTGGTCATTTTTATCTGTGAATACGCGAAGCAATGTCTGACTTCAAACTCAGTACTAGTGGAAAATTAGAAACGAGCTGTGGACTTCCAATGGATTTTTCAAGATTTCAGTAAACGCTACAGCACGATATATGTTTCTAAATGTGAAGCCATTCGAGAAAGCGCCAACTTTGAAACAGAAACACTTCGCCGCAGGCTAAAAAATGCTTGAAACAGAATTTTCTTACTGAGAAACAAAGTGAATTTACGGTCGAGCATTCTTGGCATTCTGCCCGAGTAATAACGAAATTTGACCCTTGTTTATATTTTGAACTCTCCCAATGTGAGGAGTCAACTGAAGGTGTAAAAAAAGAGATGCAAAACAAATCGCGACCGAAGGCTATTGCAAACAACAGGGCTCTTACCATTGCCAAAATTGACCGGCTGGACCGACCAATTCGTAAATATTATGCCATTATTTTTTTAGAAGTGGGCGACTGTACATAGTATGCATCATTTTGATAGGCTTGTAGCACCAGGTTGTCCAAAAAGGCGCATTATGTTTACCATAACCCCCCCCCCCCCCCCGGCGGGGGGGGGGGGGGGGGGGGGGCGTACATCCGACAATGTAGGATAGGTGTGTGCCGCCAAGGTTCTCAAATCCTGACCCTATTTAAGGGTAGAAAATCGAGATTTGAGACTGAGCACCTAAAAAACCCTACCCTATCGGGTGGCACATACCTATCTAGCGTATATAAGGGAGTACCCCACCCCCCGGGTGTTTACCATGACCGCTCCGACCGGTCAGTTCTGACAAATGCGGATAAGCCGGCTCATAGACTGTGTGGCAACATAGTAAATAAATCGTTATTAGATACAAGCACCTCTATGGCTTACGCGGGTAGATTAAGATATGGGATGAAAAGAATTTCACCCCGTAACAAAAGTGGAGCGAACATACGTACGCCTAACACCCATCTTCCATTTCTCAGAAACAAAAACCAAACCTTTAGTTTCGTATGGAAAGCACGCATAGAAAACAAGTGCAATGAAATTTTATTTGGTCAAAATATACATAACGGAAGCGGAAAAATCAAGGAAATGCCAAGGAAATCCACCAGATCCAACATGGGTCTCGCTTTTATATTATTCCCCATGCCAAAAAGATCATGCACACCATTTTTGGCGCTTTTATCACCTTTTAAGAAATTTTCCCCCGTATCTTCCGGACTATTAGGTCTTAGTTTTCTAGACACCCGCCGGCTAAATGAAAGCCAACACACGCCAAGGGATAAACGAGCTTATACTGCTAGAGGCGCGTAGCGAATTCAGAGGAGGCGATCTAAAAGCCCATGGTTGAGATAGTTGCGAAAATATAGAAACTAGGCTGAGACTTGAACCCAAAACTACAGGCAAACTGCAAAGGCACAAACGAGGGGAAAGGGACAAGCGAGACCTACGGAATAAACGCGCGGCGGCAAGCCTAAGCGATGGAAAAAAATGGGGGAACATACAGGTAACCAGAAACTGACAGAAACGCACAAGGTCTGGAGGGAAACGAAATTAAATGAAAACGTACTACATGAGAAAGAAAGCGAGGGAGAAAAAACGGCTGTGAATGGCGGGGAACAGGTTACCTCTGCGGCGACATTCGGAGGATTTTCCGCATCAGCTTGTACTGGCAGTTGCGGCTCTGGGGCTAGATGGATTTCGGCCAACGCTTCAGGAGGAACCAGTGAAGGAGCAGCAACCATCAACAAACGAAAAGGAAAGGATTCAGCGACGACGAAGGAAACAACGGCTAGCGAAGAGAAACTGACTTCTCTCTGGCAAACCACGTTATGCGGGAATGCAAATCAAATGACGCTTCTTTGAAATGTGAGGGAGTATGCCCTGAGGTCTAGACCTCCGACAGGGATTAAAGTGCTATTAGAAGCACCGCGTGAAGCCATTTCAGCGCAGAAATTCCAATGAAAATAGCATAATAAGCAGTACCACAGGAAAGTACTGCTCAATGTTCATGTAAATAGATACACTTTAGGATTTCATTCACAGACTTTAGTAAAAGACAGAACCACCTTGTATAGAATAACTGAACAGCACCATCTGAAGGTACTGATCAATAGTTTAATTTGAATTCTCGCACCTCAGGATAAATGCCGAATCATCCAAACTTCAAAACAAACTTGCAGCTAAAACTCTCCAGCTAGTGCGTATCTCTACTCTAATTCTTGAATACACTCACGCTAAATAATGACAGATAAATTTCGTTTTAAGTGTCCCGCAAAGCTGCAGCTTGCATTTTTTCCCAAGTGATCGACATTTCAGAAATTCAGTGGTCATGTGGAGAGCTATCACCTACAGACTGAGAAGTTAGAATTGTATCATGCACATGATTCAAGCCGTTTGACTTGGGAAGTGAAAGTGCTCATCAATGTCTTTCAACCTAAAGTATTATAGCTTATTCATAAAGTGAATGAATGAATGAATTCAAAGTTTTTTCTCTCATAACGTAATACAAATGTACATGAAAAATGTTACAATGAAATAGCTTTAGGAGGAAGACAAAAGAAACCTTTACGGGCTTTTTCAAAGGAGTCTCCCCGTAAGTTAACTTATAATCTGTTAAAGATAAAATAAAGATTCTTTTGAAAGCAAAGATGCTGAATAAAACAATATTCAAAACAAACCTGCAACCATTACTCTCCGTGAGTGATTGTAAACCCCCAAGCCTAATCCTTGAATACACTCACGCTAAATAATGAAAGATAAATTTCGTTTAAGGTCATCATTGACGTATAAAAATTGACCCAAAGGTTGCAGCTTCTTATTTTTTTTTTCCAAGCGGAGTATTTTAGACATTTGGTCATATGGAGGGCTTTCATTTCAATAACCATACTACGATTTTTCGACAGACTGAGAACATTTTATTTTGGGAGGCAATTTGTTTACCATTTTTTTAAAGTAAAGAAACTAAACACCAGTCGCTTACACAAACCTGCAAAACCACTTTTAAACCATATCACTCAGTCTCCGGTGGCTGCTAATTAAAGAGAAACCGGGTCACGTCTCTTGCAAAGCTCTCTGTCGTAATTTGACCCAAGGGTCGCGTAGCAAGAAATTCCAAGGTAAACTCAGCAAAGCTTTATAATTATTAAAGCACGTCGTTTTTAGTTTTCAATTTTTGGCTGCTCTTATTACCAATCATTACATCACATCACATAAAGCATTGTATTGCATTACATTGCATTACATTACATAAGAACCTTGAATTTTTTAATGCAAAAATAAATTTTGAGCTGTCGCAGTTTAATAAAGAGGCAAACACATGATATCACCAAATAATTATGTGATTCTAATATTAAGAAAAAGTTTATTTTTTAGAAGTACGAGCATTTATGACGCTTATCTTAATCTAGATCTTTAGGTATTATTTATAAATCAAGTTTTTGCCTGCATAAATCTGCTCTACGTTTACTTTAGTTTTCTCTTATTTATCTCTCTCTATTTCTTATTGAATGTTTAGGGGTCAACTTACCACACAAACGTAAATTGCCTCGTCGTGCTCCAAAAACAAGCTATCATAATAATCCAGATGATAATAATCAGTAAATCTCGTTATGGCGCCCATACTGGCCTTATCTTTAGGAAGCTTAATATTCTATCTCTTCATATATACTTTATAGCCCAGCTTAACCCAACTAGGAAAGCTAATGTTTCAGTATAAAGCTGGACAGCCTCCAATTAGTTTTGAAAACATGTTTTTATTAACAAGCCACGTTCATGGTTATAACACATCACATCACACCACACCACACCACACCACACCACACCACGCCACATCACAAGTGTCAGTATATTTTAAGAAAAACGACATTGTTTAAAACTAAAAGGCAATAAGCTGGCGATGCTATAGTAACCGCTGTCGCTTGGAAACCAGTAAAAAAAAAAACTTTGATTCCTTTAACAACTTGGTAAAGTATGAAAGCAATCAAGCATGTCTTCCCTGCGAAATTTCGATTTCAAAACATACACCACACGGCAAAAAAAAAAATTGAGGCGAGCCTCCTTGAAAAGACATAAGAAGTCGACAAAAAATAGCTCTTCTCATATTTTGACGAAAGAAAGCTACATTTGGAAAAATTAATTACAGCCCGTTTAATTTCTCACAGGACATATCTATAAGCTTCAGTTGTGCAAAATACGATGTTGCAACTTGTGCTACTAAAAGTCGATTTTGGTCGATATTTACGGAAAGCCGCACCTAACCCCTATCAGACTAGCTTGAAAGGCTGATCTGACTACGTAAAAAAGTCGTCTTTCGTTAATCCTACGAAACCGATTAGATCCTACGTATCACCGTTTACAGCATTATCGTTTGCGGTCCTTTGTACTTGAAAGATAAAACCTCCTAATGTTTATCCGCATCACATGAAAGTAATGCCTACACGTTTTTAATTTAAATCATGGCAGCACTTCAGGGTTTCAACCAAAGACAATTGAGTCGAGACGACTGAATTAACCACAAGCCATTCAATTCACAGCGATTCCGCTATTCAAGTGATCGAGGTTGGCTGATCTGTTGTTTTCAGCAAAAAGTAGAAAAGAAAAATACAGATTTCGTTCGAAAATGCTAGAGGATGCCAATGTAGCGCCGTGTTAACCAGTCAACGGTGATTCCGTGAGTTGAACATATTGAAAAACAAATGCGCTGGCCTTCTTTTTGTTTTTAATATATTTGTCCACAATGCCTGGTATCGACACAAGCGCAAGTGCCTAAGAGATTCGCGCATTGAGCAATAAATATACCTGCCGTGACTTGCTGACTTGGGTCGCCAGTGAAATTTCACCCATTGAGCGGGCAATTAAGAATGGTATTTTAACAAGATATATACTCGGCCCTTTCACGGTTTATAAAACAAAAGAATATACAATTATTATATATAATAATATTGCCTTTTTCATTTTGTGCTGAATCGTAAAGCAGTGACTGGCCAAGAAAAAGTCTCCATGCGTGCATTCACGCACCGCAAAAATATTAATTGAAAACAGGTTAAGAGCCTTAAATTTAAAATATGCAGCATGTGAAGAGAATTGGATAATTAAAACCGACCGGCCAAACACGCAATTTCTTATTTCCAAAAAATTATTTAAAACATTGCCTTTACTGCAAAGCTTCGTCGATTTAATTGTTAAATATGTTATCTACTTTTATTCCGCGTTAGGTCTTAGACGAATTTTCAATCAAGGTAGCGGCTACAGTTAGCAAAAATAAAAAACGTATTTATATATTTTAAGAGTGGAATATCAAAATATATGAATTCAATATATTTCCTCGAGCTAAATTCCCAGAAAATACTTATACACGTACATGCAACATAACAGTTGTCTAAAAGGATTTCAGTGTATCTCTTATAATGATTATATTTCAATGATATGAAAATGTTATCTGTTTATAAATAGCCTTGAATTCGGCCATATTAAATTAAAACAACGCTACGCTACCATCTTAGATATATTTGTCAGTTGAAAAAGTTATACATTCGAGTCATACATCAGTTGAACATATGACATTATTTTCAGAAAATGCCGAGCAAACAAATAACTGATATCACAATATAAATGTATACATGTAAAAAAAAGTGTAGATGATTTTACTACAAAAATACCTGCTTTCACTGACAAATTATATTTCAATAAATTACATTACTTAGTATATTAATACCCACCTTTAAACGTACTGTGGTAAATCCACTTGACAAAATAAGTTGTGGTTAAATGCTTGTCAAGATTTCAAAATAAAAATGTCATTTATATTATTCGACAGTCACCTGTCTAACTGACAAAAATGCAAATGTGATACCTCCACTGCACGCTTTGTAAACAAACTCCATAAAGGGTGACCATTTAGCACGGCTGTTTTCATTGCCACACAGTTTATAGTCTTAGTATAACAAGCTTTGGTCGATATTTTTCGCATTTTCTTACGGAAACCTTTGGCTCCTCACAGTGAAAAATTTCGAAATCAAATTAGGTGAAAATTTCGTTATTTAAATATTTTATAGTTAAAAGTGTCACAGGAAAGTATTTAACAATTAGATTATGAGCTCGAGATTTCTATCGCTTGGTAGATATACTAAAACAATTAGATTATTCGCTCCTCATTTCTATGCGTGATAGCTTAACAACAAGACAGGCTCGCGTTTTTATTGAATAATGATCTAAATAACAACCACACACACTCACTTTCTACAACAGGATGGATAGTGAGTAGCGCAGCCAATACACCTTATTCCAAAATGGCGGCCATTTTATTATTCTTTTATATCCATGTAAATTAGCCCTCATGGCCTCGTTAGCATGTGCAAAATACAAAAGAATTTTCAAGTGAAAATGAGGCCATGAGGGCTAATTAACATGCATATAAAAGAATAATAAATTGGCTGCCATTTTGGAATAAGGTGTATAAGAGAACAGCATTCGTGATAGAACGCTAGTAGATTTATCTAATGTTTAATAGCTTTCATTTAAATGGTCACACTACAGAATTTCAGATCCACAGACTCAAAAGTTAGAACCACCTTGTATAGCATAATAAACGGCCCGGGGGGGGGGGGGGGGGGGGGGGGGGTACTCCCGACAATGTAGGATAGGTGTGTGCCGCCAAGGTTCTCAAATCCTGACCCTATTTAAGGGTAGAAAATCGAGATTTGATACCCTTTTAAGGCCCAGTTTTAACAGATCATATCTTTTTCGTTTTGCGCATTGGGGTGGATACTGCAATTTAGTGATCCTATCTAAGGAATATCTAAGGACCACAATACCAAATTAAAAAGGATACCCTATTTAAGGACTGAGCACCTAAAAAACCCTACCCTATCGGGCGACACATACCTATATACCGTATATAAGGGAGTACCCCCCCCCCCCCCCCCCTTCCCCCGGGATAAACAGGAAAGCCTTTCTCAGAAGCGTCCATTTAAATGGTCACGCTATAGGATTTCATCCACAGACTCGAAAGGTGGAACCACCTTAATTTATACAGCATAATAAACATTTATCACAGTAAAGTATTGCTCTGTAGCTTTCCGATTTAAATTCTCGCAATTCAGGCTCTGTAGCTTTCATGTGAATTTCGTCGTCAGAATCAATCATATCACACATGACTCGAGGTTTGGCTATTTGGAACAGCGTTTTGAAGTTGAGTAAGGGATTCATCATTGTATTGCGTATTCATAAATTTGAATAATTTTAAAAGCAAAGATGCGGATTTTTAAGCAAACGTGCAGATTTGCAACCATATCTCTGCAGTGATCACTAATCCTTCAATAAATCCACGCTAAATTAAATACATTCACGTTAAATAATGAAAGATAAATTTCGTTCAAATACATTTTGGCTATAACTACATTTCACGACTCAAAGTTTGATTGTTCACCAATGTACGTCTTCCCAGCCGATACATTAATATTGCGAATATATAAAATTAAATACTTTTTCAAGAAGGAAACTAAACACCAATCGCCAACACAAACACATTAGGGAAGTTTAGATTTGAATTTGAAGCCAGTCACGTCCCCAGAGCTGTCGGTCCTTCCTGCTGCTGAGCAGAAGATAAGAACACTCTAGGTATAGAATTAGCGTGATAAATAGTTATGAAGAGCACGGAACTACGTTTGAAAAGTTGCACTCGTACTCAATCTCTTACTCGTAGTGCGATCTAAAGTTCCCTATTAATATTGTGAATACTTTTTAAAGCAAGCTGAAACGAAACACCAAACGCCAACACAAACTTACTTTAAGACCATATATCAGTCCCCAGCAGCTGCTACCCTAATCCGTGAATGCTCTCCGCCACGGTAGATCATCAAAGAGAAAATTCACGTCTCTTGCAAAGCTCAGTCTGTCGACTTTGTCGTAATTTGACCCGATGGTCAAGAAGTAGCGAATTCCAAGGTAAACTCAGGAAAGCATTCCGAGGGGTATTGGGGTTTTCATTTTTTCTGTTTAGGTCATTTATGGAGACTTTTGCACTCAAAATTTCCGGTTTTTCGGTTTTTCTATTCCGTTTCAGCTTTCGTTTTTTCCTTTTCAAACATCCGGTTTCGGTTTTTATAAATAAGAAAAGCGGTTTTTCGGTTTTGGTTTTTCGCTTACTAGTTTCTAGACCTTTTTATTTAACCTCGATCAACCCGTGTGAGTTCACGTGATGCACCATCCAAGTGACGTCACGGTTGCCGGTGGAAGTGGCCCACAAAAGGTGAAAAGTTTTGCCTAATTCTATTGCAATAACATTAAAATAAAAGAACAAACATGAGCTTATAGAAATCACTAATAGAGGGTGGCCGCTTAATACAAGGCCGTTATATAGAGGTTCGACTGTAGTTATATTTCGCTGTGATATCGAGGGTCGGGGGTTTAAGGTTTGTGAGCTATTTTGATCATTATGTTCGGCTGTTTTTCGAGTTTGAGCGATTTTTATTGCGGTTTTTCGGTTTTCACGGAAATTTTGAGCGGTTTTCCGGTTTCTTATAAGCCCCAATGCTCCCCTCCATTACATTATATTAATGCGACGTTATATGTTATGTATGTCATTATTTGTTATTGGTGGCGAAATGATCAAATTATTTATATTATATTATGTTATGTTATGTTATGTTATGTTATGTTATGTTATGTTATGTTATGTTATGTTATGTTATGTTATGTTATGTTATGTTATGTTATGTTATATTATATTATGTTATATTATATTATAGCGGAGCACTAGCCGGGCCGAAGGCCCGGCTGCGCAGCCCCATACTCATAGAACCTATGCCGTCATTTTTCATGGTCATGGCTAGCGGAATGTTTCGCGGGCGCTGTCTGCAACAAAAACATGTGTGTCACAACATCCGAGATCTTACCGGAGGACTAGCTCGCAAAACATGCGCGTACGACGTCATTTTGAAACCAAAGCGAGGCTTTTTTTTCGCGCGGTTACACGGCCGAATGTCACGTCAGCTGGGAAAACACTTTGATGTTTTGCTGTGTTTACTGAGCGGAGAAAACGGTTTAAATTAAAGTCGTTATTTTCCTGCATTTTTTTCGTGGTTTGCTACTCAAGACAGGGATGCTAATTAAGGGATACTCAGAAGCCGCTTTAGTGGAAAAAGAAGAGCTTTCAGGAATAAAATCTTGCTTCGAGGAACTATATACGTTTTTAGCAATGCAAGAGATGGGTTCGTTTTACGGATTTCAGCACCAAAGCGGAGATTTAAAGAATTTCCAAGCACAGTAGTCGCCGGAGGGACTTAAAGGTAAAACAAATTACATTTTTCGATGGGAATTTATCTTGATACAATCTGTGATTCACTTTTTGTTAATGTGTTCTCGTTAGTTTTGGAGAATTGTTTTTAAACGTGTAGCTTAAATTCAGTTGTATTAATTTCTTGAATTTCATCGAAGACACGGCTCGGCCTCGATGCGCGTTTTGCGTTTTGCTTTTCAACATAAACTAATGGAGATTTGAATAAAATTTTTCGAAAGAAGATTGTGTTGTCCATTTTTATGTGTTTGTTCATTCATTACATAGGTTGAAAAGCGATTTTATGTAAACAAAACAAGACTTGAATTTTATTATAGTTCTAACTTCACTCGCGTGGCCGTATGCAAATATGTTTGTGTATTTTTGGCAATTTTGATTTCCGAATCAGTTTCTCAGGCATTTTTTGACAAGCTACAACTGTATTTTTTAACAGTAGTCGTAATAGTTATTCTAGACGGAGAAAAAGTTGTTTTTGTGAACTTTTGTACGGTCTAAATGTACTGTGCAGACGGTCGGGTAATACTGTTTTTGAGAATTGCTAAAATTGAAAAATAGCCCGGTCGTCAATATTAATCTTAATTCTTGTGCTTCCGACCTTTCACCTATTAGTTAAGTTTCATCTTAGTTAAGCTTGTTCAGAGGGTCTTCAGAGGGTCTTCAGAGGGCGCCGCTGTTAGGCTAAGCCTAACTATATATATTATTATATTATTTATAGTCCTAAATCAGTTGTGAGCCCAGACCATATGGACTCTTCGTAATAAAACAAAACTATATAGTTTTCTTTTAAATAGTCACGCTTTAGGATTTTAGCATCTGACTTGAAAAAAAAGAAGATATTTAAGACCTTTAAAACATCTGTTCTTGGCGAGCCGCCATCTCGATACAGACTACATCAATCACATTTCAAACTGTGAGGTAGGCATGAGGCATGAGGCAGGTGACGACAGGATGGCGAAATCAAACCGAACAGAAAAACATAAAATGGTAGCTACGTATTTTGCTTAAAAGGGACCATGTCAGCTACGTTTATAAAAAAAGCCTCAAGTTATATTTTTATCAGTGCCAACCTAAAATGTAATTTTCTGGTTTTGTTTCAGTCACTATATACTACTACACTGAAACTGTCAACAAAATATCAAGGAAACAGATGCGTTTCCTTAAGATTAATAAAGAAAAGGAAAGATAGATAGATAGATAGCAACTTTACATAGAAGTAATGGAGTGATAACTATTCCTCTCAAGCTGCTTGACGCCATTCTCCACCCCCGAAAAAGCTGTTGCAGTCCTTGTATCTGTCACGGCAACTCATAAACAACCTTACATTAAAAAGCCATCAGAACGTTTCTTATATACAACGCATAAGAATTATATGATGATATCCCACTGATTAGCTTGAATGATAACTTGAATCTTCAATGGACATGTGTCTTCAGCCGGTGGCTTGCGGTTCCATTGAGTAATGAAAGCGCCATATTGTTATTTTGTCTCGTATTTTGTCTGTTTTTAATGAAAAAAATTCCCTCGTGGAAATATACGTGTTGAGACAGTTATCTTTTGAGACGTATTGTATTTTAATTTGGAATATCAAAACAGTCATTACCCTAGCTTTTTTCAAAGCTTAAAACGGAATTTGTTGAAGGCTATATCCGTGATAAAGAAAAGGAAGAGCCTATTCATCTGACAAGGCGGGAGTTCGTTAAAACGTCTAAGGTCATCTTTTGTAATGATTATCAGTCATTCCTGACTGTTGTTTGGCATTCAAAATTGGAAATCTCCTCTTGGACTTTGCACGTATTGTGAACTTATAGCTTCCTCTCTGTGTGGATTCATACATCACAAAAGTGTAGAAACTAAAATATACGCGCTTAACGTAAGCTATCTCTTTTCATTAGTACAATTGAAAATAAGTTTTCAATTTTTTAATCAGCAAAAAATTCGTTTCTCGCGACTTCTCAGATATAAACTACTCAGCTCTATTAATTTCTACCTATTCTGAGTAGTTGCCAAATTAAGTTTATAGTAATTTTATTTGAGTACTTTATGCGAATGTCAAAAATAAATGGTTGTCGTTGTTAAGGTGGCTCGACTGGGTTTTTTGGCGACATAACACCCCAACTTTGAACGGCTGATACTTCACTGTCTGAGCTCGATCAGGCAAGCAGCTTCACACACCTACTAGAGATGAAATAAACTTTCCAAAAAAGTAGATTTGACTGACATCGGTGCTACCATAACAACGATCTGATGACGTCATGGTTTTTGCATATTAGTAATTTTCTCAACATCTGGACCTAAATTTGTGCACTTTTGAATAAATTTTAAACGTGTTACATGTGCATGACCGCAGCCTTATGTTAATTGCCATTGTAGTCATTGTACTATGAAAAGAATTTTCACGATCGCTTTGGAGCATGCAGGCATGGCAAACGTGTTGTTTCAAAAGCGCACAAATATGTAGAATGTAGACAAAAGAGAAAGTCCTGAAATAAACCAGCTGTCAACAAATAATACGGCAATGAAACTTTGGAAGACGAATGCAAAAGTCCCCTATAATTTTAATTTTATTTCGCGCCCTTAAAGTGATTCAATGCACTTGAAATTTGCAGAGATAGTGCATTACATGTACAACTTTAAATCGAAAGATTTTAAAAAAATTTCATCGACTAGTTTTTAAATAAACGCTTCCCTAACAAAAGTGTTACTTCTGTGAGTAGAATGAGCATATTTATGACATTGCTTCCGATCACATCAATTGAAATCTAGTAAAGCAAACAGGATGAAACCATCAAGGAATGTAGTTTTATGGCACACGAATAATATATGGTGAAAATATTGTTTCAATTTGTCAGGAAAACGCTGGCATCGACGAAATAACAGAAAGTAATGCGAATTTTTAAATTTTTGATGGAAATATTCAACTCAATTTTATTCGAAAACGCTGTCATAGAATTTTTTCAAACTTTGCAGTCTTGAAGACATACATCTAGACTATAAGAGGCATACAGTTGTTTTAAAAGTTTAGGTCCAGATGTTGAGAAAAATACTAATATGCAAAACCCATGACGTCATCAGATCGTTGTTATGGTAACACTGATGTCAATCAAATCTACTTTTTTGGAAAGTTTATTTCATCTCTAGTTTATGTGTGAAGCAGCTTGCCTGACCGAGTTCAGACAGTGAAGTAGCAGCCGTTCAAAGTTGGGGTGTTATGTTGCCAAAAAACCCAGTCGAGCCACCTTAAGAGTGTATGTCTGAGAAAACCAGGCAGAGGTCGGAAGAAGGGGGTCGGCCGATCTTCGCCGTATTTATGTTGGATGTAGGACTTACCCTACTAGTTGTCATGGTAACATTCATTTGTTGATTGACTTTGTTGTTTTCGAGAACAGACCACCCCCTCAAAAGAATGCCCTCAGCAGCATAGTGAAACTGTGATTTTAGGTCAACTTTAGCGGTCTGTATCTCTCGATATATTCAAGCAATAGATACAATTTCACATCAATATAACACATGCCCTTTGGCAATTTTAATGGGTATGTCAAGCAATGTTCACTGTACCTCCGACACGTTTTGTGCCCGGGGGGGGGGGGGGGGGGGGTACTTGGGTCAACTTTTGCTGGGTATGTGCCGCTGGCCTCTCAGAGCCCCTACCCCATTATAGTCTATTCTGTGGCCAATTATAGACCCCATCTTAGTCACTTTTGAGTAAATGTAAATTTCGCAATCCCAACTTAGTCACTTTCTGTTTAGCAATCAACCTTGAGTTTGGAACCCTTTCAGTCTACAGTAGGTCATCCTCAAATGAATTGACACATTTATTAAATGTAGAAGACTTTACTCTTCACCTACAAACCTTCTGGTACATTTGTTTACCGAAATTATTTACAAGCGTTCCGTCATAAATAGGTGAAGTGCTAGATTCTTCTGTAACTGGAACATTGTAATTCATGCTCCCAATTGGTAATACTGATTTATCTCAGTACTTATCAACAGTATTTTCAAAACAGCAAGACTCGAGGAACATGTTTTAAAGACGTAATCAAACTGTACGCGAAAATTCTACTGTTTCATCATTTTAAAAAGCACGAAATCTGGTACGAAGAAAGCTAAACAACTCCTTAGTTGTGTTTTAAAAAACCTCCAACTAAACCTAAGTGAGCTGTATCCACCTACGGAGGTCTCAATGGAGAGTTTCAATGGCGTTAACCGTAAAACGTTAGCTAGCCAAATTTTAGTCGTTAGGCGTAGCAACTGAAATATTTAAAGCCTTAGAAGTTGGTCGCTGGCGTATTGGGGGCAGAATAAATGTTCCTGTAAATCTCACATTAAAAGCAAGCAAGTCCCAAGCGAAAGGGATCTAGCGGTCACTACAGCAAAAAGATATTCAAGTTGTACTAACTTCGATGGACGACAACGCAGAGGAATAGAAAACGTGTTGGACTTTGTCCTGGATTATTGTGCAACTCAGTTAATGTTTAGTTGTGATTGAATTGTAATGCGAGCCGATTGTTAAATATTAAAACAACAATTATTAAGTACGGTAACAATGTTTTTACCGCGAATCTTCCCATTTTTTGTAATCCCTGCTAAACTAAAACTACCCAAAAAAATACTTGCCAGAATTTTCGTACCCCAAAAAATCCGGACAATTATGCGACCCCATTCTAGTAACTCTACTGAAAATGCAATCCCATTATAGTCAATCCAGTCGTGAAAATGCGACCCCATCCAGCGGCACATCCCCATTAGCCCATTACTAGGAAGTACCCCCCCCGGGGTTTTGTGGGCAAAGAAAGAATACACACTTCGCGACATTTTCAAAACTCGGATAACTACCCATTTTAAAAAGCCCGTTTCTCAGGGGTCCGGGAAAATATAAAAATAAAACAACTTGCATGTTACTCACCATACATAGGAAGATATCTTAAGCCAGAGTTGAAATTGGTACACTGAATTCGAAACTCTTATCAGTTCGCTGTTTTTACCGCTTCCGTGGATTTTGGCTCACCAGGGTTAATTACAGTCACCGTGACTTTCTTGATGCTGTCGATCGAATTATTCGGATTTTGCCATTTTAGCGTGTCCAAAATGTGTGTACAGCTAATAGCTATGGTTCCAATTAGGATTCCTTGTATAAAAAAACTAACTTCAAGCAAAAAAAGCAAAGAAACGTTGCGCAAGATGATTGCGTGACAGCAGCTGAACACGTAGTATTCGAAACAAGATTGTCCGCGTTGACGAAAAGGATGTTAATGACTTCCTTGAATTTGACTTCTGTTCAAGTAGAAATTGTTTCAAACTTTCCATACATAAATGAGTCCCATAATCTTCTGTCTTAACAGTAAGCAGTATAAAAAACGGCTGGTATCTGTTGCCGCAATTCAACAGACAAAACACTGTTGATGTCCAGTCTGTCTGTTGACCTTTGCAAATTTGTGAAACAATAGGTCACGTTTCCTCTGGTTTTCATCAGTCCTGTAGCTGAGTTTCAGTTCCGCCAACTCTTGGTGATCCGTCAAATGATGCTATGGTACTATTGCAAAGAATGGTGGAAAATTTACTGAGCTGTAAAACTATTACCAATTCAAAACTGCTAGTAATCTTTCAAGAAATAAAAACTTAGTAACCTGGCTTGATAGACCACCGGAAACGGAATTGTCACCAGGAGCCATTCAGGTTTGAGTGCTAAAAAATAAAATTTCAGTTATAAGTCCCATATATATATTTCTTTTCTTTTCGTTATGTTTCCTAATGAAGCTAATAAATTGATTAATTAAGTTCCTACTTCTAATGGAAAATATGTGGTAATTCAATTACTTGCAACTGATAAGGATGTAAGTTTCACCGTGGGAACAAGAAATTTGATGGCTTTGGAAGCCATTTCAAAATAGTTCCAAACTGAGAATTAACGTTTTGCGTAAAATTGAAGTAATGGAATTATTTTTAAAAAAGATTTATTGATATCGTTTGGTAGCACAATCGCTTGATGATGTAGCATGTTTATTTAACCTCTAATTTGTTTCACAGCGTACGTTGACAATTTCTACAAATGCTGAATAAGTTGTTATCGTTCAAAAGTGATACATTAATCAGGTTTAAACAGTTGTGCTTACAACACGGCTCTTTGCTCTCCGAACACGGAACGTATTTTATTACTGCCGTTTCAAATATGAAAGATTTTCTTTCGCTCACTATGAAACTAATTTTGATCATGTAGAACTTCAGATATATTTTTTCCTTGGCCTCGCCTCCGTGATAAGTGTTTGAGCGTTATTTAATAAACATACTGAGGATTTATTTGTCTCTCACAAAATGTTTACACCCGGCAAATTACAGCGCGCCAGGCGTAATGCACTCTCATTGGTTAGTACATTTCTCGGCAAAGCAACTGCGATCGACAACAAACAGTCAGAATAGTCGTGGACAAATGTTGAAAAATGCTTTGTTCATTTTCGGTCTTGGTTCGTTCGGTTCACTCCAAATGCGGTGGAACGCAAACAGAGCACAGGAATGTCGTGTCAATTCCACTGTCAAGCTGTAAAAAAGATCTTAGTTCATATTTACGTTCTCTTGGGGTAAGTGGAGCGCGCGGACAACACGCGTACACCCAAATAACTGAAGTGGACCTTATTTTAAATAGAGTCGGTCTTGTTATACGCACTGACGACGAAATCAGCTGCATGACAATATGTCCACGGCATAGACGATTCTTGACAGTAAACTGGCCAGGAAGTAAAGCTGTCACTTGTCGCTACCCGCTGCACCAAAATAGCCGAACAAAGAAAAATGGCAAAGCAAAAAATCGACGCGTGACTAAACAGGTGTCAGAAGAAATCTACTGGATGTACGATATCGTTGTACCGATTGGTGAAGGTGAGGTTTGCTAAAGTTACCCTGTTCTGATATGAACATCGACGGCTCATAACAAATTAGTTTAATTATGGGATGGCCCGTACTAGCGGTGTTCAAGTAATTATTATAGCAGAGATAATTCCCATTGCATCATGGCTGATTTCACGAATGGCTCACCACTGAATACAAAGTCAGTATCCCGGTGCCTTTTATAAGGTATTAACCCTCAGACGTACATGTAACATTCCAAAACCAAAGCTATGCTAAAATATGGGTAAACCTGCATGTCAAAACATGTAGTAATTAAAAGGGCAACGTCAAACCATAGACAAGCAGCTGTCAAATCAAAATGTCAAAAAATATGGGAAGCGGGAGAGGAAAGGGCAGGAAGAGTAGAAAGCGGAAGAGAAATCGTAAAGACGTTCAGAAAACTTTTTTTATTTTTATTTTGTTTTATAGCTATATGTATGACCTGTAGATTGAAACACACGGACCAAAGAAAGCGTGCAATGGATAATGTAAGTAATATACGCTTTGGTGTATGAAAATGGGTTGACAAAAAAGGGAATGGGAATGAAAACCGAACAAGGCAAAGATTGGATTTTATAGCATATGGTTGCAAAAACACAGGAATAATCAGAAGTCATGTCCACGACCACGAAGCTTTTTTAGTCTTTTTTATTAAGAGACTGTTATCTGCACGGTTTTGCAGGTATGTGAATGCGTGGACGAGGATATAACAACTGATGAAGTTCACAAACACGATGATAACGAACATGTAAGTAATATTATCAGCCGTAGATTTTTGGAACCATTGAAGACTTTAGAGCGACTCACGTTGAGAACGAACCCAATTTGGTTGCATTTTGTTATTAGGGACAGGGAATTGAAAAAGAGCGAGAGATTACAAATGACAGAACGTGTTCCGAGGTAGGTTGTTATGAGTTTAAATACGGAGAAAAATACCCGGTAGGTACCTGCTTGTGTGTGGGACAAAAATATTAAATTTTTCTTCTTCGCCATGTAATCGATCTTAAAGATTAAACAATTATTCAACTTTACATTGTTCAAGCGTTCGCAAATAATTGTACAACTACTGGAGTGTTTTATGACAGTATAAAACATGGTTTTGACTTTTTGTGCTTTATGGTATAGATTTCACACGCGCGAAACAATAAAACACAATTTCCGGTATTTGTCTTTTTGAAGGTATCTCAGTGTGTGGACGAGGGTATAACAACTGATGAAGTTTGCAAGCACGCTGACAAAGTACATGTACGTAATATTGTCAGCTCTGGATCTCCTTGTCCCATTATAGACTTTTTATACAGCTCGTGCAACCTTACATATTTTAATTTTCTTCCATTTCTTTGATATAGGGACAAGGAATTGATGAAGAGCAGCAGATTACAACAGACAGAAAGTGTTCCGAGATGGGTCGTTATCAACTTCAAGACGGGAAAACATATGAAGTAGGACGGTACCTGCTTGTGTGTGGGATAATTAATGAACAAAAGACTGGAAGTTTCTTTCTTTGTTATGTGTTTTTATTGTTAATCACGTTTATTAAAAAGGTTAATTATATCGGTTTTGTTTAACAGAGTGATTGCGATGATTCCTATCTTGATGTTTCATCACTGAGTGAAGTTACTCAAAACGAAGAAGACATAAGCATCTGGGAGGACCAACTCCAAACAAAAGAAATGAAAAGAGCTACACTCAATGAGACGTTGAATCAAATCTCAGATGGCAGGTGCAGTCCAGTGGCATCTACTCTCAATTCTCTGTGGGATGACATCTCACACAGACAGCAGTCGTACTATATAAAAAAACTGCAAGACATCATCAGGACAGCCCTCTCCGTCCTTGCACCTGGTCAAGAATGGTTTGTTTGGAAAGCTTTTCAAGAATCAAAATATTCCAGTTTGAACAATCAGTGTCCACCTCAACCAAAGAGATGGGAGACAGATCTAATTGATGCATTCGTGGAAGCATATAACCAAGCAGAAACCTCCCAGTCTCGATTGCAAATTCTTTCAATTTTCTCAGGTTCATTTACAAAGGATGAACTAACGCAAATTATTCCTGGTATTACCAAGTGGAAAATTGATCAAGCTCGATTCCATGCAGCAATAAATGGACGAGGCCTGCCACCCATTTCTCGACCAATACACCGTACGAGGTTAGACCCAGTCAAAACCGATCACTTCTTGGATTTCATTTCAAGGCCATCTCTTCTTCAAGACGTTGCCTACGGTACAAGAAAGCTAAAACTTGATTCAGGGGAGCACATCTCAATACCGAATGCAATAAGAACTGTTATTCCTTCCAGAATAGTGAGGCAATACTTGGCTTTTTGCAATGAGAATGGATTCAAACCTGTCGGAGAGAGGACGCTATTTCGAATTCTAGAGGTTTGCGAAGCATCCCAGCAGAAGTCGTTACAAGGACTTGATTATGTATCAACAGAAGGTTCAGAGGCTTTCGAGACTCTTGAAGAAGCTGTGGAAACTTTAGAACAAAATGGCATTGACGGGCAATGGGCAAAAGAAATGAAAGCTAACCTCAAGAACTGCAAGCGATACCTAAAGAACGACTACCTAACACATATTGGTGGTGACGAAAACTGTCCAGATCACTGTCTCCACTTCAGTTTAAGTGAACAAAACCAACCCAGTTTTTCCTCGCTTTGTAACCATGAGCACGACGTCGAGTGTGAGAGATGCCTAAATCTGAGTAATACCCTAGGGGAAATAATAGAGAAATTATCTGATACAGACATCAATCTTACAGACACTCAGAGAGAACATGTAGGCTTTGAAGTGCACCATGCTGTGGAAAGAGTAAACGCGTGGAAAGCTCACCTGCTTAGAACAATAAACCAAGAAAGAGCTAAACATGAAGTATTGTCTATTTTGGACAGAGAAAGTGCCATGATAGTCACAGACTGGGCAATGAAGTTTCTGCCTTTGAAGTTTAGAGAACAAATGACGGATTTCTTTGGCAAAAAGGGAAAGAGTTGGCACATCACCTGTGTTATTGAAAAGAACGAAGACGGAAAAATGGAGGTGGAATCGCTTGTTCATGTCTTTAATAACTGCACGCAAAATTGGTTTGCAGTTGCCTCCATTTGCGAACACGTGCTGCGCACAATTAAAGACGAACGACCCCTGATAAAGAAAGTGTATTTCAAGTCAGACAATGCTGGCTGCTATCACAATGGGGCTTTGATTGTTAGTCTGAGGCACATAGGAGTGCGAGTCGGGATTAGCATAGAACGCTATGATTTTTCAGAAACCCAATCCGGAAAAGATATTTGTGACAGAAAAATTGCATCAATGAAGAGTCAAATCCGTATCTTTGTGAATGAAAAGCACGATGTCATTACCGCTGAAGACATGAAAGCTGCTCTCGAATCCTGCGGTGGAGTAAAAGGATGCCGAGTTGCAGTGGTGGAAGTCAACGCTTCTAACCAAACGGGAGTTATTAAATGGGACGGTATCAGCTTCTACAGCGAGATATGAAGCGACAGGCATACGTGCTTGGCTTGCGTTTGGTATAGGAGAGGGGCAACTATTTGCCTATGAAGATCTTGTAAAAAAGGAGCAAGGTGAAACAGGACTGGAAGTTATTCATTCCTTTCCCCCACGAACCACTGTAGGCTTTGCATCATACAAATGCAAATCTAATGTCCAAAGTCTATTTGCATGTGAAGAAGCAGGCTGTGTTAAAGTCTTTGCAACGGAAGCAGAAGTTCAGAGTCACATGGACACTGAGGAACACCTGAGAATTGCCGAGTGTGAGTCCACATACGATCGTGTTAAAACAAAATGGGCAGATAGAGTCACTGGTGTAAGCTCAACTGTAAGCTCTACTGCCGCAGCATCAAAATGCGCAACCATGCACCAAGCAGAATCAAAGAGAAGCAGGTCCCCAGAGGCTGGTTGGGCATTAAAAAAAAAGCCAAAAGTTGTCAGAATGACGTCCGATGTGAAGAACTATTTGCTAGCAAAGTTTAACAGTGGCTCAGTATCTGGACTTAATTAATTAGTAGGCCTTAATTAATTGACATATCTCAGTAATTCTCGATTAAAATGCTAATACAATTTTAACGAATTAAACTCCTTTATGTTGTTTCGTTTCTATGTTGCACCACATTGTTTTAAGTTTAAACTTTAACCATTTTCATCCATAATTACCCAATTTACTCTATGAAATGCGTGCCTGAAGTTGAAACCGTAAAATGTTGCATTTGTAAGCCTCGTCAAATTCTGAGAAGTAAATAATTTATTTATTGTTCGACAAATTTCTAGTGGGTGTTGATTATGACAAATCTATATTAAAGCATTTGTTGTTTTCCTTTCCAATAGTTAACTTTAAATATTCCAAACGTCTTGTCATATTCAATGTTTGCAGTGTTTTTGATAGGTCTCACGAGAGATGCGATTTGCGAAGGACAGTTCTGGAAAGGCGCAGTTTAAATCAACCGACTGGCGCACCGCAAAACAAATCAGCAGCTACTTTTCAAGACTCGCTGCACAGCAAAGAAAGAAGCCATCAGAGCAGGGGAATGGTAAGGGGTATCAGACTGATGATGATGATGACGACGACGATGAAGATTGGGAAAGAGAGGCGGACTTAGCACTGAGAAGACAGTCAGTGTATAACGAGACCAATCTTTACCACCCTTTGGAATACAGAGGGGACAATATATGTGACTTACAAAAACGAGGCAAACTTCAATCCAAGTTCAAACTGAAAGATTTAGAAGGTATTTGTCAACATTTTGATCTAAGTGTTGAAGGCTCTAGAAACAGGAAGGCACCTTTTGTTACCTCAATATCTGAGCTAGTACATCGATGTTCGTGCTCAGAAACGTAAGATGTAGATGCGGAACTCATTTTGCATTTTATAAATCGAGGAAAACAGACGGGCTGAATCTCAGAGGTACTCCCATGTAAAACAGACGAGGTTGATTGTCGGTACCAGAATCTAGTTTTGTGTGCGGTAGCTTGAATAAATTTTTACTCCTAAGAAATACTAATTCTAATAAAAAACATCGACAATTTCACAATCTGTAGTTGGATATTTTTTTTTAGAATTAACTACCCTGAGCGGAACCAAACGACGAATGCTAACCTCTGAAAGATACAACGATAACCCCGCCGCTTTTATTTGGGGGTTCTCCCTGTTGTTGTCTGTTTTACGCAACTAGAGCTAGTGTTACATGATAGGAACAGGCATAACGGGGTCGAAATTGTTTTGTAAGTTCACTAATGAAGGTAGTTCTATCCTGGCAAAACGCATATGAAAGCTGCTTTATCTACATACCAACTGGAGAAGTATAGTGGGGCGATTTCTGATGTATGACGAAATTCAGTAGCTCTTTCATTGATTTATACATTTAAAATCAGAGGTCTGTAACTAAGGGTTCCCATCTCTGGTATTGACTCTTGTCCTATCAGATTTGCATGTAGGCTATTTTAGATCATTTTCCCGCGAACCAGTAATGCGCGCGCTACGCAAAGCCAGCTACTTCAGTGAAATAACGTCACGTCTTTAATTCAAGCAACAACCTTCCTGCGTGACTGGCTACTAGTTTCGCGTGAAAATAGTCTAAAATAGCATACGCGTGAATCTGATGTCCCGCGCGCAGTGCTAGATGGGAACTTGTAGTTCTAGACCTCGTAAAATATAATTCTCACGTGAAAAACAACAACTGTACTATAAAGTTGCATGACAAAAACAAAACAAAGCAGTAAAACAGTAGTGCAATATCAGTGCCAAAACGTTTATAAATAGAACCAAACGTTTCGGACTTTGCCATGTAATGGTACAAAAGACAACGCAAACAATGAATATGGCAAGAAGCTTAGGATATTTAAAATTAAAATTAAATAAACCTTTTGGCACCCTTTTTTCACTAGATTCTAACACAGGTAGCCCAAGCTATACGTATCACAGTAACCGTTACGAGCGAAATTATAAGGATTTGTATGAGAAAAAACGGTCCATTCTAGGAGCTAAAAAATACGAACAAGATTTCAATAAAAAAATGCCTTCGTTACTTCGCTTGTGTGTTTCCTTGTCTCCTGTGTGGTTTTTGGGGCGATTTAGAGCGTTTCCAGTGAGTTTTAGTTTCATTGCTTTCGGGAAAGGATATATAGAGAGAAAGCAATGAAACTAAAACTCACCGGAAACGCTCTAAATCGCCCCAAAAACCACACAGGAGACAAGGAAACACACAAGCGAAGTAAGGTAGGCATTTTTATTGAAATCTTGTTCGTATTTTTAGCTCCTTGACTGGACCGTTTTTTCTCATACAAATCATTATAATTTTGCTCGTAACGGTTGCTGTGACACATATAGCTTGGGCTACCTGTGATTCTAATTGTGATGTTTACAACCAAGTGCTACGCAGCCACCGAGCTGTTTTGTTCTCATTACTGATAACTGTAAAGTTAACCTATTGTACCGGATTACGACTGTTTAAGCTGTTCAGTACAGAAAGTATTACATTTTCAATTTGCATGTCTTGTTTTTCAATGACAAAATGTTATTTTTTTTTCAGTATGAATTGTAAAAACTACCGACACCGCAAGATTTGTATTTTTCAGTATCAATTGTAAAAAATACCATTACCCAACTAGTATCAAGAAATAGTAACTAGAAAAATTATCAGCATTTAGACAGCTAATTGTATTGGAGGATTCGGCATGCATTGTTCGAACTAATAAAAACATGTTTCTCCTGGTGACAATTCCGGTAGAAGTGTTACAGTGAAATCACTGGTAAAATATGTATCCCCGGGAGGCAAACTTCCGGTTCCGGCGGTCCATCATGCCAGGTTACTAAGTTTTTCTTTCTTCGAAGGATATCAACTGTTTTGAATTCATATCTTGGTAAATTTTCTAGCGTTCTTTATTACAGTACCATGGAATTTCCAGACGAATTACCACAAATTGCAGAACTGAAACTAGACTGATCGATGAAAACTAGCGGAATCGTGACCTATTCAAAGGTCAACAGACCGACTCAACAGAGTTCTGTCTGTTGAATCAGTAGCGCGGGCAACAGATGCCATGAGCCGTTTACTGACTGTTCAGTCAGAAGATTCGGGGTTCATTTATGGAATGTTTGGATAAAAATTTATTTCTCTTTGAAATAGGAGTAAAATTCAAGAAAGTCATTAACATCAGACAGAGTCGGACACAAATATCTTGCTTCAGTTCGATGTTCAGCTGCTGTCACGCAATCATCTTGCACAACGTTTCTTTGCTTCTTTCTTGCTTGAAGCGCCGGAGTATTTTCTACAAGGAATCATAATTGGAACCATAGCTATTAGCCGTACACACATTTTGGACACGCTTAAATGGCAAAATCCGGATAATTCGATCGACAGCATCAAGAAAGTCACGGTGACTGTAATTAACCCTGGTGAGCCAAAATCCACGGAAGCAGTAAAAACAGCGAACTCTTAAGAGTTTTAAATTCAGTGTACCAATTTCAACTCTGGCGTAAGATATATTCCTATGTATGGTGAGTAACATGCAAGTTGTTTTATTTTTATATTTTACCGGACCCCTGAGAAACGGGCTTTTTAAAATGGGTAGTTTTTCGAGTTTTGAAAATGTCGCGAAGTGTGCATTCTTTCTTTGCCCACAAAACGTGTCGGAGGTACAGTGAACATTGTTTGACATGCCCATTAAAATTGCCTAAGGGTATGTGTTATATTGATGTGAAATTGTATCTATTGCTTGAATATATCGCGAGATACAGACCGCTAAAGTTGACCTAAAATCACAGTTTCACTATGCTGCTGGGGGCTTTTTTTTGGGGGGGGGGGGTGGTCTGTTCTCGAAAACAACAAAGTCAATCGACAAATGAATGTTACCATGGTAACTAGTTGGGTAAGTGCTACATCCGACATAAATATGGTGAAGATCGGCCGACCCCCTTCTTCCAACATTTTTCAGCTTTGCCCGGTTTTCTCAGACATACACTCTTAAATGGTTGTTGTTAGATATTGCACTTGCTCTCATACGATTTCTACATACAACGCTACGCAAAATGTTCATACCGCTCTAAATGCGCTTATATTTTACATCATGTGCAATCGACGCATTGGGCAAAAAAAAAAATCTGTAGCAGCCTTTATGATATACACTGTATCAAAGAATTATTAAAACTTGTCTGTTTAAATACCTTCATGGGTCTTGGCATCAAGAGATGGTACAACAGCCTTTACAACGAAAGATCTCGGCCGTTTATCTACGAGTAAAAACTATATCGAACTAAATACATGCTTCAACTTCTGTTATGTGTACAATACCCATGTGCCGAATCGGTGTTGAAGGAAATTAAAAAAATAATTAAAATTTCCTTTTTTAAAATTAACATTTTCGTAATTTTCCACTTTTGTCGGCATGATAAGTGTGCCATAAGAAAACCGCCGCGGTTGCTGCAAGCCAGCATAAAAAGACAGCCTCTGGTAAATTGAATATTGTTTACTCTACCAAATTGCACTTCCAAAACCGATTCACTCATAACGTTACTCCTTCGCCTCACTTTATTCATCATGCACAACCACAGCATGTAATTGGAGAGGCTTTGTAATCGATTTCTTATATATGACAAAATACAGCATCCCAGAACCATAAAATGTTTGTTTTCTGCGAGGATATGTTATATAAGTATGGGTTTGATATTCGCTTGGAAATCCCAGAATGATTACCCTGGTGTAAGAGACGGACCATTAGAAATGTTATGAGGGGGGGATGGGGGGGGGGGGGGGGGGGAGGTGGGGGAGTGGGGGTTGGACCAAATACAGAAAACAAATTGGTGCAAGGGAAAATTTCAAACAAAAAAATTCATGCATGGCAACTAACACAAAAAAAATCCTGCACGCATCGACCCATACACCATCAAAAGAAAAAAAATTAGTGCTGAAGACTTGCATACGGCACCTGCACCAAATTAATCAAACTAACTTGATTATGTGAGCCTCAACCACCGTACTGCGTCTGGCTCGGTGACGATGTACGGTTGAAAGCGACCATTCACCGGATCATGCGTAAAACAAATTTTCACTTATTTTATAGTTATTTTGTCTGTTTAGTTCATATTTCTTTGCTTCTATCACTTTTGCCGATGGTTTCTTCCAATTTCAAGATAAAAAAGTAACCTTAAAGCAAGCTCCTGGCCACAGTCATGAAAACACGGTATTTCAATCGGGATAGTGTCCCTTTAGCCGATTGTCAGCTAACTAAACAATTAGAATGCAAACTGGAGTCTTCCTATCGGCTAATATTTGGCGAAGAGCGCCGATAAAAACTGAGAGCGAGCAGTCTAAATATTTTGGCATAACCCAGTGCTGGATCTATTAATCACAGAATGTTTATGTAAAATGCGTTATTTCCCTTTTTTTTAGTGTTTTTGACAATTTTACTCTGGCGCGCTCCAGGGTGGACTATCGTAAATTAAACCGCTCCTGCTTAGCCAATCAGATCGAGAGCCTTGCACCTTCTGCTTCTGCTTACAATGGTGTCTAACAGACAAATGGAGTTAAATGGAGAGGAATTATAAATTCTAACCTTTAATTAGAATTTAAGAAAATGTGGTCACCTAGCTGGAGGCAATCCCAAAGAAGGTGGTCACTTAGGAATATATCTTATTGCAATCGCTTTATCTTGCTTGGATAATGCCATCTTAACTGTTGAACCTTATATAAATGTATCGAAAAGTACAGTTTCTGAAAACAGTAAATACTCGAGAAAAGATTTAATTAATAATTGAAAATGACTAACAGTGAAAACTGTATAATATCGCCTGCTGTCTGTAATTCCTTTTCATACAACACAAAGAGAGAAATATAAAACGTTTTGTGATCAATTCGTTTAATCATTCAAATTATCTTTCCTTGATTTCTTCTCAAGTCTAAACTGTATTTAGTGGTCTCGGTTAGCCATTTAAGGGTGACCGTTTAATACAGGGTTGACTGTGCTTGCAATTATCTGACCTGGTGCATGTACTTTCCTGTTATTTCATTCTGCTAAGTTCTGTTTGAATCGGCATTTGGCGGGAATGCGAGACGACAGTAAGTTTATTCCGGAGAATATTGCTAGTAGTCTCATCATTACAAGTAAATAAAATGTTGTCAGTAAAACTTTCTCTCATTCATGTGTTCTATGTACCTTCTACACGGCTATCTAAATGTTAGAGCATTTGAAAAGAAACGAGAAGCAGTCATTTTTTTTTTTCAAAATTTTAGAGCAATTGGCATTTTTCAAATATGATCACTGCAGCTACAAGAAATCGGGCCACTTGTCTATGGTGACAGTTATCTCAAAAGGAAGAATTAATTCTCTAAATTTTCAGTCCATCATTCATTAACGACTACAAGTTAATTGAAGTCGAATAAGAAAAATTGAGTTCCGCTAAAAGGTTTATGTAATTTAGACAAATTTTTTTTTAATTTAGAGTAATTGAAAAACAACTTTCTTGTGTGTCCAGATGATAACATCATTTTTCATTTCTTTGAAAGGGGTCTGATATTGTAGGGTATTGGCGTTAAATTTATTCCTAGTTTGACTGAAAAAAAAATATACACAAATCTGAGTGCCACCTTTACGTTGCCTTCATTTTGCTCGAAGTTCAAGGCGCCATGAAAACGCAAGCATGAATTGATTTAAAATGTAAATACTTATTCACTAGCTGTGATCTAAAGACGCTTTTGCTATCATGATTATTATTCTGGGGACAGTAAAATTTCGTATTATATTTATAACTTCACGTTTTTTAGTAGGTACTTTTCCCCGCGTCCTCACAAGTCCATCGCCAAATCTAAACACACTTTTGCTATCGGACAGTGAAATATCGTTTTATAACGACACTGCACTTTTTTAGTATTTTTTTGCCCATTTCTGCGAACGTTCTTCCCCAAATAATTATTTGCATTCTTGTCACAGGCCGTCAAAATGTTTACTTTTAATAGTCTTTAAATATTTTCTTTTTGAATGGGTGATATTGTCTTATGATTCTCTCACGGAGATATTGCGAGCGAAACGAGAAAGTCAGTAAATATTTTCCCTGCATGCGATTGATCGGGATAGAATTTCTCTTTTTCTTAGTTGAGTTAAATATATTGGTGTATTAACCGAATTCCAGGTGTTTGTGCTACAATTATAAGGTTGACCTCATTATCAAAAATATTACGAAATCCAATATCGTCTAACGAAGTGATGTTTTTACAGCCAGCAAAATGTCTTATACAGAATTTTCAGTAATAAGGAGTCGACATTGCGGCAAAAACCAAAGGTTGAAATTTTCGTCCCTGATATTATAATGGACTTGCCAAGTACGGCTAATTACTTTGTCGGTAATTTCGACGGTCGTAATATAAAGGAAGGTTTACCGAGTTAATGCGCCAGTAATGCTGAACATACGCAAATTTTCTGCTATGAAGCATAACAGTTTAAAAGCACACTAAATTATAAATAAGCATGAACCACAAAGTTCACCGCTGCTTGGGTTAAGCCGTCCAGTTTCAATTAAACGCTGAATTTTGAAATCTTCAAGGGTAACTATCGCAAAACTTACTGCTATAGAACATAAAAATGTGTTTCGATGGTATTATTTTAAAACCGAATATTCGTTTCTGAACTGTCTCGATTTTACCTAAGATTTATAATTTGTGGTTTGGTGAACCTAACATAAAATCAAATCATTATCGTTACCTGTCTCGCCAACAGCATAAGCAAAGTGGTGAAGCGCGTTAACATCAATCCTGTAGCTTAAATAATGAATTATATTTTTTTAAGAATGTACACGGGTCAAGCCTGAACCCATTAAATAAAAGCAATATATTCAACCAATCACAGGTCGTAATTATGTAGCATGATTTAAGAACGAATAAAGAATATGTAGAACAACGGAGAGCGGCCGGAACTTTTTTTCATATAACGGAACTGAGATGATAAATGAAAGCGGACAAAGAACTTTTGACATATTGACAGTTCGGCGTTTCTGCAGCATATACTTGTTAAAAGCATATATATACTTGTTAATCACTTTAAAGTGATGTTGTATGGTGCATTAAATGAAAGTGATGGCCGAAATCTCAAAGTTTGAGCCTTTGAACGAGCAGTAATTTCATCTTTGACAGCAATTTGTTTTTTAATTTTTATTTTGGATAAATGAAGTTTGCACGGTTATTATTTCTTTCTTTTTTTTCTTTTGAGTTCTAAATTAAACTTGAGCGTTATTACAATTAAATGCGAACTTGTCTGGAAAGCGCGCATGCTACCGACAACATGCGGCCTAAATTTATGGAAAATAACAAATTCTGTCAAGCACTCGTTCAATTATAGAGTATTGCCTCGGCCGGTGTTTGAAATCACTGTATATCTGAAGATATTTTCTTCCTTTTTTGTTATTTTCGCGTTACAATATAATAATTTGATTTTTAAGGTATAAATCTTAAAGAATACTATATTACAAGCATATTTTTCCAACTCACTATGAAAACAGTTTGGCAGAAAAATAATTAACCGCTATATCTTAACACGCTTTGTATAAAAATAGGTTAATAAATTTGCTTCAAATCAAGCTTTCTACGGTTTAGAAGGTAAATTGGCCACCGTAAAAAGATTAAAAAAGCTGACATTTCTAAAGGCCCGTTTACACAGGCGATTTTTTGTGCAATTTTTGTCGTACTTGTCGATGCAATTTTTGTCGCGTGCAAGTTGCATTCTTCAAATCTTACAAATCGCATGTAAACGGGCGGCGATTTAAGTGCGATTTGGGCGCGATTTGTCGCGCGATGTCGCAGAGGTTTTGAACATGTTCGAAACCTGATGCAACTTGGCGGCGATTTTTGGAAAATCACAGCAAATCAAAGCAAATGTCGCACCCGAATCGCACAGGAAATCGCCGCTAGTTTACACTTGCGACAAAAGTTGCATTGGAGAGCGCGACAAAAATCGCATCAAAAATCGCTTGTGTAAACAGGCCTTAACGCTAACCCTTCGTCAAAGCGAGTCAAGGAATTCAATTGATAATACCAAATCCAGCAACTCAGTTGAAGCCAAATTTCCACTTTTCACTTCCCAACCGACGCAGCACTACAATTTCTTTAGAAACTAACCCCATTATTCATTTGTTCGGTATAAATTGATTAGTAACCACAACTGAGGATAATCGAGATTGAATAAAATTTTAACACAATAATAAAACATTTTCCCGCCCCTTTCAACCATATTATTATTTTTAAAAAACAAAAATCTTTAATTCAAGATATTAGCATTCTCGGGAGGAAGTCATTAACGTAATAAGCAAAGAGGTTTGATGTTTTGGATATTTCAGTCCTTTGAAATAATGACCTACCAAATTGGCTAAACGATATATTAAACTGAGAGACGCTATTGATTGCTTGTTATCTGATTTGCCCAAAAATGAAGTCGTGAAGACATGACAAAAAAAACATGACATCCTGAAAAGTCTTGGTGTTTTCTCATTATTGATCATCCCTATTTTAAGAGATTTGTATGAGATTTGTATCGATGCCCCCTACCGAAGGAAAACAATTACACTCCTAGGTTTATCTTCTTACCAAATCACAATATACTATTCAAATATATTCAAATATATTCAAAAAGTAATAAGTCCTTAGTTATCTTAAAAAATTCGCAATTGAACTAAAAACTAGAGTTTTCTTTAGTAAGTGTCGCCTCAAAGTCTCGTGACATTGGAAAATTTAACGCCTTTGGTTTTCGGAAGGATACAAAATGGCGTTTTGGGTACGAAATAAGGTCAGCTAGCATTTTCGGAAATGCGGCAGCAGCTATTTAATTCGGGGGATAACATTTCTTTCCCTAAACTTTTCTGCCGCTGAAATATTCAGCTGAAAGAAGCGAAAAGATCAAACTCTATTAGCGTTCACATAGTTTCCTTTGAAGATACTCAAATGATGTGAAAAAAATACAACGCCATGCCAAGCGTTTCCCTTATTTTACCTGGCTGGATGCTCCTGTGTAATGGCCCTGTGTATCGTACTAGTGTATGCCAGCGTATGAAAATTATCACTCATACGCTGGTATACACTGGCATACGCAAGGGGTACGTTAGGCATAGGTTGTATTCGTTTCAAGCACGGTCGCATACGGTGGCATACGGCGAGGCAGAAAAAATTTTTTAAGCATGCTTAAAAATTTTGTGCGTTTTCGGACGTATGGTTTATACGCTAAGCATACGCTAGGCATACGCTGAATACGCGAGAGTTACGCTAGAGGTACGTTACTTATAGGTTAAGTACGCTGGTCATACGCTGGATTTTCAAGGGCATTTTGTGCGTATGAAAATTATTTTGTGAATTTTCATACGCAACTCATACATTTCTATCATACGCAATAGTGTGACAGGGCCTTAAGATGGATCTCAACAGATTACAAGAAAAATGTACTAAATAATTAATCCCTATCGAAAGATAAAAAGATTGAGTTTTAGTTTTGAATAATTTAAAAATCAAAATCAAACTTCACAATCTCGACACAACAGATATGAGATATCGCAAGACAATATTCTATATTAATTTGGCTTGATTCGGGAATATTGGCCATCGTGATCTTAAATAAAACAATTACAAATAGAGTTTAGAAATTAAAGCTTTTAACTCGCATACAAAAATTGTTTCGTTTTCTTGTAAATTTCAGGGCGCCCAAAGTCAATTGAATCGTTTTTCTTTCTCAATTCACCAATATCACGCTAGCATGGCATGAAAATATATTTAATTTAATGAGGAAAAGAGTCCAGTATCAAATTCAGCACATCAATATTAGTAAAACTGTAAAGTTTCGTAAAGATTGCTCGTACACTGACGGAGATATGAACTTTTGAAACTTAGTACTCCGGCCTAATTTTTACAAAGAAATGTATGGGAAAAACACGGAAACGAGGCTGGACGGGCAATCTATGCCCGTCCACCATACATTTCGTTGTAAAAATGCTCAGTTTCAAAATTTCATATCTTCGTCAGTTTTCTAGCAATCCTTACAAAACTTTGTACTTTTACTAATATTGATACGCTAAATTTGATGCTGGGCTCATTTCCCCAATAATATTGGTCTATAGAAGCTTGTTGTTTAAACGTCGCAAATCATGAAAAAAAAAAAAAGCAGAAAACTTGATTGAACTTGGTGATTGAACTTGGTGAGTGAGTGATGTTAAGCGTGTTCTTAAAGTCCCTTTGTTAAAGACTATTCCACTTGAATGATCACACCAAACTGACTCAAAGTTTAGAACGTAACCACCTTGTGTAGCACAATAAACTTAACAACTAGATTTTTTGCTGTGGCGTCTTTACAGCTATATAAATTTTAGATCAAAATGTGGTAAGAACAAAATGGTTACTGCTTTTTCGTACAGGATAATCAGCTTTCAAGGTCACACTTGATTTCATCAAACCACTTTTACAGCACAGTCCCCCTAGCTTAATAAACAG
Source organism: Dendrophyllia cribrosa (assembly GCA_024195265.1). Taxonomy (NCBI): domain Eukaryota; kingdom Metazoa; phylum Cnidaria; class Anthozoa; order Scleractinia; family Dendrophylliidae; genus Dendrophyllia; species Dendrophyllia cribrosa. The sequence continues at coordinate 20,499,342 of JAJLRJ010000005.1, forward strand.
ACACGGAAAAGCTTTGAATTCATTTGAATTGTCTCTCCAGTTAATAATTTTGAAAAATTTAAAATTTGCAACCGTCATGAACATTGTTATAAGTAGTACTCTGGAGCGTATTACTCACTTGTCTTAATATGAACTAGCGACACGCTGCAGATTAAAAGTCATAATATACAGCGCCATATACAGCGCCATAGGCCATATACAGCGCCAAAACGTTGCAAGTTACCCTGCTGTGTATTTGCATATTGAGGGTATACTCTCACCAGATTATCGGTGGTGGATATTGTCTTTTAATTGAAAAACCCATTTAGGAAATTGCATTAAAGTATGTGAAACTGAGAGAACGAAACTCTTTACTGCCGAGAATCCAAGGGTCCAGGACCAGCTGACAATTTTAACACAAAGAGAAGAAAGGAAAACTGAATAATTCTACCATTTTTACACTTAATATTCAGGCACTATTCAGGTTGTGAAAAACAAAAAAACAATATTGGATTAGTGCTAGGTTTCGATTCCTTATAAAGAGCGCTTTCCATATGTGTGAAAAAAAATCGGTGAAAATTTTCCGTATAATGGAACAGTATAATTTTTCCACAAATAAACAAAATGGAACGGGACGAGTGTGTACCAGCGCTTTTCATTTGTATGGAAAAACCGGTGAGAATCTTAGTAGAATGGACGCCATGTTTTTGGACGCGTATTTGATCAAGGAGCACGGTACTAGTTAGTGTGACGATGTAAATGGAACAGTGATATTCCAATCGTTAAACGAGAAATACATGTGAAGGTCTTCCTTTTTTCCAGGACATTTCCAGTAGGAAGAACCGTGTGATTTTATTTTCCACCGGAACGACCATACAAAAGAAAAGCGCTCAAAATCATCATTAGGCATGTAAGTAGATCCCTCAATCCCTCAATTGAAGATTATACGTCGATACCTTATACCTGAGCAAAAGGCTTTCATAGAAAATACCAAATATAAATTAATTAGGTAACCCTATTTTGCCTGGGCTTTTTTTGAGTTCCTGAGCCTGGGAGGGAGGGCACCCCCCCCCCCCCCCCGCCGGTAACTTCAAGGACATTAAGACTATGACAATGAAACCTAGATTTGCCTCCTTTGCGGTCCGCACAAGGGAACGATGACGTCATATGACGTAGTTATTAGGTAATTAGTTATGCGGCCGACATCTTGGATCAGCCATCTTGGATTTCTGAAATTTTTCAAAACCACTTAAAAAAATCGTCCAAATTAACTCAAAGTTAATTAAAACCAATAAATAAACGCTATAAGACGTAAAAAGTAAAAGTTATGCCAATAAACATTGCTTTTCTTCATTCAAAGGTAAAAATATGCAAATTTCAAAAAACATGGCTGTCAAAATCTTGTTGCTATGGAAACATCAAGTCACGTGATCAATAAAATGTCATATAAAATTGTTGCCGGATAAATTTTAGAAAAAGTCACAAAGTTTGATGGCGTTTGAATACATATTTTAATATGAAAAGTTAGCGCACTTTGCCCCCCCCCCCCCCCCCCAGGCAAAATAGGGTTAAATATATTAAATAAAATTATTAAATATATTAAATATATTAAAAATATTAAATATATTAAATATTAAATAAATTAAATATATTAAATAAATATATTCACAAAAGTAGTCTTTCGCATACATGACATTTCAACATATTTCTTCCAAACAAATTTTTATGAAATAAGTGAATGTATTTTTTATCTCAAGAATGATTATCAGTTTTGTTATTTCTTAACAACAACAATCTTTTTATTGACTCATACTTAGAATTATTACAAGAGAAGTATTATATACCTTACAAATTAATTAAAGAAGATGACAAGGAGAGGTATTAAGGCGGGACTTACCCTAAACGCCATTTTTCCGCCACTTGACTTGGCTTTATTGGAAACATCTCGCTCACGTTTCAAGCAATCCAAAAACTCTATGCTCATCCCGTGAATCTATGTTGTGGGGTGTTTTGTGAATTTTTGGGTATGTTTGGGAGGAGATAGTTTTTCTAAAAGAATTGGTAAAATTAAAAGAAATAAGAAATATTGAAGATTTAGAGAAGTTTTCAAATTATAATTTGTAGTTAATAATTAATAGACGGACACCAAATTAGTCCACTAGCAACCTTGGGTGCTCTTGCGTGGGTATCAACTGTCTGTTGGTGTTCCAAAAATCATTTTCTCTCTTCTATCCCTTCTTAAAACCTCTTCAAATTTCATTCAAATTTAGGTTGTCCCCCCTTAATCGACTGGAGCCTAGAGAGGTTTTCGAGTCAGTCCCCAATACCCATTTAAAGTTATTTTTTATTAAAAAAAAGAGAGCAGTAAGGGAGAAAACCGAACTTAGTAAATAATGCATAATTACGTTGTAATTAATGATAGAGTTTCTATTTAAATTACTTAGAGCATTGTTCTGACAGCAAATAATGTTTTATTTCTTTGGCAAAAGAAAATGTACTTAGGTCGTTTATCCTCTGTATAAATATCATTGAGCTTATTAACTCCTATTTGTAATTTGCTATTTTTATGAGAAAGTTTTTGCAATTAAGTGTATATCATCAGGCAAGCGAGTAGAAACTACAAAAAGTACAGATTTGTACTTAAAAGAGGTATTTATTGGTGTTTCAGAAGCTATTGTTGGTTGGCTGTTATTATTATTATTATTATTATTATTA
>JAJLRJ010000005.1:20507035-20674535 GCA_024195265.1 Dendrophyllia cribrosa
CGTTACCTTTTAAATATTTCTACTGTGGAGAATTCGACTTGAAGGAGCTATGTTATGGGGATTTTGACGTTTTTGGATCAAAACTGTCCCAAATGAAAACTTACTAAGTACCTTTTTCGTACACGAAATGCTTATGGAACACCAAGAGGAAGATATTAAGTGACTTCGAAGAGAAAATAAGCCATAATCAGAGTTTTAGCGAGTTTTTCAAGACAAGCGATAAACGCGAAAAAATTGGTCCGTATTTTTCAAGATGCAAACCATTTCCATTCTAGCCATCTGTAGACCAAGACACTTTTTTTACTTTAGAGTGCTTGTAGAATAATTCTAAATGAAACGGAACCATTATGTTTGGGTTTGCACTGATATAAATATGTTTTAGCATTTTAAAGTAAGGCTAAATATGATGACATAGCCGGGTGACATAGTCCCATTAATCTGAACCTAGACGATAACAAATTATAATGCTTCACTTCGCGGCACCGCAACATCAGAGTTTTTTTTCTTTTTTTAGAAACTTACCCCTTTGTTCAAATAATCCAATAGTACATGTGCAAAATCGGCTTTTTAATCTATTTGATCCAGGTTTTAAGATCATCGGGAACATGCATGTAATCTTACTATTTCTACACACCTGTCATTAACCTTTCTTCAATGAGGCGATTTTTCGATTTTTATCTACAGTTAAACGGATTCCCTGATAGGATAGATTTAAAGCGGCAAAAAACACGCTTGTAAATAGTGCTTGAAAACATTAAAGCATTATTATTGAGTTATTGCTTTGTCCTTCAATATATATTTTCTTCATTGTTTGGTAGCCGGTAGATGTACAATATATTTACAATATTATATGAAGATAAATTGGCAAGACTGTAGATGCTATTTTTAAATTTCCATCCTTTGGAAGTTTAACTCTTTTGCTATGTTAACAATTCCTCTTTTTTGGCTGCATGGCTGCATGGCTGCAGTATAAATAGCCTATTGTATATATGTATTTTACTCTTTATTTAAACTTGACCGTCGTTATCTTAGTCCATGTGGTTCACTCATCTGAAATGTTGATTCCCGGATAAATAGAGAACAACCCACTGCTATGATTTGGTAGAAGTGTTTTTACAATACAAAAATCTAATTTTACCTTAAAGATGACAAAGCTGCAGGAAGACTCTCTAAAGCCGCCTTTGTCGGTGATGTTTCTCGAACGCCTTCAAATATTGAAATGATCGGGTGGAAACAATATGACAGAACCAAAATCTCTTAAAAATACTGTACTCAGGCGATCTTCATGAAGAGACTGGCTACGATAACTATGCGAATGAAAAATCACTTGCTATAGTTAAAACGAGCCATGTTCTCTCAACAGCCTCGTTTATCGTAACTGTAGGAGAAATTGTCTTCAATCTGTATTAATGCATATTAATCAAGTTACACCTAACTTTTGTTTATTTGGGCGAGACTGAAAAGCGATTGGTTTTTATAAGTCCTTTCAACGCGGTAATAGGGTCAACCGACATGAATAAACATTGTAGTTCAGCCACATTATTCAAAGTCGTAAGCTTTTATTGCCAAAATACAATTTTAGAGAAAATCCATATTCGTCAAACGATATTACCGGAATAATTTTTTTCGGTTCCTTTGCCTTTGGCGGATTAAAAGCAATCAGCATCTTGTAAGGGTTTTAAAACCGTATTAGTGGAGTTTCATTACGTTGGAAGCAGTTGTCATGGCCATTAAACAACTCATAATTCTGGATCACAATGCAGGTTTTAGCATAATAGTGGACAATGGCGATTCTAGCATTGAATTTAGAATTTTTGTTTAGGATTTAAGGACAATTTTTACCGATTTCTGCCCGTTTTGAACATTAACATGAACATAAATAACAGAATCAAAATCTAAAGTGCTAAAGCAATTAAATTTTAATAAAAGTAAAATAATAATTATTATAACACCCTAAGGAAATTTCAACCTCAGTATCCACTCGACCACCCATGGTAAACCTTTTTGTGTGGTTTAAGATATGAACGTGCGTAATTAGCATCTAATTAATGTGTTAAATTCGGGTCTCAGGACAAGAGTGGCCCGAAGAGTTGAACTCCGATCTACCGAGAAACAACTCCAACTTGTAATCAGAGTGGGACTTTAACCCCGGGACTCACCGGCTGATCACTCAGCTGCGCTGATTCCCGAGGCAACAGTTCACAGTCCGCAGTCCTTAATCCACAGTCCCAAGTCCATAGTCCAGTTCAATTCAGTTCAGTCCACTGTTTAGAAATCTGTTGTGATACAATAATGTTAAAACATTATGTTAAATAGATTGAATAGAATCTTGGCCACAAGCTGTTGTGAGTTCTAAATCATAACTTAGCAAAAACTAGTTTGTTCGTTCCATTTTTTACCATTTCAACTGATGTCATATCCTGTTTCTAAGGGACATTTAAACGGGCAGTGTCATGGAGATTTGGTGTCGTTTCAAAAACCAAAATATGTTTTCATATTAACAGAAACATTAAGGCGGAACTCCACCTAAATGCCATTTTTCCGCCACTTAAAAAGCAATCCAAACACTCTATGCTCATCTCATGAATCTATTTTATAGAGTGTTTTGTGAATTTTTGACGGAGTGATTTTTAGGTATATTTTGAGGGAAATAGTTTTCTCAAAGGATTTGTAAAATTAAGAGAAATGAGAAATAGTGAAGATTCAATGAAGTTCAGTAAAATTAAAATTTGTAGTTAATAATTAATAAATGGACACATCACCAAAATAGTCCACTAGCAACCTGGGGTCCTTTTGCGTGGGTATCAACTGTCTGTTGGTGTTCCAAAAATCATTTTCTTTCTTCTATCTCTCAGTCTTAAAGCCTCTTAAAATTTCTTCAAATTTAGGTTGAGTCCCGCCTTAATGGTCCAGTTTTTAGATAAATTACCACCCTAGTGTAACAAAACTGTCGATGAATGTCGACGAGTGTCTCTCTAGTCATAGACGAACTTGAAAAAAGTTAGCGTAACTTCTTTCAAGTTCTCACATTTTCGTTTTCAAAATGGTTTAGTACAGTCCATGATTTGTTCCTCTTTCAATAATTGTTTGATTACGTTCTTTTGGTGTTTTAGTTAATCCTGTATTATTTTGTAAACAAGTAAATATATTGTACTGTGGAACCTCGATTTAACGAACCTCTTTATAACAAAGTCTTCGGTATAGTGTGTGTGACTGAAACAACATAACTTGAGCCTCCGATGCTGTCAAATATGCTGAAATCTCGAAGGCCTCATTCAGAAACATCCTGCGAGTATTCTATCTTTGTTTGGAAATGCCAAGCGCTTCGAAAAATTATTTTGTTTTTGTAGTTGACGAATTCTCCGAGCTTGTGCATACTATAAAATCGCTATGTTCTCGACACTCAGATTCTCTTAGTGTCGAGAACACAGCGATTTTATAGTATGCACAAGCTCGGAGAATTCGTCAACTACAAAACCAAAATAACTTTTCGAAGCGCTTGGCATTTCTAAACAAAGATAGAATACTCTTAGGAGGTTTAAATGAAGCTTTTCGTGAAAATTCTGTGAGAATTTCTGAGGCAAAGTATCAGAAGAGGCATTTTTGAAGACCGTGCCCGGCTGCCGGGCTCACTCACTGAAGCTTTTCCACTAGTGCAACCCAAATTCCTTGAAAATCAACCGTACCTTTTGCCTTCCAACCGAAAATACCGGTTTTCTTGGCTATTAAATAGTAAGCACCCGGGGAACAAGTTCCCCACAGAAACCACTTCGAAACAAAATTTCGTGCAGACAAATTGCAGCGTGCAATCAAGGAACCGACAAACTAGCTAAAGAGACGCTACAAGACTGATTGTACGATTTGTCGCGACCATGAAAATGATTCCATTTTATAAGAAATATTGTTGGCGTAAAACCGATTTTATAAGTGTGGCTGATTTTCTACTCTGTGATAATGTTTCCTATTTATATTCACAACAAACAAACAAAATGGGTGTGCAGCTCGAACTATGGGCCCGAGTGTTTAATGCCGTCCTCATCAAGTACATTGTTCAGACATAAAACTGAAACACTACTCGGACTACAAGCGAGTGCGCTGCCTGGTACGAAAACCCAAAACCCAGTGGGAAAAATGGGAACGTACTCCCCAACCAAATGCAGGCGCACGAACCTTTTGGGGTTAAAGGTTAAAACCAAAGAAAACAAAGTGTATAAAATAAAATTGAAAAGTTCGAGAGCTGAGATGAATACATAACGACCAACAAACCTTATATAAGTTACAACAATAGAGTCGATTAACGCCATAGCGGCTCACGTGCGTTCATACCAATAGGAAATTATTTACATTCTCTGTCACTGCCACTTACAGTTTAGTTCCGCCGAATGTAAATACATTTTCAAGGTTTAAAAAAATCGGGCCGGCAAATCGGCAAATCGAATTGATCGAAACAAATACGGACCTAATTATCGAAAGAAAAGGGTTTTTGGGATTTAAATTAGCACAAATGACAAAAAAGCACTGTACATTAGCTACGTTTTCGATTTTAATTCACAACGTTAAAGGAAACGCGAGTTATGATTTCAAAAGCGCTCGCACTGCCTGCTCTATAGAAGGTTTTAAAGGGATAGTATCACGAGGTTCCACGCGCGGCACTGTTCACTATTCTTGCACCGGAATTTTGGACATATCACTGTTAAAAGTGATTTTTTCTTTCTTCTGGCTATCAAAACGGATTTTTTGATTCAACAAATACCTCCACTTCTCGACGGCCTTGTTGAATTTGCGGAATCAAACTTGAAAAGTGGGCCGACGTTTTCAAGTTTCGACCTCGTGATACTATCCCTTTAAAACACAGGGGAAACCCATAAAAGTGGTCCTCCAACATGGCGGACGGTAATTCAACGGTCACGTGAGCGCACGCACTCTATAACGAACGATATTGTTCAGCCCGGCAAAATTACATGTTAAATGTATGGAGCAGAACCTCGATATAACGAAATCCTCGTTATAACGAACACAATCGGGCAGCCCAAACGTAAAATCTACCTCGATTTAACGAATAAATGTCAATGCGCGACAAAAGATGAATGCGGAACAGACCAACAGCGTGTGCTATAGGGCAAAGGTATAACCTGTATAGTTTTCCAGTGCCGTATTTATATGTACGGTGTACTGTAGCTTCATACAGGCATTAAAGTAAACTAAACAATTATTAACTATACTTCGATAAAACGAACATTTTGGTTGTTTTTCAGCAAATTCGTTATAACGAGGTTTTCGATATAACGAACCCTCGATATAACGAACCAATTTCCCCCAGTCCCTTGGCATCCCGTTAAATCATCGAGGTTCCACTGTAGCGTGGTTTTGACCAGAAAAGGTCAAAATGCCTATGACACTGCGCATGCCCATGACACTGCGCCATCGAGGTGGCTCGCAATAGTTCGCAGTATTTTCAATCACAGACTTTGAAGGAACAATACTACATTTTTTTATCAGTTGATGCTACAATAATGGTATCAACCAAATGGCCAGTCATTGGTGAAAACGCTACAGTATCTTTTATGATATAACAGGTTACCATAGTAACATTGTAACCAACCACCACAACAACAACGTTTACTCCACCAACCACCCCCTGCGTTCAATTCCCCGCTGTCCCCTCCCTCCAACACCGTCCCTATGGATAAGACAGTCGTCCATTATATATCGCGGGCTCAATGTTTATTAAAAGTGAGTAAGTGACAAAGTTCAGCGAACGAAAATGCTGCTGGTGTGCATAGGACCTAGAGAAGATCTTATCAAAATGTGAATACAAATAAAGTTAGCAAGATAGAGCCCAAACTGAAAGCCAAAATGCAACCTTGGACAGCTCCTGGACAGCTGTTTCGACCTGGTTTGGTCTCGTCAGCACGGTGTAGCAGCAAGAATTAAGATAGAAAAACCAGCGCGAACGCCAATTGTCTACTAAATTGCACGGTGGTAATGACCTCAGATGAGCTCACAATCAAATGTTTGCAATTAGCCAACGTCACAACGCATGACCATGAACAATAGGAAAATAATTTGAAATATCAAGTCGTTGCCGCGATAAAGAAAATGAGGATAGACATAAACCATCTCTCAGCGAATACATGGCCAATCACCCTCGTTCCCAGGGTTTTTCCCTTTTCCCGCCCCTCCCAATTTTAAAAGGGAAAACCCTGAGAACGAGGTTGATGGCCAATACTATGTTAAAAAAAAACAGCATATCGGATCAGAGAATATCTACGGTCCAAAATAAATCTAACTAAATAACGTTTTTGTTATGTTATAGTTATGATTCGCACACTTTCTACGATCAGATCCCGAGCAATGAAAGAACCTCTTGCGTGTGTCACAACTGGTCGTCAACAACAATCAACAATCTCTAAGTAAACCAGTTAAATCAATGGCTCCTATGAGCCAACTCATGAATACGGAAAAATCTTCGCACCCTTCCCTCTCCTAGGCGTTTTTCTCCACCACCCCCCCCCCCCCCCCGCACCCCCACCTGCGTCCAATTCCCCACCCTCCCCTCCCTCCAACGCAGTCCCTATGGGTAAGACAGGCGTCCATTATATATCGCGGGCTCAATGTTTACTAAAAGTGAATAAGTGACAAAGTTCAGCGAACGCAGAAAATGCTGCTGGTGTGCATAGGACCTAGAGACGATTTTATCAAAATGTGAATACAAATAAAGTTATCAAGATAGAGCCCAAACTGAAAGCCAAAATGCAACCGTGGACAACGGTTTCGACCTGGTTGGGTCTCGTCAGCACGGTGTGTTTTTATTGTGTTTTGCCATTCTCGTCCCAAGAGCCCTCGTTTCGTTTGGTCAGCGGAAAAAAACGAAGGATCTGAGACCAAAGCCTTCCGGATGTCATAAAATCCACGACATCCGTTAGCGCATGCCTAATGCACTAACGTACTATTGCGCTTGCTCAATACCAGAAACCGGAAATAATAAAATAACCTTTCGTGTGTGCATTCTTGTCCCCAGAGCCCTCGTTTCGTTTGGTTGAGCTTTGGAGACGAGAATATAACTTGCTTACGAGAGTGCTGATAGCGTTGTTGTGTTGTTGTTATTGGGAGAGTTTAAGCAATGACGACGGCAACGCCAAAGAAAACGTCACTTGAAAACAGGATTCGCGCTCTTTGAAACTACTTTGCAGTTGTTCCATATTGTTTAGTTTGTCTATGCGACCGGATTGTCCAGGAGCTGAATTTGAAGGGATGGCTTTCCAGTTCAAATGGAGAAAGGAAAATTAACCCGCGTTCGCGTTCTCCGCAAAACCTATAATTTGATTATTTGACGTTGTTGTTTTGCAAGGAACGGCAAAGAAATGTACTAAAATGAAAAACGCACATGCAGGGGTATTGTTTTCGCTCATTAAACCTATTGTTTTGTGCCGTTCTTGCTGCCGTCGCCGTCGTGGTTGCTTAAGCCTGTATTCGCAACGATCGCAGCGATCGTTACGATCGACGATCGCTGCGATTCTTGCGATCGCTGAGACCTCAGGTTTCCATATGATCGCAGCGATCGCAAGGAAACGTCGAGTAGGCCTAGATCCGATAAACTTTAAGTACATTATGGGATACAAGGCTTTGGGGTGCAATGCTTTCTGGGACATTTTGGATCACAAGGATCGCAAGAGCGGTTTCCATATAAAAACCTCTCGATCGCAATGATCGCAAGGATCGCAGAGATAGAAATTTTTCTATCTTTGAGATCGCAATCGCAAGGATCGTAACGATCGCAAGGGTCACACAACACTTTTTTCTGCGATCGCTGCGATCGTTGTGATCGTTGCGATTGTATGGAAACTAGGCTTTAAGCCTGGTTTCCGGCGATTATATGGAAACCAGGCTTAGCCTGGTTTCCATATAATCGCAACGATCGCAGCGATCGTTACAGCCTGGTTTCCATATAATCGCAAGGATCGTAAGGATCGCAGCGATCGCAGAACAAAGTGTTGTGCGACCCTTGCGATCATATGGAAACCAAAAACTTTGCGATCGTTACGATCCTTGCGATCCTTGCGATTGCGATCGCAGAGATAGAAAATGTTCTATCTCTACGATCCTTGCGATCCTTGCGATCGAGAGGTTTTTATATGGAAACCACTTTTGCGATCCTTGCGATCCAAAATGTCCCAGAAAGCATTGCACCCCAAAGCCATGCATCCCATAATGCACTTAAAGTTTACCGGATCCAGGCCTACTCGACGTTTCCTTGCGATCGCTGAGATCATATGGAAATCTGAGGTTTCAGCGATCGCAAGCAGGATCGTAAGAATCGCAAGAATCGCCGATCGTAACGATCGCTGCGATCATTGCGATCGTTGCGATTATATGGAAACCAGGCTTACGATCGACGATCGCTGCGATTCTTGCGATCCTTGCAATGCCATGCCAGCCATGGTTGAACGCTCCCTTCGACAAATTAACTATAAACTTGTTTATCACCTGCATTCGAGAATATTTATCTTCGACGTTGTATGGAAATGTGAATTCATCCGGTAAATAAAAGAAGCAGGGCCGTGTCAAATGGGAGAGAAAAATGATGGCAATCTGCTGCAAACTGGCAGTTATTTAAACACGAGAAAATGAAATATGCAAACTTACATGTATGTGTTTTTTATATCTTACATTTTTGTGCCATTTTAACATTTCTTTAATGGTTTTGATTATTTGTGGGTCAGTTTGGACGGTTTTACGAGGTTTTGAAAAAATCCAGAAAATCCACATTGCGCTTTCGTTTTGGCTAACTTTTGACAGTTATATATGTAATGAATCGAGTCATGAGTAGCAATAGTAATAGTAATAATTTATTTAAGGTCGATACTTAATTTTAAAATTGTGATCACGTGACATGTTACGTGACCAAACATGTGCGTTAAGGCAGAAGAAAACGTCGATATTAACATTCAAGGAAAATTTCAATCTGGTCCAGTCAATCTAGCCGAAGATATTAAGTGTCAACAATATTTTCCGAACAGACTTTAAACCCAGGCCTTTGATGCAACATGGCTGCCGTGCAAAACCTCTATTGGCAGGATTCAACAGCCCTGTGTATAAGCCTTTGGCTTCAACATTTCTGGGTGAATTTTTTGGTCTTCCCGATGTGCATAATCTTTGTTATGGAAACGTCTTCTGCGCGCTATTACACAGTACAATTCTACTGTCATTTCCACCATGCAAGGAACAAACAACTAAAAAAGGATCAGTTAAATAGTGATGCTTTGACAGACGTTCTCGGTCAACTCCCAACGCATCGATTGCTGATGCAACACCAGGGGGGCTAAGAACCCCACTGCACAGAAAGTTGCCTGGTAAATGGGCTGCTGAATAACTTCAGTCATCACGAATGTTTGTTTGGCACAAGATGCTACTTTTTATGACTCTATTTCGGCTACTTCACTGGTCAAAACCTGTATTTTTTACTTTCCCCACGGCGGAATCGCTTTTTAGGTTTTTGTGTAACCCCACTGCACAATCTGCCGAGAACGAATAAAACTAGATGATTATTTGCCCCGAAAATGCATCAAGATCTTGTACGAGAAGTATTCTCTCTTTAAGTCGGAAAAAAAGAGATATCATAAATTAAAGTCTTTTATGATAAGTTTTATGAGATGAAAAATGGGTAATGACACTTTTTATGTATCTTGAAGACATCAAAGTCAGAAATGAAAATTGAGTAATTAATGCGTGTTTCATGGAGCAGCATAAAGCAATAATTTCCTGGATAAGCAGGATACAACACAAAAGGATTGGTGTATTTTTTGGTGGAGCGTCCAGTGGTCGATAGGTTTTTTGGCATGTTGCAAGCTCTTGTGGTCAGCCAATTCAATTTGCCCAAAACCGGGCAGCAGTTGGAAAGGTTATTGTAACTATACCATATCATCTTTAACAAAATACACACAATATGTTACATTCCAAAGCTCCACTGATTGCCAAGTTCCCAGCACTCCTCCAAATAACGTTGGACTTTCATCTGGGCAATTATGCATAAAATGAGCAAGAGAGGAAAGAAAAAGAAGTAACGCGAAAAGTGCCACCCTTTCCAACGATTTTGTAATATGCGTTACTGTTTCATCAAATCAAGTCAATCAACCGCAGTGATGCCATATCATTCAAAAGTGGTATGAGTTTACAACTGGTGATTGAAAAAAACGATCGCTATGGTTGAGATTATCGATTGGTGATTGAGAATTACAATCGCTATAGTTGAGTTTATCGATTGGTGATTGAGAATTACAATCGCAAAAGTTGAGTGTATCGATTGGTGATTAAGAATTACTTTGCTATGGTTGAGTTTATCGATTGATGTTTGAGAATTACGATCACCATGGTTGAGATTTTCGACTGGTGATCGAAAAAACGATCGCTATGGTCGAGTTTATCGATTGGTGATCCAGAGTGGCGATTGCTATGATTGAGGTTATCGGTCGGTGATAGAGAATGACGATCGCTATGGTCCGGCAGAAAAGCGATTGGTGATGCAAAATGACGATCGCTATTGTTGAAATTATCGATTGGTGATTGAGAATGACGATCGCTATGGTCAAAAAAGCAATTGGTGATCCAGAATGACGATCGTTATGGTCAGAAATCACCAATCAATAAACTCGATATAACGATCGTAATTCTCAATCACCAGTCGATAATCTCAACCATAGCGATCGCGTTTTCGATCACCAGTTGTAAATTTAACCATAGCGATCGTAATTCTTAAACACCAATCGATAAACTCAACTATAGCGATTGTAATTCTCGATCACCAATCGATAATCTCAATTATAGTGATCGTTTTTCCGATCACCAACTGTAAACTCATACCACTTTTGAATGATATGGCCTCCCATAGAGAACAAGCGTTTTTTTCGTACACTGGTAAACAGGGAACTAGGATATTCTGGGAAATTTAGAACCGATTTGAAGCTAAAAACGTATAGGAAGAGAATGCCAGTATGATACTTAAATGGTTTAGCTCCTTGAAATCTGTGAACAGTGTATCTGTTTATCGTTATTTCATTAGTTAGTTTGATTAGTTAGCTTTACCAGCATTACCAACTTTAAATTTCACATGTAGATTTCAAGATATTTGTGCACAGATAATTTTATTTAAAAAAATTAAGTCAATACCATGTATTAAATTACACAATGGGTTCCTAACTGGAGACAATTGTCTTGAGAGAAAAAAACAGTCTTTTAATTTAAAAGAAAAGTAAGCCAATACCATGTATTAAATTACATAATAGGATGCTAGCTAGAGACAATCATCTTGAAAGTAAAACAAATAGCAATTATATTTTTTTTGTAATTTGGTTCTGTATAATCCCTTATATCGAGAGTTTGGCTGCAATTCAAACTTAATGAAATCCGCAATGTTTCCGCGGCATTATTTGTAGACAAAAACACAGGCGCTTTTCAATAATTTTTGTGCCTTGTCATTTTCGGCGCCGAATTTGGAGTGAAAAACATAGTACGGTGAAACGAACGACTGAAAACTGAGAACAACGGTCACTGCCCGACTCATCTGCTGTGGTTGACATATTTAGCCCGAGAAGCAAACCCTTGACAATTATGAATCAACTCAGTGAAGATACAAGAACCCTTACAGTGGTAGCTATGCACACTTCCATTTGGGTTCTAACTACACTTTTGTCACTTGTAGGCAACTCGCTCATTTGCCTTGCCTTGTACCGAAACGGGAGATTGCGCACAATCACCAATTTTTATGTGTTCTCTTTATCAATGATCGACATTATTGTGGCTTCGTTTGGATATCCATTCAACATGATTGCATCAGGCTTACGCAAGTGGCCATTCGGTTTCAACTTTTGCCAATTCAATGGCTTTCTTTCGCACTTTTGGACTGTGGTTTCAATTAACATTTTGGCCTTAACGGCCATAAATCGCTATTTTTGCATCATAAAACCTCGTTTTTATCCTATTCTCTTCACAAAGAAGAAAACTATTTCTTCAGTCATCTTCGTGTGGCTATTTACTCTTACCGGAGGTTTGGCTGTCACATTCGCCACACCTGTCTTGTTTTGATGGCACACTCATTATTTATTCTGTCAAATCAAAAGTAGTGAAACTTTACCAGTTTTCACTTCAACATTTCTCACTGGATATGTCTTTCTGCTGATTCTATTGACCTTGTTTTGTTACGGAAGTGTTTATCGTGCCATAAGACGACACAATTTTGTTGTCTTTCCGTCTCTGCATAAACCAAAAGTCCAAGCAACTGTAAACGCACACGAGATTCAAGCATCTCGAATTCTTCTTGCTGCAGTTTTAACATTTTGTATTTGTTGGATTCCTGCAACAATTGTAAGCAGTTTAGAAAGAGTAGCACAGCAAGCTGTGCCTTCGTTTTGGCAAACTTTTGACACTCTGGTTTTCGCCTGTAGTTCGTGGATCAATCCAATTATATATGTCGTCATGAATCGAGCCATGAGGAAGGCAATAATTAAATTACTTCGTTGTCAAAAGTAAAATTGACAGCTAATTGACAGTGTGTACCTCTTAATTATGTATAATATAACGAGGTCTGGGGGTCTGGGTCTGCAATTGCCGAGTGAGGACGCACATGAAACTGCTCCCGCTTAATTCGATTATTTTGTGCAGCTATTTGTCGTATGGCCGAGTTTTTTATCGTATTGAAGCGGAAAACCAGAGGAAGCAGTAGTAGTAGCTCAAAAAGCGGGGCTTTGACGCCAAAAGAAAAAAGAATCTGCGAAACTCGATCAGTACCAGCAGACGAAACCAACATGGTGCTCGAAATAGAAGAAGATCTTGCCTCGAAGATACAGCTTGTTCTTCAGAAACTCAGCAGCTTAGAAAGTATGGTAGAAGGAATCCTACAGAAATTTGATATCTTGGAATCCTCCATAAAAAACATTGAAGGCGAAATTGCCACACTAAGCGCTAAAACCGAGAAGTCGGTCGGAGAGAAGTCGGTCGGAGTAATGGACAACAGCTTGAAGTTTCTAAACAGTGAGATAGAGGAATTGAAATCAAAAGTCAACGAAAATGATAGAGAGTTTAAACATCTGAATGACCGCATCCTATACCAAGACGTCAACAGCCGTCGCGAGAATCTACGTTTGTTTAACATTCCGGAGTCCACCGAAACAAGAGAAGAGAACGCAAAGGAACTTATTCATCGATACATGGAGAGAGAATTAGAATTTTATAAAGCTTTCTGGCACGTTTTAGACGAGATTAATATGGTAGATAGTTTAAATTAGTATATACTGAAACAGTGGATAGCATTGTTGGCGCGTTTTGATTGGCTACTGAAACTCGGAATAGCTCCCAGCAATTTGCGCGCGAAATCGAAAATTGTAATCGTTGACAGGAATAAATGAGTTAAAAAGCATCATTTTCATTATATGATCTCACTGTTTCAGTATATACTAAAACAACTATTCACCGAAGTGGAGGTAAATATCCACCACTACCCACCTCCACTTCGGTTAATAGTTGTTAATTATTCTTACGATTATGGCGAATTATCAAATTCTCAGAAAGAAGCTATTATTACTTTAATCGAGAAAAAAGATAAAGATAAAAGGAATCTATCCAACTGGAGACCGATCTCGCTCATTAATGTAGATGTTAAAATAGGCTCAAAAGCAATTGCCAAAAGATTGGAAACTGTTCTACCCAATATTATACATTATAATCAATGCGCGTATGTGAAAGGCAGAACAATGTTTGATGCAATACAAGAACAGTAGAAGATATTATGGAGTTCACGGAAAGATATAATATTAATGGCAAAATGATTTGCATTGATTTTAAGAAAGCTGTTGATACTGTGAGTAGAGATTCCTTGTTTAAAACCCTTTATGCCTTCGGATTTGGACATTCATTTATTCAGTGGATTCAAACATTTTATAAAAATATATCAAGTTGTGTCCTGAACAATGGTTTTTCTACTGCACCTTTTTTAGTTGAACCTTTTTTTAGTTGAACGAGGAGTACTGCTTACTTGTTTATTATGGTGCTAGAAATCTTATGTGTAAGCATACGTAGCAGCAAGGATATCCAAGGAATTGCTGTAGATACTGAGGAGATAAAGTTGGGGTTGTTTGCTGATGATTTGACCGGCTTCTTAAGGAATGATCATTCACTTAAAAAATTTATGGAACTAGTAGAAGATTTCGGGCAAATCTCAGGCCTCAGAATTAATCATGAAAAGTCCGAGGTAATGTTACTAGGTAATCGTGGGTATTACTCTTTACGAAACGATACCGAAATAAAAAACCTAAAAATTAAGCATGCAGTAAAAATCTTAGGAGTTCACTTTACCTACGACCTACGTGCTAAACGAAGATTGAATTTCGACGAAACTGTTACCTCTATTAAACAAAAATTACACTTTTGGAGATGGTGAGATCTTACGATAATTGGCAGAATTCAGATAGTCAAAACGTTTATAATTCCTATTTTTCTGTTCAGGGCAAGCATGATTTGTTTTGTTCAAGAGTTTGTCAAAGAGGTGAATAAAATTATTTTCGATTTCATTTGGAAAGGAAAAGACAAGGTTAAGCGATCTGTTCTGGTTGGCGATATTGAGGACGGAGGACTAAAGGCACCACATTTAAATTCCATGATTGAAACACAGAGGATTATTTGTTGTAAGAAATTAGCCAGTGACGAACCGAGTAGCTGGAAGACTATTTTACTGCATTACTTAAAATCGGTTGGACGTAAGCATATTTTATGTTGCAATTTCGATGTTAAAATGTTGCCGATAAAACTTCCACCTTTTTACAAAGATTGCTTAAAAAGCTTTGCAAAATGCTCGTCGGCAAATAATCAATGCGAAGAGCTAACTCTCCAGACTATTCTTTGGAACAATAAATTTATTTGTATTGATGGAAAACCTGTATTCTTTAAAACATTAGCAGAAAAGGGGATCCTAAGAATGGTTGACCTAATCTCTGAAAATCACGAGTTTATAACCAAATGTAATGTGAGAAAGTTGAACCTTACTCCTTTAGATCTTTTTATATTCGTATCCGTGATAAACGCCTTGCCAAATGAGTGGCGTGATTTACTAAAAAAGTCCACTTACTCTGACAAAAAAGCATTTAATTTATAAGAGCAAATTGTTTTAAGTTTAAACGGGCAAAAGACTCCTATCAATAAAGCTGTGTCAAAAACTATTTATGAAGAACTTCGAAATAGAGTTATTACTACCCCCTCTGCTCAAAAGAAATACAATAGTCATTTTATAAATGATACCCTTGATTGGAGAGAAATATATGGCTTACCGCATCGTGTCACCTCCGATACAAAATTGCGTGAATTTCAGTTCAAACTATTAAACAGGTACCTTGCGACAAACGACTTTTTAAATAAAATCGGTGTTTGCCTTCCCTAGTATGTTCTCTTTGTGGAAAAGAAAACGAATCCCTCGAACACATTTTAATTTCTTGCAATTATACCAAAGAATTCTGGAAAGAGGTTATAAAGTGGCTCAGCAATTTAAGTAATGGTCCTTGTAAGAACTAGGCAACTTAACGGCAAGGAATGCAGAAAGGTGTTAATTGTGATATTGTTGAAACCGTCCCCCTCATTGGCTAAAACGTGAAAATCTACCATAACTCAACCAGGTGGTGCATTTATTTCTCTCTAGTTTACTAATTGATTCCATTTTAGTTTTAAACCAAAATTCTATGTGGGAAACAAAAGATTTGAAGCCTTTCTTGGCCATTGTTTTGGAGTTTTACGATTGGATGAAATATTGTAGCACAAAAGAAACATCACTTTAAAATATTAAAGTTCCATTACATTTTATTTAAAAAATATGTTGTCCATAGGTTGATGTATTCTCAGTAAGAAACACCTAAACAATCTTATGTGGGGAAAGCGAAATGCCGCGGAACAATAGAGCATAGCATTGCCTAGTTCTTACACGCATTGTTACTTAAAAGTCAGTATATATAATCTTAACAACAGAGAAATCATGTTTGGAATGTCAAATTGTGAAGACGAGTTATTTGTTAATCATGTACTACTAATTGCTAAACAATATTTATATTCATGTCGTTGTAATAACACCTTTCCGCTAATTAAAGTCTTTAAAGCTAGAGTAAAAAAGATTCAAAATCTTGAACTAGAGATTGCAAAATCAAAAAATAAGTTATCTAATCATATTGCGAAATGGGGCAAATATCTAAAAAAGATTGACTTATAATTTGTGCATTTAAATACTACGCTCTGTATACAAACTATGCGCATTTGGTCTGAAGACATTAGAGTCAGTCGTGTGTTTGTGATGTAATGTGGGTGTGTGTGCTCGTAAAGTGTGAAATGTTACGTTAATAATAATCGTTTCAAAGAAGCTGAAATAGCATTGTATTGTCTATAGTTATAATTATAAGTAATGAAATGAAATTATTTTTCGGTTATATAAATGATGTAGTGTAATGTAAAGCAGTTTAATGTAATGTTAGTAATGTAATGTAAACGTGTAAAGTATTGTAGATTACTAGCAGAATGCTGTATAAAAATAAAAAATTACAACAACAACAACAAAAAAATAATCTAATAAGGTAAAGACACCTTACCGTGTTAATAAAGCTTGTTTGTAGAAGGTTAATTCAAGAATGATCTCGCTAAAGAACTGTTTAAATTTAATGTTAAAAGCTAATCAAAGGGCTCTGAGAGCTACTACTACTAAGCGGCTACTACTTATCTTGTAACAAAGAACTCTAGCAGTATTGTTTTTCGAGCTAGCCTGACGGCATAACTAAACATTCTAGGGACGTAAGAGCTAAACTGTGAAGGTCTAGTACACAACACTACGAAACCCACAGGAGTCATTTCAGGCCTGTCAACATAGTCCCTAATAGTGCCAATGTCTTTGAATCGAGTCGCTGAAATGGCTTGATGAAATGCTTTTCCATTCAATTCACGGCAAACACAATTTCACTTGTAAACGAACGCTATTATAGAATTAATTCAATCAAATTAAAACTTTCTGCATTGCACAAAATGGTAAACTATAGTTAGCTAAGTCAGCAAAATCATGACTTATCTTGCATACTATTGCATAATCAAACCATAATTTTTTTATCAGCATCAGCACATCGAAGCATGTAGCTAAATCTAAAACTGACAATGATTCAGTATTCCAAAATAGAACAACACCCAATGTTCATGCTATATCATGGCAAACGAAATCTTCGGAGAAGAAATATACGCTAGGAGCCGGAAAGACTTGTACTGACTAAGAATACAATAAATAGTTCGCGCTTCTTGAAACCCTTATCCTATTTTAGACCATATCCTTTGGCGCCGTTATATAGCTTATAATTATAAAGGAGAACCTCACCCCCCCGCCCCGAGAGAGACATGGAGTGACTAATTTGCATATCTCTACCCGTATACTATATCTCGTTTACGCTTGCGCATTAACGAAATAAAAATGAATAAGAGTCGAATTTGTCTTGGGTTAAGACGTAAGTTATTACACAGAAAACTACAGGTTAGGGGTGATATGATCAAATATATATAAAAGGTATATTATTGCTAAGGTATAAAAAGTGGCTATCTGATAGAAAAAACTGATTGCCAGGTTTTGGTAGTCACTGTGGCTCTTTCACAAAAAAATTAACGCATTATGCACAATATAAATCAATTTATGTCACGCTAAGACATAAAGCATCGTTTTCGAAACAAACACTTTAAGCCTAGCGGGCAACTTGTCAGTCCATATTTTGCTTTACAATGTCAGCAACAGCAACGGAGACCGGTGAGCCCATAGCTGTTGCTTTAGTTTTCTAACACACGTTATCGCCTAGGATACTCAGTACAGTCTAAGGGGGCCATTAACGGACAAATTTAATATTGTTTCTGTTTAATTGATTTTATAATACATTTATTTATTCTTTTAAAACAAATACAGGAGATAGGAGGCTAGCTTCGAGTGTGTGCAATTACTATTTTAAAATAAATGTAAACGGGGCATGTTATAAAATCGTTCTCCTTGCTGTGAAAATGTTATGAAAACAATTCGTCAGTTTGGGATTGGGATTTTAATTATTTCCGTTTGCGTTGGTGCTATCTCCCATAAATTTAAACAAACCTTAATTTCATGTATCCTATTATTATGGTCGCTTATGCAATTCAATTTACACTGATAACAGCTAGTTTCTCGCCTTATTTAAACATATCGCACCTGTTTTCCAGTACAAATTCAGTTTCACAGTTCCTTACGTGGATTACAGATTCCAAATAACGATCTCCAAATTAGTAACCCGGAGAAGAAAACGCTGCCGAATGAAAGGAAACTATGAGTGAAGCAAGAGAAGATACAAGAAGCCTAACGGCAGTCACGTTGCACACTTTAATTTTGGTTTTTACCACACTTTTGTCGCTCTCGGGAAACTGTCTCGTTTGCCTCACTTTCTACCGAAACAGGAGATTACGCACCATAACTAATTTTTACGTGCTGTCTTTGGCGGTAGCTGACATATTTTTCTCTACGTTTGGATATCCTTTTGGAGCGATTGCCTCAGGCTTACGCAAATGGCCATTCGGTTACAAATTCTGCCAGTTTGAAGGTTTCCTATCTTATCTTTGGGTTTTAGTGTCAATTAACATTTTAGCGCTAACAGCCATTAACCGCTACTTTTGCGTGGTAAAACCTCACATTTATCCCACTCTTTTCACGAGGAGGAACACCGTTTCGTCAATTATATTCGTGGAATTATTTATCTTTGGCTTTTATTTAGTAGTCACGCTGGTTACAGCTACTTCTTACCAATGGCACCCTTACTATTTGTTTTGTCAGATGGTAGGTGTCAATAACTCTGTGCATACCGCGGATCACGCTTTGGCTTTTACATTTTTAACTGTATTTGTTGGCCTTCCAATGTGCATAATGCTGTTTTGTTATGGAAGCGTCTACTGTACCATCAGACGACACAATTCTGCCGTCATTCCGTCTTTGCAAGAAGCAAACAGCCAAGGATCAGTGAGGGCACAAGAAATCCAAGCATCTCGAGTTCTTCTGGCCGCCGTTGTAGCATTTTGTCTTTGTTGGATTTCCGCAACTCTTGTCATCATTTTAGAGAATATAGTTCATCTAACTATACCCCCTTTTTGGCAGTCTTTTCACACGTTGACTGCTGCTTGTAGTTCTTGGATCAACCCAATTATATATGGTGTTATGAATCGAGCCATGAGAATTGAATTTTTGAAATTGTTGCATTACCGAAACTAAAACTGACTGTTTACTTTCTTTTTCAGGACAGAGATGAAAAATAGACACAAGAACATATGTAAACATTATAATTTTTAATGGGATGAATACTGCTCATCTATTACCGAGGAAAATATTCTCAGTTGTGTTTCATTTTCACTGTCATAAGGACGGCGAAAGCATAAGAAAAATGAAAGTTTTTATCCTTATGCTTATGCTTGCGTTAATGTTTATGCCTGGCTCGTTTTTAGGTTTACATAAGCGTTCTAAGGTTTTGTCGCTAGGGAAAACCAGGATTAATTAAGACAAACAAAATTTAATTAAACTCGCGCAAAAATTTCAACTCCAAGAGGCAGTATCACGGTTGTTCTATACAAAACCATTGTTTTCAAAAAATAGTTCGTAACACTGTTAGCCGAACTATAATTTTCAAAGTGATTTTGCTTGATAACGAAATCTTTAATCAACACAATTGGCGAGGATCAATATATTTTGGTGCTTCATATAATGTGAGTTGATCAATTATCCTTGACCCAACATGAATTTTGCTTCAGCAATCATAACCGTAATCCGTTTCAGAAATGGACTTCAATATTAAGCCATCTGTTCCATACTTGCAGTGTTTAATGTATAATTGTTCTTGAATTATGTGTAGAATCTGGAAAGTTTTGTATTTATTAATAAATTTCTTCTTTTCTGCCGAAAGATTGTGGAAAGATTGTACAATCATACCGCGATACAGCCCTTAAACGTTCCCTCTGGTTTGTATCATGAAAACACTATCTGTCGGGGGCAATGTAAAACTAGCTTCTTGTCTTTACCCTTCCTCGTTTATTTAATCTGCTACAGATGTACGTCACAGGAGGACTGGGCATTCTCGGTAGTGGTAGTGTTTGGACTGGGTCCCGCAATGTTCTAGTAAGTTTCAGTAAACCACCAATGAATTGAAGTTCTTGGGGCAATTGTTTTAAAGACGTTTGTCCGATATGTCATTTTACTCCTTCCGAAAAAAGTTTGGGAAAACTTAGACTGTGTTAATGCATATAAAGCCATGTACAAATGTTTTTTTAGAAACGGAGTTACACATTTTCTTTCCCTTTTTTATTTACTCATACAATCTAATCGGAAGAGCAGGGTTGGGGCATAGGGCAAGCACTAACCTCCACCAGTGTTGGTCCGTTTGCGATTTCCGGAAAGGGCAGAATAACAGGCTTTTCTCGAGACTTTCATCCAGTTAATACGGATGTTCTGCCTCAAAAATAACGCAAGTTGAAGATTTTTGGGAACTTCCAGTTCGGTCCGCAATCCGGGAGCTTTATAAACTTGTTACAAACGCTACATGGTCTGTCTCTACCCATAAGAAAAACGTTGGGGATTATAACCGTTAGGGCCGAAACCTAAGCAAATGCTAGAGGATTCCCTGTAATAGACTATCACAATACAAAGGTTACTGCTAGTTACTCGTGCTACAAAGTCCGGGTAGAGCTCTGACTTAAACTACTTGGAAACATTGCCTCTCTCTACCCATACGAATTACCGTTGGGGAAATCTAACCAAATTCTGGGGTGGTTTCCCTGAGGTACTCATGCCACAAAGTCCTGGTAGATCTCAGGCAGTTTTAGCAGCCTGTGCCTAGAGTGCGATTTAAACTTCATATTTTTTTCGTTTAAATTATCAGGCTGGTATCTTCATGGGTTTTTCCATCACATCTATCGTATTTGGTGGACTAATCATCGCTGTCTACAGTATGGTGAGTGACGCTAACCGACGTCGAGTACTACATTTACGACCATAGTGATTTGTCCGACGCTATCAGCGTTATCATATTGATTCTCGGCATCGCTGAATTTAAGATTGGAATGTGGGAAGCGATATGTTGCTGTTTAATGAAGCCTTGCTGCGTGCAACAACAGGTGAGCGACCTTAGAAAGTGAAACTAGCTCTTTCTCCTCCTTCGAACAACAACAGGCAACATCACATGAGCAATGATGCTTATTTGATACCAACTGGAACGAAAGCAGTCGGTTCCTCCTGTTGCCAGATGACACGTATCGTCAATATTCAGTTACCATCAACCATCTGTGAAACGTTAAGCGTGAAATCGAAAATTTAGGGAATTTTCACGGGTGGGTTTAATTCTCAAATATGTGTTAGATGAAATGTAACCATCGCGTCAAAATATTCCAACTTTTTAACGTCGCTCATAAAAACTATACCCCCATTGACACACTGCTATTACACTAAAACTGAGAAGCGATTGAGTGGTTATTACTGTATACGATACTTGCTTGCCAAAGCCAATCTCGTTTGTATTCTTATTGTTAGTAATAGACACATGTACTGATGGATACTGCCAACCTGGGATCTTATGAGATACCTGTGGCTTTACCAGTGACGTCAGGGACACATGGATACCAGTCTCCGGTGGTCTCGATGCCTGATGAAGCGATGGGATCCGCTGACATAGGTATGAGTGACAGTCCAGCGTAAATAGGGATATAAGTTGTCAAATTAAAGGATATACCATTTTAAGGGTGCGTTCGATTATCCCCTTTCCAGTAAAAGCAAGTACAAAAAAAACTTAAATCGGGAGCTGAAAATAGTTATTAGCACATATTTTACTGGTGAATGACTGTTTTAATCAGGTCCCTTAATATCAAACTAGAAGCAACTTTCCAGACCACCCAAAAAATGACAGACTCGTAGTTTTCATGATTAGGGTTTTTTCTTCTTGTTGGTGGATTAAAACATTGTTTTTTTTAAGGTTTTTGTTTCAGAATATTCACTGTTTGGTCAAACCATGTTTGTTTTCTCTCAACAGTTTCTTGCCAAAGTTCTGAGGTGCTTGTAACTTTAGTGAAGTCAAGAGTGGGTCGTAGTCTGATTGGTTTTGAGTGCTGGATTAATCAACGCCCTGTCAAGCGTTTATTTTGAATATGCGTCGGTTCTTGTGTTGTGTTATGTAGATGTAATTTTTTAAAAATCCAAGAGTTCGTTGTATTGGACTTAAAAAAATTTTTTGATAGGACGTGAAAACAAATACTTACAGCATTTCTAGTAATTGTGAAACCACTTGACTTTTCTTAAGAAATAAAATAAAATTCTTAGCTCTTCGAAATGTGTTTTGCCTGTCAAAAATCCAGGTTCATGAGGGTTTTTTTTACATTATAACGCGAAAGAAAAGGTTCAAATTAATCTTTTTTTTTTTTCATACATTGTCTGTAAATGTTTCCATGGAGAATATTCACAAAAGTATGAAAAAAATAAAAATTACACGCTTTCTAACACAGCTAAGTCCCTAAAATTGTGTGAGTAAAGTCGTCTTCCTAGTATGACACTGGATTCTCATACAAACACTGCATTTGGTGGCATGTTTTTCCTGATCACCCATGATTCCCATTGAGCGCGAAGTCATCTATTGAAGTTATCACATTCTCATCAGGAAGATTGTTTCTGCAATCAGTTTTATTTATTCAGTGCGAAACTTTTGAAGGACCCATTGGCAAATATTTCCGGATGCTCTATTTTTTACTTACCAGTTGACAGAAAAAAAAAATGCTCTCTGGGAAAAATATATTCTTTAACATCGACACCGGCAGCAGAATACAGTTCATAAACACATTATTAATAAGAAGAAGCACATGTAAATGGAACAGAATCGAAAACACTATTGTTTTTAAACTCAACAATTCGTTTATTTATGCATTTTCTTCTCTCGATTAGAAAAATATGTATTCAAACAGTGTGTGGGGCCAAAGGACTGATTCTAAAGGTTCGTTTACACATGCAATTTGCGACATCGCGCTACAAATCGCTCCCAAATTGCACTAAAATCGCCGCTGGTTTACACAAGCGACAGATGCAACTTGCGCTCGACAAAAATTGCACCGCAAAAAATCGCCTGTGTAATTAAAAGACCTAGAACAGCAAATTAAAAGTGATTGAGTGATTTTGCCGAAACCGCAAACGTATGCAAAAACATTTACAAACTGCATTATTGGTGTAGCAAAATAAATCTTAAGCTGTAAGGAAATTAAAACACGGTCGGCATGAAAGAAAAACCGATGTTTAAAGAGCTGGGAAGAGCAATAAAGTTTTTCTAATTTTTAAAAAAAAAAACCTACTGGATAAATTGGCACCGGATTTTAAACAGAGAATACGTTTTGTTTTACAAGCTTGCAAAAAGGGTAATTAGCAACAGAAACATATTACCATGCTGCTCGTGAAAACACTTTTTAAGTCATATTGTTTCTTCAGTTGCACAAAACACTCAGCGAAGGGTCACAATTCTTTCGCCTGGGAGTGATCGTGCTTTGGTGTAATATTCTACAGAAAACAATATTTTGACGTATCCTTCAAGAAGATTATTATTTTGGCTGTAAAATTCAATTTAAAACAATCCATCACCTGAATGCCTTATTATTGCTGCGACTATTCATTACAGTATGTTGCCCAGTTTCCGGCCACTTTAATTTGTAATCGCTATAACTCCTTTGTTTTGCACGGAAAATTTCTCAATTTCCTTTCAAAGACAGTTCATTTACTTACCTTTAAAACGTTAAATGGTTGGCGACCTTCCCCAAGTATTAAAGAAATTATACCATTTTTCGCAAAACTAGTAAGTTGCCCAGTTTCCGGCCAGCTAGCCCAGTTTCCGGCCACCGACTTAAAGTAAATTTTCCTTGAAACCGCTCGACGTAAACCGACTTGTAAGTCCCTTGATAATAGTGGTCGCCTAGTTATAAATATCAGGTAAGTTTCAATATTAAGCTTTGTCGCCTACTGTTTTACTATTCAAAATACGTATGACCTTAGTGACCCGGAAGCGTGTCTTCCGCAGTTTGTTGACAGACTACTACAAAAACAAATCATGACTTACGTACTTTTAGTCACGCTATACATGCATAAGCTGTTGTTAATTCGTAATCTTTGTTACACTAACACATGTATCTTTAATTTCTCGACCAGGAAATTTTAATATTCGGTTCTTTCACTTAATAAGAAATAGGTTTTGAGCAATGTGTCTTTTAGTGGCCGGAAACTGGTACACTAGGTCGAAATCTTCGCTGAGAGTTGACTGCTAAAATTTCTGAAGTTAAATCAGTTAATGTTTATGAATGCAATTTTGTGTGAATGGTATTTTAAGCTCCTCTAAAATTGTACATTTTTTGGCCTGATAGCAAAAATGAATCGACACTGCCGGAAAAAACACCTTAAAACTAGTGTAATTGTCAAGTTTGATAGTTACCTTTTTTTAAAATAGCGAATATATAGCTCTGCAAAGTCGGAAAATTGGAGATGGAGATCAAGGTTCACGGCGTGACAGGAAACGACCTGTCATTGTCAGGCTTCTCTCCAACAAAATCAAGATGAAGATTATATTAAAACGAAGGCTACTGAAGGGAAAGGAGTTTGTCATTATGGAGTTTGTCATTATGGAAGACATGGCAATCCGTGGAAAGTACGTGGTTCACCAATAGAAAAAGTTAGATATAAAATTCACGGCAACGCCAGAGTAAAGGAAATACGAGGCTGGATTGACCTCGGAACGCTTGAATAGCTTAGGCCTGTTTCAAACGTCGTGCTACTGCCGTGCCGAACTAAATTGAAAGTGCCATTTTGATTTAAGCACGGCAGTAGCACGCCGTTTGAAACCATTAAGCTCGGCACGGCTGAATTAGGTTCGGCACGACTACTTAGCACGGCAGGCCTTGCCGTGCCGCACGGCAGTAGCACGACTTGGTTTCAAACGGCGTGCTACTGCCGTGCCGAACTCAATTCATAAATTATTTTAATGTATTTTGCATTGTTTTGCATTTTATTACATACTATAACGCATGCGCACAAACGACAAACAGAAAGGCAAAATGGCGGCGTGGCGCAAAAATTTATCCGGTCTGCCCGAAAGCTTTGAACATGAGGTCTCCGATGTCGACAGTGGCTCCAACGACATTTCCGAAGCCTTTTCAAAGAGATATTCACCTGCCTCGTTCGACAGTTATTCTCCAGATATTGACAAAGAGACTGATTCAAGCGAATCGGAAGCAGAAGTCACTAAAAACCCGGGTAAAAAGAAGCGAAAGGGAGGACGGAGGAGCGTTTGGGAAGAACGACATGTGAATGATCTAGTTGATGTTATCTGCAGCAGTGAGTACTATAAGAAAAAGTTGATTTTCACGAACACGAAAAATTCCAAAAACGCAGAAATTTATGCTAATGTGTTGAAAGAATTGGGCCAAAGATATGAGGGTGGCTTCCCGTTTACATTTGCTCAGTTACGAAACAAGTTTAAGAAATGCATTTCTGAATGCAAAAAGATTGCCCTGACAGTCAAGACTGCAACTGGCATAAAAAGAGTTCAAGATGAAAAGCAGTTGGGAGCCTGGTTTGATAGACTTTTTCCACTGATCCAAACAAGGGATTCATGTAACCCTGAGAGTGCAATTGAGTCTTCAGAATCACTACAGTTATCTGGTGGGGAGGAGGTAGCAGGGAAAAAATCTTCAGGTAAGAGAACCCCAACTGATGAGCAATCAAGTGAAGATATTGACTGTGATGACTCTGCCAAACAATTTGTGCCCATCAAGAAGGGTGGAAGAAAGAAAGCCAAATCCCAAAACTCTTCTGGTGCTTTGTCCACTGCCGTAGAACTCTTTGAAAAAGTTGTTAAGAACGATCCAACAACAGAGCTGATATCTTTTTTCAAGGAAGAGAACCAGAGAGCCCGTGAGCACGAGCTGAAGCTTATGGAAATGTTCATGTCTACCCCCAGGAGCTCTGCAACATCAACAAGTTATCCTGCAACATCAGCAAGTTATCCTGCAACATCAACAAGTTATTCTGCAGCACATTCACTCCAACCTTCCAACCCATGTATGGTGCATACAGCTCAAGGCCCTTTTTATGAAGAAGCCCAGCAGTACCCTGTGTTTTCGCAAAGTGAATACCAAAGTTATCACAACCTATGAAACAATATATTTGTACAAAGGGAGTGATAGTGACATGTTTATCCTCACCCAATTACTGAGTGTATGTCAAAAAGAATGTGTTTGAGTTTTCATTCCCCAGTTGAGTTTGTGCTGTTTCAAGATTAATTCATCAAACCAGAGAAAGTCCCAAGTGTTTGTGTTTTAATAAGGATGGACATCAAGAATGCTTTGTTTCTCTTTTGGGAAAATATTCATTTTGCAAGCATTATTATAGAGACATTTATTTTTGATAAAAATATTTTGTATGGTTTATTTTGTTACAAATAAATATGTTGTGTTGTTATTGGAGTCATCTCTTATTTTGTAAACAGACAGTCGAGACATTGATAATAGGTTTCAACATTTCTTTTAATTGTCTCATTTGTGTAACTGTTGTGGTTCAATTTTATTCTTGGTTCAATTTTCATTTTCCTTTGTTTCAAGCTCACTATCATATCATTATCATTCATTACAATGCCAAAAGACAAAGGAAAATAAAAATTGAACCAAGGATAACATTGCACCACAACATAACCAATTCAATTGAACAACACAACAAATAAAATTTTAAATATTTTGTTGAGAGTCATGCACAGCTTCATTTCAGATAATTCAAATACGTTTTGCTCAACAAACACTTTGTCCCTCTTTCTCTCTCCAGAACATATCAGTGAGGCAGTTGCGGATTGCAATAGCCTGGCGACAGGTATCCCGTACGGGTGGGCATTGAGTCATTTGCAAAAGTTCCCTTATAACTGCTCGGTCTCTTCTTTCTCCAGTGACAGGGTCTAGTGTCAAATCCATTTTACGAGACACAGAGTCTCCTCTATCTATACATACGTTGTGCAACACAATACAAGCTAAGGTAACAGTTCTCACACTTTTCAGACCACTCTCACTTTTCCGTAGCAGCACTCGCCACCGCCCTTTCAGTTGACCATAGGCCCCCTCTGTTACCATTCTAGCCCTGCTCAAGCGGTAGTTAAAGTACCTCTGTTTCTCTGTGGGAACTGCATTAGTAAAGGGTTTCAAAAGCCATGCTTGCAAGGGGAAAGCCGAGTCACCAACAATGAGAGGAGGAACATCAACCCCCTCAACATCTTTGGCGATTGCAGGAATGATTTTACCTTGCTTTATTTCTTCCCACAAACTAGTTGATTGCATAATGATCGAATCATGTGAATTACCAGGATAGCCGCAGCTTGCCCAGATAAATCTGTACCTAGAATCCACCATCCCCATTAATACTACAGAGTAAAAATTCTTGAAATTATGGTATTCTTTTGCTGACTCTAATCCCCCTGGAGGACATTTGATAGGGATGTGGCAGCCATCAATAGCCGACCAGCAACAGGGGAATTGCCACATCTCTTCCATGTCAAGCATTTTGTTTTTAAATTGCTCTTCATTCTTCGGGAAGTGACAAACAACACTGTCATTCCAAAGATTGTTAATAATGGCCTCACTCACATCTTGGGTGATAGTTGCAACCGTTGAGAGACCGATACCAGCCATTTCTGCTAAGGTGAAATAGTAATCACCGCGTCCAAGGCGATAGAGACAGATGCCTAGCCTCATTTCGGGAGAGATGGGATCTTCAGTAACTACATCACGTTCTAAATCATGTCGTATTCGCCCCAGAATAAACTGGAATGTATCTCTTGAGACACGAAAAGCCTGCTTGAATCTCTTGTCACTGTAGGTGCTCCAAACAGTATGCCACCAACCTTCGTTTCGTTGCAAACGACGGCACGATCGTACTGCCGCATGTTTCTTGTTTTCATGAATGGAAAGCAGAAGGAAAATATAAGCACATATTTTAAGTATTGATCTTCTCCTTGCAATAACATGACTTAATATGGACTGTTGCATCCGGCGTCGCTGCCTTCTGGCTTGCAAAAGGGTCTTCAGGAATGCAAAATTCCCTCGTTCAACTTTCTCGCCTCTGTTGATGTCCGCCATTTTGGATTGGGTAATACCGCTGTATGAAATGTTTGATTTTACATAATTTTAATTTGGCGCGACGTTCGGCGCGACGTTTGAAACCACTGCCGTGCTGTAATCGCGCCACTGCCGAACCGAATTCATTTGAGTTCGGCACGGCAGTAGCACGACGTTTGAAACAGGCCTTACAGTAGTGAGGTAATTTTAGCACATGTTACTGGGATTACAAATGCTTATGGATAATTTCAGTTTAAACTAGCAGTAATCAAAGATTAATAAGTGCGTTCGAAGTTCAATGAATTTAGCTAAAATCGTAGGAAAAAGATAGGAGCAAATTAGTCGAGACATGAATTGAGAAACACGAAGTATTTAAACAGCAACATGAACAACAGTAATTTTAATAGTGAAACCAAAAAATGTAACAAAACATGTCTATCTACTTAGTTACAATGTAGTTCATATACTGATTGTGCGAGACTAATTTTGTAACAGTAACATGAATGATAGTAACTTGAATAGTTGCAAGGGAAAATGTAACAAAACATGTAAATTTGGCGCAATGGCCACCAAGTACATATACAATGACTCGGTTTGTTTGGTTTGTATTTGTGACCGCTATGGGTCAAAGCACAATGGCTTGGTTGATTTGCTTTGAGACAACTTTGGGTCAGAGTAATCGGTTGATTTGCTTTGTTGTTCGGCAAACTCAACTGAGGACATTAATTCAAAGCAGGAAAGCAGCGAACGTCGAACGCAATGATTCATTTCCATTTTAAACCAGCTGGAAAATGATGAATTTCGCAACTTTAAATAATTCCTCAAAATGTTAATTAATCTGGCTGGTTGCCAAGCCAGCGCGTTTTATAAAATGACCGTGTTTCTTAGTCACAAATGGACACCCCCAGGGGGGGCGGGGAACTCGCAAATAAAAATGACGGGGGTGCTGGTCGGAAATGTTCGAAAAATACCCTTAAAGGTACTCCGGGATTTTGAAGTGTTTTGGAGATTTGAGAGTAGATAAATTAATTATAGGCAGCGTATACGTTAATGGGGATGACTGTGATTGGTTGATTATTGCTGCGTAGGCTAACAAATTGGTTGAAAGGTTGTTTATGTAAAGGGTATTTGCTGTTTATAGTAATTTGATGGGTCATGAAACAATTTTTGAATTGATTAAGAGTTCTTGGCTTGTTTTTATTTTCTCATAGCATAAGTTGTTATGCAATATGTTGCAGACGTGAGCAGATCGGTTTACATTGACTGTCATTCTGAATTCTAATTTGGCTTAGACATATCTCGCGTTTTACCGGGTTCTGTTACGGTGATGCTTTATATCTGTCATCGGTTAAACACGTGATCGAGAGTTATGAATAAACAATCGATTCTCGCCTTATTCGGGTCGCAGTTCGCCCAGAGAACAAGTATAAATCTGCTTTTTTTACAAAGCTATGCCTTGAAGTCCCAGCCTCTGTTGCTTTTTCATTTCTGCTGCTACGTGATTTCCGCTGTTGGTTAACGAACTACATCATTTTAAAGAAACAGCCCATCAGCTAGCTTCAGTACACAATGTCCTTTGATGACAACTACAAGAACAAATTTACGATAAATGGTGAAAACCTAGCTGGACAAAACTAAAGAAATACTGCCGATCTGTTTTCAGGGTAATCGTCCGACAGTAATCAATTTAATATCAAAACATAGTGAAGCAGACAACAACTGAACCTCACTCAATGCTTCACTGATGCCTCGATCGATGCGTATGTAAAAACATGTTGATAGCAAGCGCAAAGGCAAACTGAGAGCAAATAAGGTCATCAATCTGAAGTTTATTTCTCTTTTACTTATTTTACAGTGAGTTTAGAAGATTCGTGTATTTGTTTTTGTTATGAAATAAAATATTATTAGATTGATTTGCAACACCATCTTACTTCAATACGGTAGACATTAAAAAATGCTGGGTGATTATCCCGGATGATTATATACATTCACGTCATGAAGGTCAGGGTATAAACAAGTAGTCGGAAGTAGCGAAGGTTCAAACTTGTTTGTATGGTTAGAATAAAGCGTTGCATGACTTGAGTAGAATTAGAGAATTACAGTTCGAAGTACGTTCACCAACTGTCACTGTTTAATTACGTAAAATAATCCAGTGAAATGATAAAAAGGTCGTAGTCAACAAGGTACACTGAGCTAGACAAATTCGTTTGTAGTTTTCAATTATCTATTAAAATCAAATGACGCGCACTTTGTCAAAACAAGTATCGGATTTATAAACCATTGATAACCAAAAAAAGAAGTGGGTCAACATGCAAGGACTCGGGCAGGCCTGTGGTTACGCTTGTCAGATTATCTTAGTCATAAATAAATATGGTAAACCCCTTTTGCTGCGGTTGATGACCGCTTATAAAATATTCAAGCAATGTGGCGTTTTTTACAATTTAGTCGTCCGTAAAAGAGCAGCATTTTGTATTAAAAGACATGTGCAAAGTCCATAACTTAATCTCACCAATTTAAGCAAATGATCTAAAACTTTTTCTCAATTATAGCGGGTTTTGTACATTTATTTCGCCATCGCTATCGTTTTCTTTAATACGACTATGAGATTGAAGCATAATTTTACAAATATATTATAAATTTTCAATCACGCAAGTTGGAAAACTTAGACCTTAACTAAGACCTTATAACAAGTCAACGATAATGACGACATTTGCCCATAATTAAAATCATTCATATACAAACATCAAGTCCAATTAATCATATCGCGGATTCGGTATTTTAAAAGATATCGAGCCGTCATAATTTGAACATACCATACATTGCATTGGCTCAAATTGGCGTTGAAAATACATTTAGCAAAATGTTAATTGATACAGTCTACAAAACCTTGCGTGCAAGCCGTAAGCAGACTGATCAATAATACGCTCTTATCTCACGTAACTTTATTCCTTCAACCTTTAGTTTGTTATTGACTAATGTATTTTAACAAGTGTGTAAATAAACTTATAGTATTGTATAAATTTTTATACGAAACACTTTGGACAACATCTATATATGAAAAGTAATACATGTGAGCAATATTAGACAATTTGGGACGAAAAGCGAGACGGACAGTGCAACAGGAACCTGTAAGCTTTAGACACATCTGTTACCGATGACAGCTATTTAAACCTATTCATATGACCTATCACAGACAATATTTATCGAAAACATTACATAAGAAGTTTTTGTCGACCTTGTACGCCATGTAATTCACCATCCTTGGCGCTCACCAAAAAAAAAAAACATCTATAAAACAAAATTTGGTTGTATGATCCAACTTCTCTATACAACGTTAATAAAAACAAAACACATATTTCTTATTTGCTCGACCTCGATACCATATAATATACTGTAGCTATGCTATTTTCTTATACATGAAATCCTATAATTATCAGCACTTAGTTACGTTACTGTGACAATAGCCTTCATATACAATTTTTTACTTTA
Source organism: Dendrophyllia cribrosa (assembly GCA_024195265.1). Taxonomy (NCBI): domain Eukaryota; kingdom Metazoa; phylum Cnidaria; class Anthozoa; order Scleractinia; family Dendrophylliidae; genus Dendrophyllia; species Dendrophyllia cribrosa. The sequence continues at coordinate 20,538,686 of JAJLRJ010000005.1, forward strand.
TTTTTATATAATAAATTCTTGAAAAACACTTCATTTACACCAACAAAACATATTAAATTAAACCAACCTTTTTACCTTCAATCTTCAGCTAGCCCTTTCAAATATACAATATTATTATAACGTTCCATAAAACACATATCTCAACACCATAATTTTAAAATTCACAGATTCTTCTGTTGCTACATATCCTAATTGAAACACACCACCGACACAAATGTTCGCAAATAAGACCTCAACATCATAAAAATTTGCCATCATACTATCTCCCGTGGCACTTCAAAAGTAACAAACTAACCGCCCATTGAAAATTGTGTCAAACTTATTCTAAAAATGGAACCCTCAAATACAAAATAAATACGTTCAGTCTCTTGCTCACCGTCACTTAAAAACTCCACGACCCAAACAACATTTATCAACTCAATTTTTATATTTTGAAATTAACGACAATCACAAAATTATAAACCCTTCACAGCCGATTATAATACTCGCAGAGTTCTTGTTCAAATGCAAACTAGATTGCGAAATTGCGTAATCTCTTGGAGTTCTCAATATTGCATCTAAATATTCGGAGTATAATAAATAAGTTTGATGATTTTAAAGCATATATAAATTCTTTAGAACATGAATTCTCGGTTATCGGGCTCTCTGAAACTTGGCTAAACTTCAGCAATGTAAATGATTTTCCATTGTCAAACTACCACAACATATTAAGGAATGGTTAGGACAAACAAGCAAGGGGGTGGTCAGGGCCGTAGCCAGTATGAGATAAACCGAAACACTTGCCCTAGTCATTTTTTTCTTTTTTTTTTCCGGGGAAAGTAAGATGATTTTTTTTAAGGAGAAAGTAAGACACTACCAGCAAATAACCATGGATATTGCCTCAGTCCTTATTTTTTTCTGGCTACGGCCCTGGTGGTGTTGGTTCATATATTAACAAATCCTATCAGTTTAAAGAGCTGAGTGATCTTGCTCTAAATATTGAAGATGTAATAGAATCACAGTTCATTGAATTGACAACTAAATTAAGCAACATCGTCATTGGTATAATTTATAGACCTCCAAATGATAAACTTGATCAAATCGAAGAAAAGCCTTGCTGAGCCACTGCGAAAATTAGACTCTCAAAACAAAAAAGTGCTTCCTAATGGGAGATTTTTATTTTGATCTTATGAAAATTGATGGAAATCAACACATCAAGGATTTTATAAATACATATGATCGATACTGAATGATGTTTTCTTTAAAATTTTACCCATTGATTTCAAGACCAACAAGAATTACCAATTCTAGTGCAACACTAATTGATAACATATTTGTAAACAAATTTGAAGAGAACTATACGTGTGGTATTCTGTTTACAGATCTTTCAGATCATTTGCCAGTGTTTCTTACAACGAGTAGCTTATAAAGGACTAAAAGTCATAATGCAAATACTAGATGTAGACCAATTAATAAGAAAACGCTTAATAATTTATGTCAAGACCTAGAGAGTGAAGACTGGAGTGACATTTATGGTAATACAGATGTTCAAGATGCCTATTACATTTTTTTATAATAAACGTTTTAAGATGTTTAACAAAAATATACCATTTAAATGAAACCCCTCCAAAAAATATCTGGAAATTGCCAGAAAAGTACCATGGTTAACAAAAGGAATTCTTAAATCGAGGAAAACTAAAAATGAAAGAAATGAGTCAATTTATAAGACTTATCGAAACAAGTTCAATAAAATAAAGAATGCAGCTAAAAATACCATTACAACGAAGAATTCAATGAACACAAAGGTAATTTGAGATATTCATGGAAACTAATAAATGAAGTAATAAACAAAGGGTGTCTGTAAAACCAGGAATCGACTCGGAACACCCCGGAACACCCCTGGAACACCACCGGAACACCCCCGGAACACCCCTGGAACACCCCGGAACACCCCCGGAACACCACCGGAACACCCTGGAACACCACCGGAACACCCCGGAACACCACCACCGGAACACCCCGGAACACCCCCGGAACACCCCGGAACACCCCGGAACACCCCGGAACACCCCGGAACACCCCCGGAACACCACCGGAACACCCTGGAACACCCCGGAAAACACCGGAACACCCCCGGAACACCGTCGGAACCTAACCGGGACACCCTGGAACCCACTAAGAAATAAAAATAAATCAAGGCTCCTTTGAAAAAGATTCTGCACACCTTCGGACCCTCCCCTCTCTTAGGCGTTTTGCTCCATGGACCCCCCAACCCACTGCGTCCAACTCCCCGCCCCAATAAATAACTTTTATTCGGATTCGTATCACCTCACATTTTAAGAAACCACGCAAAATTAGCCGGTGAAACTTTTGCGACAAAATATTCTTTTCGCGAACCGTAGTTTCTTACGCGGCCGTTATTTGTGCGGTCACGCAACACTCCTGATTCTGCACAAAAAAACGAGAAGTTCAAGCAAGTAACCATGGACAAAAAACCCTGGGAACGAGGTTGCTGATCGGTTTAACAAGTGAAAATATAGTATACATATATAAGCAAAGACATACAACGTAGGTAGAAATTTAGACATGTACTATATTGTACCTGAAGAAAGCTGGTTTGGCCAGCCGAAATAATATAGTACATCTTTAAATTTCTACCTACGTTGTATCGGTCTTTGCTAATTCTATACTAATATATATATAGATAGGCTGAGCCTAAAAGCGTCGCTCTGTGAACAAGCTTAACTATTAAAAGGTGAAACTTGGCTAAGGTGAAAGGTCGGAAGCACAAGAATTAAGATTGACGAAGGCTATTTTTCAATTTTAGCAATTCTCAAAAACAGTATTACGCGACCGTCTGCACAGTACATTTAGACCGTACAAAAGTTCACAAAAACAACTTTTTCTCCGTCTAGAATAACTAGTACGACTACTTTCCGAATAAAATACACTTGTTGCTTGTCAAAAATTGCCGGAGAAACTGAAAATTGCAAAAATACACAAACATATTTGCATAAGACGATGCGAGTGAAGATAGAACTTACTATAAAATCAAAGTCTTGTTTTGTTTACATAAAATCGCTTTTCAATCTATCTAATGAATGAACAAACACATAAAAATGGACAACACAATCTTCTTTCGAAAAAATTTATTCAAATCTCCATTAGTTTACGTTTAAAAGCAAAACGCGTACCATTTATAGTTCATCGAGTTCAAGCTTTCTTCGATGAAATTCAAGAAATCGATACAACTGAATTTAAGCACGTTTTAAAATCAATTCTCCAAAACTAACAATAACACAAAGAAAAAGTCAATCACAGATTGATATCAACATAAATTCTCATCGAAAAATGTAATGTAATGTTTTACCTTTAAGTCCCTCGCTTGCTTGGAAATTCAAATCTCCGCTTCTGGTTCTGAAATCCGTGAAAAACAAACATATCCCGCATTGATAAAAACGTAATACATGAAGTTCCTCGAAGCAAGACTTTATCACTGAAAGCTCGTCTTTTTCCACTAAAGCGGTTTCTGAGTATCCCTTAATTAGTATCCTTGTCTTAAGTAGCAAACCGCGAAATATTCAGGAAAATAACGCCTACAATTTAAACGGTTTTCTCCGCTAAGTGAATTCACAGCAAAACATCAAAGTGTTTTCCCAGCTGACGGACAGTCGGGCGTGTAACCGCGCGAAAAACAAAGCCTCGCTTTGGTTTCAACATGACGTCGTACGCGCATATTTTGCGACGTCATACGCGCCCGCGAGCTAGTCCCGCGCGACGGCGGTGCGCGGAGGGAGGCCGGCGGGCACACGCGCGCCCGCGAAACATTCCGCTAGCCATGACCATGAAAAATGACGGGAATAGGTTCTATGAGTATGGGGCTACGCGCGAGCCTTCGGCCCGCAGAGCTCCGCTACAAAAAAAACGGCTGCGTAAGAGACTTCGCGAACCCTGGACGATGCGTAAAAAAACACTGGGGTTTGTGTCCGGATTTTTTTTAACGATTTATGTTTTCGAAAAAATGCAAATTCCAAAAAGGACCTCTGGCGAGAGGTTTCGCCTGAAAAGTAAGCACAGCTACTTCTGCGACTTGAAGCGGTGCAGAATTTTTTTTCCCGTCTTAAGGCTGTGTACGATTCTTTTTTCGAGATTTTTCCATACTCTTCTTTTCTTTGGCTCACTTTGCACGAATTTTTTCTCTACTTTTGCTGTAATTCTGCTGGTAATTGCCCACCCCCCACCCCCTCCCCCTCAAAAATAAAATGGTCCATTCCTTACTCGTCAAGGAAGCCAACAAAGTGCTCTGAAAGAGATGCTCACTCAGGCGTAAAAACTACCTCCTGCCTACCTCCTTATCCACCCTCCTCCATCTCAGGTAAGGGACGGACCATTAGTTTTCCGCGGGGGGGGGGGGGGGGGGGGGGGGTTGGGCAAATACTAAAAAAAAAATTCGAGCACAGCCTTGAACTGCAAAAAAAAATATCGTGCAAAACAAAAACCCCAGAAAAAAAATTCCTGCAAAGCTTTATATTTTTAGAACAATATTTTATATCCAGGAGCAGATGGTCAGAACGCAAATAAATCACAAGCAAAGAGACCACTGCCACTGGCAATATGTCATCGTGCCAGCGTACATGACGCGTACTGCATGGAAATAGTGACGACATAGGAAACCAAACCAAACTCTGTAATGTATTTCCATTCAATGTAGAACAACTGCTCATACTAATATATCTTTTATTTAAGTTGTTATAAAAGGTGACAGGCCTAGAACAAATCCTGCTCGTCGCTAAAAGCATTTTAGCCCAGCTTTAGAATAAGTCTACCCCAAGTACGTGCCTGAGAGATTTTTCCTTTCAGATTAAAAAAAAGATATAACAGGCCTGTTATTCTAAATTTTGTCGTTTCTTTGATCTTAGGAAAATATCCATAGCTGTGATACTGAAAGGAGGAATTTACGCTTTCCAAAGCCGTTTAGAATATTTAGTTACGCCGTCGTTTGTTTGCCAGCTCTTGGTATAACAATGGAGTTTCTTTTGCTCAATTTGAAAGAGTTGCAGCATCAGAAGTAGCCGCTTAAGTATGAATTATTCGCTGCTTAGGATCAGTTCATTTCTCAGTCCGTGAATGTGAGCGCGTAAGTCTGCGGTTCGCATAACTTGTGATATATAGTGTTTCTTCATCACGGCTTATGTGTTGTACAACAAGCTTGTAATTGCAGGGGCGGCGCTACCGGTGGCGCAGGTGGGGCATTTGCCCCACCAACTTTCGACAGCTCAAAATGGCGGCGGGCGGAGATGAATAGTGTAGCAACATCCTTTGACCAGATCTGATGGTGGGGCTCTTTAATGCATTACAGTTTGCAAAATAAATATTCCGTTAATTAATCAAAAGCCTACAATTTTAGCATCGGAGATATTGCGACTTTAGACTGGAGATTGGATATTGGATATTGTGAACCAAACATTTCAATACCCCTTGAGTGCTAGTTACTCAGACGTCAGCTATCGGACTCCAGCTACCGACAAATCCATCAAACAAATCCATCAATGCTGTGAGTTAGCGCTCGGCCTCTTCCCTAAGGAGGCTCAAGACATATCTACGAACAAACTATGTCACAAGAAAGATTAAAGCATTGCATTATCCAGACATTGCATTAACTGACAAATTGAACATGGCTGATATTGGAAATCAGTTTCTTTCTGCCTCCAATAACAGAGAAAATCGCTTTGGAAAATTATTTTCCAAAGCCTTCCCATACTGAAAAGAATTGACAGAGAATATTCGAGTGACAGTCGAATTTACTTTAAACAAACAACCAAAATGGAGTTACACCCAAGTTTCAGAAAGTGTTTCGTGTACTTTTTATGAGAATTAAACTGACCTCAAAGCTGGCCTTGGAAACTGTTTCTCCGGTGTCAGGAACGCTGGAAATAGCATTTCAGAGAGTTTCATTTAAAAAATTTCGCGGGGGACATGCCCCCTAGAAGCTCGCGCCTTCGGCGCTCGGCACAGGAGATTCAACCCACCAACATTATATTTCCGGCGCCACCTGTAATTGTAAGATGGTTGGGTGTACTACGATGGGCTGTGGGAGCGACATCAACAGAGGGCTGTAAAGAATAATTATTGTAGGGGCAGTTACAACACCGCGGCCAGGCTTCATGCTATCAAGCTGCTGTTACATCAGATCTGACTTGCTATAGTATTCCTGTCTCTAGTATGGCCTTTCTAGTATTCCTAACACGTATATGTGTCAGGCATTAAAACATATAGACTCGCAAAAAAAAATATCGTGCAAGCAAATCATGGCAAAAAGAAAAATCCTGCACAGTCTCAAGCGTAGAAAAAAATATCCTGCACCAAAAAGTTGCCCAACCCCCCCCCCCCCCCCCCCCCCCCCCCTTCAAAAATCTAATGGTCCGTCCCTAACCGGGCCAGCCCGGCGCATATAATCGGGACCTCAGTGTGAAAACATAAGCTTACAGCATTGCGTGACGCGTTAGCATTTCTTATTCACGGGTTGGCTCTTAGGAGCCTTTCATACTTTTTGGAATTCCTAGATTTTCGAAAACATAATTCGTTAAAAAAAAAAGTGTTTTTAACGCATCGTCCAGCCTTCGCGTATTATCCTGCGCAGTCGTTATTTGTGCAGGATGACGACACAAATAACGGCTGCGTAGGAGACTACAATTCGCGAAAATAAAATTTTGTCGCATAAGTTTTACGGGCCAATTTTACATGGTCAGTCTTAAAATGTGAGGTGATGTGAATCCCGAATAAAAGTCATTTATTGGAAGGGCCCTTGCAGTTTATTGTATGTTTTTTCATTTTTTTTTGGCTGATTAGGTCTCTTGCAGATCTACGTATACCGTTAGCTCAACCGTTAGCAGCGTTATCGTTTGCAGTCCTTTGCAGATTTTCTTTTCATTTCATTTATTAGGGAAGAACCATTTAATTTTTGTGGCGGGGGGGGGGGGGGGGGGGGGGGGGGCGTTGGGCCATTTAACAAAAAAAATCCTGCAGAAGAAATTTAACAGAAAAAAATCGTGCACAAGAAAGCAGTAAAAAACTGAAAGAATTCTTGCAAATAGTGATGCTGAAAAAAAAAATCATACTCAGAAGAAATTGCCCAACTCCCCCACAAAAAAATAAATGGTCCGTCCCTTAGGGCAGGGAGTTGGACGCAGTGGGTTTGGGGAAGGGGGGGGGGGGGTGGTCCGTGGGGCAAAACGCCTAGGAGATGGGAGGGTCCATAGGTGTGCAGAATCTTTTCAAAGGAGCCTTTGATTTATTTTTATTTTTAGTGGGGTTCCAGGGTGTTCCGGTGAGGTTCCGACTGTGTTCCGGGGATGTTCCGGGGTGTTCCGGGGTGTTCCGGTAGTGTTCCGGGGTGTTCCGGGTAGGTTCCGGGGAGTTCCGGGGTGTTCCGGCGTGTTCCGGGTCGATTCCTGGTTTTACAGACACCCATAAACAAAAGCAAATTAAACCTGAGCTACCATTTTGCTTTAAAGAAAGTGAAACTTTAATAACTGATCCAAAAGAAATAAGCAGTAAATTACAGCCATGCTCCGTCACGCGTGAACAGTAATCCACAAGAAAATGAACATTTGAATATTTCTTTGTAACTTCCGATATTTGAATGAAACCTTGAAGATCTCTCTGGAAAACACTTTGAAAGTCACGAGTTAACGGAAAAATAACTTCGCTACACGCATAAAATACCTAATATTGTTCGGATATGTAACATTTCAAATAAAATGATATTTTGTTGCTCTTTGTTTCCGAAAATGCAGTAAAATTCTCACGGGAATTCCGAATCTCGGAATGAATTTACAAAACCGATGCGTAAACTTAAAAACTCCATTCAAATTTTCAAAAATACTGGTCACGCGTGATGGAACATGGCTGTAAATGAGTACTTCGTTAATGTTGGACCAAATTTATCCGCCAAAATACAGGATAGAAATGTTAATTTTTCAACTTTCTTAGGTGAAAGATCTGTAAATTCAATTTTCTTGGATGCAGTCTCGAGAAAGAAGTAGAAGTTGAAATAAGTCAAAACACATAGTTTTCAAAACAATTCAATTTCAAAACACATAGTTAACAAGAGGCTAAACATAGCCTATACTCATGCGCATGAGACTCTAAGACGCGTTGATTGAAGCTACCAATTTTTCTGTAGTCGCTTTGAATATTTAATTTATTGATTCTGATCAAACCCACACTAGTGTAATACTTCCCAAACGTTAACCGTGAATTATTTCTATTACATTGGGTTATTCCAGAAAGAATCCACCTCCACCCCCCCTCCCCCCACCGACGGATGGCAAGATTGTTTGACCCCTTCCCCCCCCCCCCCCCCCCCCCCCCCACTCCCGCCTGGATTTCCAATAAATTTGTGGAAGCCCTAAATTTACAGGTAATTAAAAAAATACATGTAATCGGATTCAGGAAAGTCTACTTTTATAATGTCAAAACTGTGGTGATGAGTGCTATAAATTGGTGAAACATTTTAATAAAAATAAATACATGTAAAAAAATACATGTAATCGGATTCAGGAAAGTCTACGTTTATAATGTCAAAACTGTGGTGATGAGTGCTATAAATTGGTGAAACATTTTAATAAAAATAAATATTGCGTGATACATCATGAACCCCCCCCCCCCCCCCCCCCCCCCCCGTTTGATTTCAAGTCCAAATCGAAATGAAATTTTTCTATAAAGCTAGTTCTTTAAATAACTACTTTGATTTTGCCATGTATTAGTTTTTTCCAGGCTTGACAGTTTTTTTCAAAGTGTTGTCGCAAATACACTTCTTTCATATATGCAAATTTCGTGTGGAATGTAATTCGATCGCGCGCTGCTTGTACCAAAATATTTGTTCTAAAGGTCAAAACTTTTTAATGAAACTCATATTTCCTTGAATGAAAATGTCTTTCCTTGAATAAAAGAGTTAAAGTGCTACTGCGATCAAATTTTTGATTTTCATATTTTTACATCTTCGTGTACAATTAGACTTTCTTACTTATCTTGCCAAATTTCAATCCATTACGAACATCAGAAGTCATTTTATTTAAACATTTATGTCCGAGAATTTACGGCCGCCATTAATCAACCTTGTTCCAAGGCCTGGTTGCGAAAGGGATAAAGTGACGTCAAAGGCTCAAACATACCTCACGGGTTTAAATTATAATAACAATGAGCATAGAAAATTGCACGAAGAACAAGTCCAATGTTTTTGTTGCGTTTTCGCGTGATTTTCAATACTTATTGTTATTATAATTTCAAGTTTGCGTCTAATGTTTCCCAAACCGTGACTGCTTTCTGTTACATTTGAAAAGACTACTTTTAAAAGCAATAAAATCAGTAAACGACCGGGTTATTTTTTCAATTTTAGCAATTCGCGACAGTCCGTTGACTCTGTGTTTAGAGTGCACAAAAGCTCACAAAAGCAACTTTTTCTCGGTCTAGAATAACAAGTATGACACAAAGAAAAAGTCAATCACAAATTGATATCAACATAAATTCTCACCGAAAAATGAAATTTCTTTTATGGTAAAGTCCCTCGCCTGCTTGAAAATTCTTTAAAACTCCGCTTCTTCGGATTTGATCGCTCCGCACTGATAAAAGACATAAAACTTGAAGCAAGATTTCGTCGCTCGTCGCTTACAGCTCTCCTTTTTCTCCACTACAGCGGCTTCTGAGTATTCTTTAAAGCTTTCTCTTTCCATTTTGAGTATTTTGAATGTGTGTTATTATTCCGACAAGACAAAACTATGGTTTTGAAAACCAAGCACATGCCGAGCGCGGCAGACATTTTTGTAGAATTTTTATGTGACCTGCGACCCGGTTAGTAATAATATATGCGTGCATAAATTTGCATGCACCAATGTGACAAAAAGACGAAGAAACGCGACCCATTTTATACCTCATGCGCTTACTGCGCATGAGTAATTAACATACATTAATATAACCAGTCTTTTCTTACAGGGATTGTTCCTGATTACCTAAAAGTTTCACTTGTTACTCCAGTGTTTAAAGCAAACAACAAGGAAGAATTCTCTAACCATAGACCTATCTCTGTTCCTCCTTGCTTCAGTAAAATATTAGAAAAATATAAGAGACCTTCCTGCATTATCTGTATTTAGGCAGCGTATCAGAAAGCTCGATTTAAATTCCTTACTGGCCGATGCTCAATGTTCTAATTGCACTTTATGTAGTACATGATAGACATTTTACTATTTTATTAAGCTTGTATACATTTATAAATACATAGTCACCCGGGTCTCTATTTAATAATCATAGATAGTCATGTAAAATAGTTTTATTAATTCTAGTTGTAACATTTAATTCATAGTGTCCCCATTTAGTGGTTCTTTTACTACTATTTTAGTTTGACACTCAAATAAAGGTATTTATTTATTTATTACTTTATTTAATGTACAGAAGAGTAATTTTTTTAGTAGTAATTGAATATCTTGACAAGAACAACATTTTATGTCAGTGTCAAGTGAAAGGCTAGGACAGTTGCAAAACGCGTGAATTTCAGTATAAGATTTTGAACAGGATATTGCCTTTAAATGATTTTCTTTTTAAAATTGGAAAGATTGACTCTCCTCTCTGTACCTTCTGCCAATCTTCGGAGGAAACCATGTGTCACTTATTTTTCAGTTGTCCGTTGGTATCAAGTTTCTGGCACTCAATTAAGCATTTATTGGAAGATTACGAAATCAATGGAAGTGAGGTGATTTTCGGAATAACTAAAGCAGTTGAAAATGCACTACTTAAAAATCACGTAATTCTTATTTCCAAACAGTATATTTTTAGATGCAGACTCAACGGCTCCCTCCCTTGTAAAGTTGTGTTCAATCAGTATCTGAAAGCAGTTTATGAATCTGAAAGTTCAAAAGCTAAAAGAAAAAACAAACTTCAATTTCACAGTGGAAAATGAAAAAAGCTCATGCCTTACCTCTCACAAATATAAGACGACAAGTTAACCCTCCCCCTCTTCTCTAATCGTTTTATTTTCGTCAATGTATCGTCTGTGTTTCTACACTGTAATTAATTCTGCTGTAATTGGTATGTAATGTATTGTAAATAGTTTATTGTAAGTAATGCACTGTAATTGGTCTATTGTAAGTAACATACTGTAAGTAGTGTATCGTATTGTACTATATTATTAGTAAGTAGTGTATTGTATTGTATTATATTATTAGCAAAATGTTGTAAAAAAAATAATAAATTACAAAAAAAAAGGACAGTTGCAAAAGGCAACAGAGGCAGCAAGATTCAGTACTGCAAATTCTCAAGAACACAGTATTGGTAGATGGCCAGAACAACGAAGTGAGACTCCTATTCCAATCAGAGAATACTGGAACTACAAAGAGGAAATATCCTTGCACAACGGTGTCTTATTCAAGAACCAACGTATCATCATTCCCAAGGCAATCAGACCAGAAATCATCTCCAGAAGCCATGCAAGTCACCTTGGCATCGAAGCATGCTTAAGAAAGCTCGTGATGTAGTCTTTTGGCCAGGAATGAACAGTGAGCTAAAGGAAGCGATCTCAAAGTGTTCTGTCTGTGCAGAGTTTCAAGAGGAAATCCTAAAGAGCCAATGCAGACATCGAAAGTTCCAAACCGTCCCTGGAGCCGTCTAGCAGTAGACATGTTCACCCTTCAGAGGAAAGAGTACATCGTCTTAATTGACTACTACTCAGACTTTGTGGAAGTGCAAGAGCTCAGCGACAACCTCACCAACCATCATACAATTCCTGAAGGAACAGTTTTCAAGACACGGAATCCCAGACGTTCTTGTTTCTGGCAATGGACCGCAACTAACAAGCCATGAGTTCAGTTCATTTGCTAAAGAGTGGGAGTTTAAACAAGTTACCTCGTCTCCCCATCATCACAAATCGAATGGGAAAGCAGAATCCGCCGTGAAAATTGTAAAAAAACCTGTTCAAAGAAAGCGTTCCGATATGAGAAAGATCCTTGGCTCGCCTTGCTGGAATACAGAAGCACACCTACTGAAACCATTGGATCAAGTCCAGCACAGAGACTCATGTCCAGAAGAACCAAGACTCTCATGCCAACAGCCTCAAACCTCCTCCGCCCACATGTCGTGGAAAGCGTTGAAAGTCAAATCAAGTTTAAAAGGCAGAAAGCAAAGAGTTACCACGACCAAGCAGCAAAGTCGTTGCCGCCACTGGAAGTTGGTCAAGAGGTTAGAGTAGCGCCACTTCAAAGAATGGGGTTAGTTTCTAGAGAAACTGTGGTGCTGCGTCGGTGGGGGGATGAAACACGAGAATTTAGTTTTATCGACTGAGTCGATAAGGTAAATTGACCACCGTAAAAAGATTCAAATAGCTGACGTTTCGAGCGCTGCCCTTCGTCGGAGCGAATCAAGGAATTGTGGGTAGTGTGTGGTTTTATATAGTAAGCGGTGGAGCTACGCTATTGGTGGAAATTTGGTGACGTGAAAAACAAATGTAAATTAGTTGAATGAAAAGCGTTCGTTGATTCCGTGGGGTTTGAGAGTGCCGATTTGAAAGATGATTTTTTGTTCTAGGTTTTTACGGCTTTCAAAGAGGCAAGAGTTGGCAAGCAGGAACTCTTGTCAAACAGCTGTCTGATAGGTCTTACCTTGTGAAGACGGGCAATGAAACCGTTCGACGAAACAGGCAGTTTCTCAAACCGTAGGAACAGACGACAGATAGTTGTTCCTGAAGGCACTCAAAAAATTGCTGAATCCAGTGCCGGGAGTACATGTTCCCACAGTGCCTGTTCAACCCAGACCCAGCCGTGATTTACCTGATCCTGTACCCGATCCTGTACCAAATCCTGTATTAGACCCTGTACCAGACCCTGTACCTGCACCCGCATCTGTGAAGTATACTCGTACAAGGATGATTAAGCCACCTACAAGGTTTAAGGACTTTGTATGATCTGAACTGAACTGTTGAGACAAGCCAATTAATTTCAGAGCTCTTTTAAAAAAATGTTTGTTCAAGTTTATGGCCATTTAAAAATAAAACTTTTATTTCATTCGTATTTTTTCCCTTTCTTTATTCATGTATTCATTTACTTGGAAGTTCGTTTTCTTTGTAAAAAAAAAAGGCCGGGAAGATGTTACGATATTTACATATTTATTTCATCGGCTTACGTCATAGTTGCACATGACTCGTGTATGCCCATATTTGGTAATTAAAATAGTTTTTACAAGCACATGGTTTTAGCTTGAACTCTTAACAGTCACGTCACCTTTGTTAAGCCCCTTGTTCTTCCCTGCCTTTTTCCAAGCTTAATTATTCTTAATATTTGGGTTTATATTTTTCACAAATATTTCATTAAAATCTACACAGTGTAGCTCACTAAATGGTAAAATTTTAGACAAATTAAACTGTTCGATTCGACAAAAGCACGCTTATCTTGGTATCTCTTAAGGCTTTCTATGCACACTTTCAGCATCCCCGCGTTTTCTACACCTTATAGCTAGTGTTTTATTTCAGCAAGTGTACAATGCTAATCATCTTAAGTGCATTCGCCACACATATCACAGCCCTCGTCGTAGCACTGCCCGAGGCTGCCTTCATTCGCATGAACCCTTTCCGATGAGCGATGAAATTTAATATTACACTAAGGACAATGATAAAGAGAGCAGCCCCAGTCATATTTGCAGCGTTTAATGTATAATCGTGCTTGAGCAATGTGACGTAATTGTTATTTTTGTATCTTTAACGTATTTTAAGGAAAGATTGCGAAAATAGATATTGTACAAACATACCGCGATATACAGCCTCATAAACGCTCTCTCTGGTTTGTATCATGAAAACCTTATCTGTTATGGGCTTTATATAACTAGCTCTTTATCATGTTAATTTAATTTACGCTGGCAACAAGCCTCATATTCAGGGATGTATAATTAATTGTTCTGCTTCAGATGTGCGTCACAGGAGGACTGGGCATTCCTGGCAGTAGCAGAGAAAGGACTGGGTCCCGCAATGCTCTGGTAATGTTCAGTCAAGCCACCAATAAAATTATTTGCACGGAGCAATGCTCTGGCCATTTTCACGATCGTCAGTTTATTACAACTACCATTATTATTTTCGTTTTTCGTTGCTTATTTATATGTTCTAATTCCAGCGGAGTTTCAAACGCCAAAACATGCAGGATTCTGGTTGTTGTAGTAAATGACACCATGATGAAAATGACCTATTGTAGCAAAGATGTTTGTCTGATATATCATTTTACTCCTCGAGTTAATACGTTTGTCGTTAAGTTTGGAAAAACTCGGAAGTTAATGCATGTAAAACCGTGTAAAATTTGTTTTTGTGTACGCGGACACTATGCAATCGACGTTGGCCGTGTTTTCACGAGCGATTTTTCAAGTCGCTGAGCGAGTGACAGTCGGAAAACCCATGAAAGTAGTTGCTTATCCAACTGGCTTAAAGTTTAGCGAGTCGGCTAACTTCAATAGAATTCTCATTAAATTTAAGCCACCAAACCAGGTCGCTTAAGGGTTTCGGCAATTAATTTGGGCCAATTGCATTTCGCCAGCGTTCAAACAACCGCGACAAGGGCATGTCAGAGGTGAATAGATAATATATATAGATAGGCTGAGCCTAACAGCGTCGCTCTGTGAACAAGCTTAACTAAGGTGAAACTTAACTAAGGTGAAAGGTTGGAAGCACAAGAATTAAGATTGACGAAGGCTATTTTTCCGATTTTAGCAATTGTCAAAAACAGTAAGCTTATTACGCGACCGTCTGCACAGTACATTTTTATAGACCGTACAAAAGTTCACAAAAACAACTTTTTCTCCGTCTAGAATAACTAGTACGACTACTTTCCGAATTTGATAAAATACACTTGTTGCTTGTCACAAATTGCCCGAGAAACTGATTTGAAATCAAAATTGCAAAAATACACAAACATATGTACATAAGGCGATGCGAGTGAAGATAGAACTGTACTATAAAATCAAAGTCTTGTTTTGTTTACATAAAATCGCTTTTCAATCTATCTACTGAATTAACAAACACATAGAAATGGACAACACAATCGTCTTTCGAAAACATTTATTCACATCTCCATTTATAATAGTTTACGTTTAAAAACAAAACGCGTACCTCAAGCTTTCTTCGATGAAATTCTAGAAATCGATACAACTGAATGTAAGCACGTTTTAAAATCTATTCTCCAAAACTAACAATACACAATCGAAAAATGTAATCTGTTTTATACCTTTAAGTCCCTCGCTTGCTTGGAAATTCAAATCTCCGCTTCTGGTTCTGAAATCCGTTAAAAACAAACATCTCCCGCATTGATAAAAATGTAATACATGAAGTTTCTCGAAGCAAGATTTTATCCCTAAAAGCTCGTCTTTTTCCACTAAAGCGGCTTCAGAGTATCCCTTAATTAGAATCCTTGTCTTGAGTAGCAAACCGCGAAATATTCAGGGAAATAACGGTTTTCTCCGCTTAGTAAATTCACAGCAAAACATCAAATGTTTTTCCAGCTGACGTGACATTCGGCCTTGTAACCGCGCGAAAAACAAAGCCTCGCTTTGGTTTCAACATGACGTCGTACGCGCATGTTTTGCGACGTCCTACGCGCCCGCGAGCTATTGTAATCCTGCGCGACGGCGGCGGAGGACAGGCACATGCGCGCCCGCGAAACATTCCGCTAGCCATGACCATGAAAAATGACGGGCATAGGTTCTATGAGTATGGGGCTACGCAGCCGGGCCTTCGGCCCAGCGAGTGCTCCGCTATAAATTGCATTTGCCGCAAATATTTGAATTGGCCAAAAACGCAATGGCACGCTATCTATTTCCTCATGATTACAGTTTCGATATTCCACCGTCTCTGATTCTGGAACAAGCGCGATAGCACACCAATAAACATAAGAATCATATATTTGCAAGACCCATCCAGACCCTCTTGCAAGCGTCTCTGTTTCCCGCCATTGTTATTCCGCGAATAACAAGGGGCAAACATCAAGAAAATGAATAAAGCTCTGTCCGTGCTCTGTCTGTCCGTATAAATTATTTCAGCTGCTTAACGCTGTCGGTAAACAAATCACCTCAAAGAATGTTAGGCGAGAAAAACTACCTCGTGAAAACACAGCCGTTGTCATAGGAAGTTTGTGAACATGAAGTATTGTTAATCGAAAGATTATTAATTTAACAGAGAGTTGTTTGCAATTGAACCACCAACACCAGAATGACAAAAAGAAAGGTTCATTAAAGGTTCAATTCCAAACATTTAGCAGCGTACAATAAACACATAATCTGAACAATGTAATAATAACGGACATTTATATAGCGCACTTTTTAAGTGATACTCAAATGCGCTTTACAACAGTGTTCGCGGGACTTTGACAGACTGCTAATGCAGTTAACAATTAATGTCGAATGTAACACAGGATCCCCTTTAAAAAAGCCAGACCACAGACACCAGGGACTTCGTCCCCTAATCATTGTGAAGAGTGCTATTAGATCTTTAACGTCCCCTACAGGAAGGACAACTGAAAAATGTAGGAGACAAGGCCAACGGCCTAACGTCGCCGCCCAATGACGCGATCATTTGAACTGTGACACAAAGGGAGACCACTAATTTTTGGAAAGCAGACACACGTTTTCTTCAACTTATTCATTGGATTTATTCATATAACAGTCTGTACAGTTACACGGAAATTCCAATTCGATCTGGAATTCGGGAGCTTTAGAAACTACTTAGAAATGCCAGATTGTCTCCTTCTATCCATAAGAAAAACGTTGGGGAAATCTAACCAAGTACTAGGATGGTTTCCTGTTATATACATCGTCCCATTGAAATTCTATTGAAAACGAGCGCATCTTAGCAACTCCACATTGTCTCTCTTTCTCTCTCTGCCATACGAATAACCCTAGGGAAGCCTAAGCAAGTAGCGGTAGACTGTCACACCATTCGAAAAAGTGTATATAGTCAATAAAGTCTTTGTATGTAAATATGCGTGTATGTATGTATGTATGTATGTATGTATGTATGTATGTATGTGTGTATGTATGTGTGTATGCATGTATGTATGTGTGTATGTGTGCGTGCGTGTGTGTGTATGTGTGTATGTGTGTAGATGTGTATGTAAAGGGCAGTTACAATAGTGCTGGTTACTCGTGCTCCAAAGTTCCGGTTTGGACGTTTTTGCAGCTTGTGCCTAGAGTACAATTTGACGTTAATATTTTTCCTTCGTCAAAATTTTCAGACTGGTGTCTTCATGGGTTTCTCCATCACATCTGCCGTATTTGGTGGAATAATCATCTTGTTCTACAGCGTACAGATTAGCGGCGGTGGCTATACAGATAGAGGCGACAACGCAGTAATGGCTGTCAGCGCTTTGATGTTGATTTTCGGAATTGTCGAATTTGCCATTGGAATCTGGGCAGCGATATGTTGCTGTTTAATGAAGCCTTGCTGTGCAGAGCAACAGGTGAGCCACCTAAAAATTAGAAATACTTCTTCCCTTTCTTCCAGTACAATAACAACATTTAACATCTCATCATCCAAGGTGCAATAATTTCTTTACTTATTTGATGTCAGTTGGAACGAACGTTCGGTTCCTTCAGGCGTCAGATGACGTTTGTCGTCAATCGAAACATAAAATTATTCTCCAGTGGGTAAAGCGTCAAGTCTTATATCGAAAAATGAGGGAATTTTTTCTCCAACATTCACCAACGTGTATGAGGCTTAATTGTCAGAAATGTGTTCGATGGACTGTAACCGTCACGAATTTTTTACTGTCTCTCGCCAAACCGTTACCATTGACATTGACACACTGCTGTCGCATTTTTGGTGAACTATTGCTGTATACGAAAAATGCCTCCCAAAGCCAATCTCATTTTTGTATTATTATTGTTAGTACCAGCAAGTGATGGATACTGTCAACCCGGGATCTCGTGGGATACCTGTGACTTTACCAGTGTCGGAGGCACGTAGATACCAGTCTCCGGTGCTCTCGATGCCTGTTGGAGCAACAGGATCCGGCGCTGTAGCTGCCACAGGCTATCCATCCCAGCCGGCGAAGAACCTTCCTTCGCATGTATGAACTTTTCATAGGTATGAGTGACAGTCCAGCGTGGGTGTAGATATAAGTGATCAAATTAGGTTGCGTTCGATTAGCCCCTTTCCAGTAAGAGCATATGCAAGAAAAAAAATCCCTTAAATCGGGAGCTGAAAATACGTATTGGCACTGATTTTACTGGCGAATGCCTGTTTTAATCAGGTCCCTTAATATCAAACGAGAAAAAACTTTCCAGACTACACACAAAATGACAGACTTGTATTTTTTTTATAATTAGTACAGTTATACATAGGGTTTTTTTCTTCTTGTTGGTGCGATAAAAACATTGTTCTTTTTTAGGGTTTTTGTTTCAGAATATTCGTCGTTTGGTCAAACCATGTTTGTTTTCTCTCAACAGTTTCTTGCCAAAGTTCTGAGGTGCTTGTAACTTTAGTGAAGTCAAGAGTGAGTCGTAGTCTGATTGGTTTTGAGTGCTGGATTAATCAACGCCCTCTCAAGCGTTTATCTTGAATATGCGTCCAGACTGATGTATTTTAATTGTACTTTCCCTTTCTTTATTATACTATTGTAATTTCATTTTGTTATGTTGTAATGCTTTGCAATGCTGTAAGGATTTATAGTCATGCAAATAAAGCTACTTGTTGTTGTTGCGTCGGTTCTTGCCTTGTGTTATGTAGATGTAATTTTTTAGAAATTCATGAGTTCGTTCTATTGGATTTAAAGGCCCATGTTCACACAATCTGCTTTGCGCGCTTGTGTTTTTGTTTTGAAACGGTTCAATTGTTCAATGTAGCGTTATGATTGACTGGCACTTCGATTTTTCGATTTTTCGTCCGTGCGAAAATCAGCTCAGGCGCGCAAAGCAGATTGGGTGAACATGGGTCTTTAAAAGAAATTTTTAATGCTCATAGGACATGAAAACAAATACTTACAACATTTCTAGTAATAAAATTCTTAGCTCTTAGAAATATGTTTTTCCTGTCAATAATTCAGGTTTATATGGCTTTTTTTACATTACTTTTAACGCGAAAGAAAGGGTTCAAATTAATCTTTTTTTTTTCATACATTGTCTGTAAATGTTTCCATGGAGAATATTCACAAATGTATGAAAAACAAAATAAAAATTACACGCTTTCTAACATAACTAAGTCCCTTAAATTTTGTAAGTAAAGTCTTCTTCCTAGTATGACACACACTGAACTCTCATACAAAAACTGTATTTAGTGGCATTTTTTCCCTGATTATCCATGATTCTCATTGAGCGCAAAGTCCTCTGTTGAAGTTATCACATTCTCATCAGGAAGTGGATGGAGTGGCCGGAGAGTAGTATCCCATAATTGCCACAATTTAACGAACGAGCAAGTTACATTAAAATATTTACAAGTATGTTCTAAACCAAAAGCAAGATTGTTTCTAAAATCAGTTCTATTTATTCGGTGCGAAACTTTCGAAGGACCCATTGGCAAATATTTCCAGATGCTCTATTTTTTTAACCAGTTGACAAAAAAACAAAATTCTAGAAAATGTTTTCTGGGATAAAAAGATATTCTTTAACATTTCTATCTTTACTCTTCACAGCGAAGCCATTCTGGCGCTAGTCTCTTCATAAGACAATTATTAATAACGAAATTATCGACACCTGCAGCAGAATACAGTTTCATAAACACATTATTAATAAGAAGAAGCACATGTAAATGGAACACAGTCGTAAACGTCATTTTTTCATCTCAACAATTCATTTATTTATGCATTTTCTTCTCTCGGGTAGGAAAATATGTATTCAAACATTTTTTGGGGCCAAAAGACTGATTCTAAAAGATCTAGAATAGAAAATTAAAAGTGATTGAGCGATTTTGTCGAAACGATTGTAAACAACATTTACAAACTGCATTATTGTGTAGCAAAATAAACCTTGAGCTGTAAGGAAATTTAAATACGGTCGGCATGAAAGAAAAATCGATGTTTAAAAAGCTAGGAAGAGCAATAAAGTTTTCCTAATTTTAAAAAATTCTCATTACTGCATTCATATATTGGCACCGTATTTTAAACAGAGAATAGGTTTTGTTTTACAAGCTTGCAAAAAGGGTAATAAAATATTACTATGCTGCTCGTGAAAAAACCTTTTAAATCATATTGTTTCTTTAGTTGCACGAAACACTCAGCTAAGGGTCACAATTCTTTCGCGTGGGAGTTATTCTGATAATTAGATCTTGCGCAATATCTTTGCGTTTGCGCAGTTTAGGGACTTGAACACATGTTCTACTGGAGTATGTATTTTGTACCGTTGAGTGTGGAATAAAACTTCTAAAGAATACATCACATATCTCTACATGGTATCAGAAGCGATATAACCTAAAGAAGGACATCTACTGTACCTACGGGCAACAATTTAACTCGAACACAGCGAAAGTGGACGAGTCAACCTCCAAAGCTTCGGCTATCGAGTGGCGAAAACAAAATGGCGACCGCATCGTTCATCGATAAAGGTCCGTCTATGGATTTAAGCGCAGACGACAACCTATACAGCCGCTTTAAAATGTGGAAACAGAGTTGTAAATTGTTATTCGCCGGGCCCATGGTGAAAATAAAAGATGATATCAAGTGCAAACACCTATTATACTGGTCTGGAGAGCACGATATTGAGCTGTTCAGTAGCTGGGATCTGTCACCGGACAAGCAGAAAAAACTGGCTAACTACTGGGAGAAATTCCAAAACTACGTAAAGCTTCACGTGCTCGCGGCGTAGGAGCTGCACAACCTTTACCATGAACCCTTTCTCTCGAAGAATTTATTGCCAAGCTCAGAATTCTAGTTAAAGAAGCTAACTATCCGGCTGAGCACAACGATCGATTTTTCGGAGATTTTCTTGTGCTGTGAATGAACTCTGACCGTGTGCGAAAGGATTGTTTCAAAGAAGGAAATGCTCTCACATTCAACCGAGCTCGTGAAATGGCGAAGTCAGAAGAATCGGCAGACAAACAACTTCAGCTAATGAACACTGAGGTACACCATATCAACGCATCCAAAAGGTACTCATTCCAGAGAAACCAGCCAAATTCAGCTAATGAACACTGAGGTACACCATATCAACGCATCTAAAAGGTACTCATTCCAGAGAAACCAGCCAAATTCAGGAGACAATACACGACAAACCTCGAACACCAGCTCAGGCAAAGCACAAACATGCAGGAACTGTGGCTGGGGTCCTCATTCCCGTGAGCAGTGCCCAGCAAAGAATGCAACATGCCACTACTGTCAAAAAGTAGGACACATAGCCAAGGTATGTCTGTCAAAGTTAGAAAAGAACAATGTGCATAAGATTGAAGCTACTAGCAGTGCCATAAATGGGTCTGGGTCAGAGCCTTACCAAGTATTCAGTGACCATATGTTCCTGGGTACAATTACTGCAACACCCCTGACCATGAATGGCAATTCCATTGCGTGCAAAGAAAAGGTTTTTTTAGAGGTTTACATGTCACTAAGCCCAGATGGAAAGCAAACACATGCCTTCTGTAAGATAGACTCCGGTGCTGAAGCAAACATTATATCTAAATCCCTATACCATCAGCTAAGTCCTAGAAAACTAGACCTACAGCAGCCTACATTGAAGTCAACAGCATATGGTGGGACTGAGATCCAAAACCTGGGGTCTCGCCATGTGTATATCAAGGGTCCTAACAACCCAAGCCCTAAAGTAATCCAAGCACAGGTAGTTGATGGTGATGGCCCTGCCATAATTGGAAATATGTCAGCGCAGAGTATGAATCTCTTAAAGCTAAATTGGCCGCTCACAGTTGAAAGCAAGAGTGTCCACCAGCCAGTCATACAGAGTGACAAACAAGCCATGATATGAGCACCAACTTGCACAAAGTAAAACTCTTTGATGTACAAGGTAGACTACACCCATTTCCACTGACAAAGGACTATTTCCTTAAAGAATATCAAGATGTCTTTACTGGTGTAGGCTGCTTCCCATGCCCCCCATACCACATAGAAACAATCCCTGAGGTTTCTCCAGTACAACACCCCCCGAGGCAAGTCCCTGTCCAGTTACAAGGCGCTAACAAAGAAGAACTAGATTCTCTCACAAAGGCAAGCATCCTATTTAAAGTGCACAATGAATACACCCCCTGGATAAACTCAACTGTGGTCAAAAGAAAGCCCAATGGCTCCATACGCCTTTGCTTAGACCTCCGGGACCTCAACAGTCCAGCGCAACCCTTTCTATGTGAGAACCATAGATGATGTGATACCAAATATCAGTGGTGCCACCCAATTTAGCATCCTAGATGCTCGGAGCGGGTTCTGGCAAGTAGAGCTCGATGATTGTAGCAGCACGCTTTGCACCTTCAGTACCCCATGGGGCAAATAAAGATGGAAGAGACTTTCATTCAGACTTACCTGTAACGGAGATGTGCTCCAAGAGAAAATGGATACAGTTTTCGAAAACCTTGATGGCCTGAGCGGAATCGCTGATGATACTTTTGTCTATGGCAAAAGTAAATCAGAACATAACCAACACATCCTCAATGTCCTTGACACGGCAAGGGACAATAACATACGGTTCCACCCAGATAAGTTCCAGTTTAAAGTAGACGAAATATCCTTCTTCGGGTTTACTTGGACCCCTGAGGGACTAAGAGCTGACGAACACAAAATCAAGGCAATCAGAGACATGTCTTCCCCACAGGACCTGACGGAGTTGCATTCCTTCATGTGGATGGTCAACTATCTAAACAGATTCTCCCCCATCTTGGCTCAAACCTCAGAGCCCTTGCGGCAACTGATGAACAAAGATGTACCCGTTGTATGGCAGCCAGAGCATCTTAAAGCATTCCAAAGTCTCAAGCAAATAATCACTGAAGCATCTGTCTTGGCCTACTATGACCCAGAAAAGGAGAATTTGATTCAATCAGATGCCAGTCTTAAGGGAATTGGATGTGTATTGATGCAGGAAGGCAGACCAGTGTCCTATGCAAGCCGATCACTCAGCGAAGCAGAATCGCGGTACAGAAACATAGAGATAGAACTTATAGCTGCCTGTTGGTCCCTCGAGAGGTTCAGCCACTACGTCTTCGGCAAGAAAGTTGTTATTGAAACAGACCACAAACTACTCGAAAGCATATGGAAGAAAAGCATACCAAGTGCGTCACCACGTCTCCAGAGGCTTCTCCTAAAAATGGCAAAGTACAATGAAGAGATGAGGTACATTCAAGGAAAGACCAACGTGATTGCTGATGCCCTTTCCAGAGTCAGCAGTATGGATTCCCCTGAAGAGGATCAAGGCGTACCGTTGGTCGAAGTCGATGCAATTACAAACACACTACCTGTGAGTACTGCGAAACTAGACGAAATACGTGATTATACAAGCCAGGACACCGTACTCAGCCATCTAAAGGACCTGGGTGGCCAGAGTTATTCCAAGTGAATGCCCTCCAGACCTGAAGGCTTTAGAGAAGACAAGAGCGTTGAAAATGGCCTAATCCTAAAAGGGCACCGCCTCGTGATTCCAAGTAGTCTACGTTCACAAATGCTACACATCATATATCAACAAGAAAGAGACTGTATCTTTTGGCCAGGCATCTCAAAAGACATCAAAGAAATGACTGCCAGTTGTCCTACTTGTATGCAGTTCTCCAAACAGCAACCAAAGGAACCACTACGCACTCACAATTGCAATGTATCCAGTTTCCTATGGCAGAAACTTGCACTGATCTGCTTAACTATAAGGGGGCCCAGTACCTATTGGGGGCAGACTATTACAGCAAGTACCCTATCTTGAGAAAGCTGAACTCAACCACAGCCGCTGCTGTAATCAACCACCTTAAGTTAATCTTTGCTGAGCACGGAATACCAGTAACCTTGATCTCTGATAATAGCCCTTAGTACAGTAGTCACAAATTTGCCGTCTTTTGCAACCAGTGGGGTATCAACTATGTGACCAGCTCCCCACTGTATCCACAAAGCAATGGGTTTATTCAGAGAGGTCCGTCCAGACAGTCAACAACCTCCTGCAAAAGACAGAATCTTAGGGTCAAGACCCCTATCTGGCACTCTTGACGTATCGAACCACACCTGTTGACAACAACTTACCGTCGCCTGCCCAACTGTTCGACCACAGAGAGTACCGCACGCAGCTTCCATGCAGCGGACGCCTTCAACGTTAACAAGCCTCGGAGAGCCACCAAGAGCAATTGCAATACCGACAGGACGTGCAATAAAAACAGTATGATAGCAAGTCGCCAGGTGAACTGAACAAAACTAACGCTAGGCCAACAAGTAAGCGTATTCCAACCGCGAACCAAGACTTGGATTCCAGCAGAAGTGAAGGAGGAAGCGAGAAACTCAAGGTCGTACATAGTTAAGACAACTGGTGGGTCAGAGATAAGACGTCACAGAATACACCTGAAACCTTCAAGTAACACACCGGCAACCTGTGGGGAACAACTGATGAGCAACCAGGACACCCCCCTTACTGAACCGGGCACACCAAAGCCTGCACCCAGTTTTCAACTCTTGTCACCAGAACCACCGCAAATACATCCTCAGTCAGCTACACCTGCCGACCAAGTTGACGGCGACCAGCCCCTGACAACCAGGAGTGGCCGTGTTGTAAACAAGCCATCTAGACTGAACCTATGAACTTTATTCTGTGAACTGTTCGGACATGTTAGCATATTAGACACGCTTATAATTGTGTCAATAGTTTATATTTTTATTTTAATTTTGGCTTGTTCATTTTTGCTTTGTCCCTTGTTTCAGGGCGAAGATGTTATATATTAGATCTTGCGCAATATCTAACTAGGGACTTGAACACATGTTCGACTGGAGTATGTATTTTGTACCGTTGAGTGTGGAATGAAACTTCATCTAAAGAATACATCACATATTTCTGCAGGAGTGATCGTGAATATTAAGACATTTGTACACCTCTGTTTTGGTGTAATATTCTACAGAAAACCATATTTTGACTTATCCTTCAAGAAGATTATTATTTTTGGCTGTAAATGAAATTAAAAAAATCCATCATCTGAAATCCGTTACTATTACTGCGACTATCTATTACTATTCATTATTACATTCATTTTTGTGCCATATTAAAATTGTTAAGAAAATAAACGACTAAGTTTAACCCATAATAATTATCAATATCGATATCACTATAGTGGCCAGTACCCAACAAACACAACTTAGCCAAGTCAATGCACTATTTTGCATTTTTTTCAGAAAGAAACAATAAAAGAGCAAAAACTCTTATAAAATACGCTTGGGTCTCCTGTGGTAACAAAGGTAGGCCAACGTTTCCACTGTCCTATCTAATCAGAAAGGTAACTAGTTCGAAAAAGCACCAGCCCCCACCCCTCCCCCTTCCCCCCTCCGCTCCTGAGCACACCCCCGGGTATTTGGATATTTGTTTTCACATGAAGCCCTATTCCGCACCCCGCCGGGAATT
Source organism: Dendrophyllia cribrosa (assembly GCA_024195265.1). Lineage (NCBI taxonomy): Eukaryota > Metazoa > Cnidaria > Anthozoa > Scleractinia > Dendrophylliidae > Dendrophyllia > Dendrophyllia cribrosa. The sequence goes on from JAJLRJ010000005.1 coordinate 20,564,183, forward strand.
CCAAAAGAGACAATTCCACACCTCTGGAACACTGAACATTAACCGAAAATAGTCTGCTTTGTTTTACACACAAAACTATTTATTTTTCTTTTTTTATCAAAACCTGTAGTTTTTACAACAATTGAAACGTGCTATTGAAGTAGAGCGACATTCAAACACTTTAAATCTTAAGTCTGGAGGGAAGCTTCAACCAACTCGGTAATTGAAATTAAACGGATTGTAATAACAATTATTAAATTACTGAAAACAATCTATAACAGTGTCTTCTATATAATTCTTTAACTACAAAAAAAAATGCCCGTTTCCAAGAAGATCGAAATATTCATCTCCACGCCAATTTTAATCCCGCTAGAAGAGTCTTTGCGGAAAAATTAGTCCTTGCGCGAATATATATATTTCAACTTGCCCTAACCCCCTACCCACGGACAAGACTACTTAAACAATCCCCTACCCCGAGTTAGTAGGGTTTCTTGGGGGAACATAACGCACATACCGACTTCACTAATATGCCGGATAACTCAGCAAAGGTCGCTAAAATGGCGAGGCTTCTTGCCCTTACACACATTGGTATTGGGTTTTTATTGATATGTTTTGGAATTGCCGATAGAATCACGGCATCTGTTACTGGTAAAATCTTCTTTGGCATTTGGATCGGCGTTTGGGTAAGTACAATGTAAGCTTATAGACCTTCCATGCTTATGCTATTTACATGGAGAAACCAGAAGTTTCGGTAAATGGTTCGCTCGGAATGCTTCTCAGAAATTTTAGGCTGCCGTTTCGGATGATTTTCTTTGCCTTTTTAGTCTTTTCGGCTGAGTTTTTTTTTCATTCAGAAGTAAAATCAGTTAATGTTTATGCATGCAATTTTATGTAAATAGTATTTAAAGCTCTCCTAACATTGTATAGTTTTTGGCCTGGTACATGTAGCAAGAATGCATCGACACTGCCAAAAAGAACACGTTAAAACTAATGTAATCGTCAAGTTTGAGAGTTAACGTTTTTATAAAATAACGAATATATAGTTCTGCAAAGACGGAAAATTCCCAAGTAGGCAATGGACCGTCGCTTCAGAAATGTCTGGATAAAGCGGACGAACTACGTCAAAAAAGCGTAAACTATACGCGAAGTGAAATAAAATGATGGTGAAATCACGTTAGACTCCAAACAGGTTGAGAAAGAATTGGCCAGCTTAAATAGTGGCGTGTATGCATCTAAAGGGTTTGTCGCCTGGTTTTCACAGCAACATAAGCGCAAACAAGAATTTGGCGTCAAGTGAAAACCAGCAATAATATTTGCATAGGGTAGACAACACTAAACACATCTTATCTTTAGTCATAGACCAAAATTTCTTCTCTGGAAATTACCACTTGTCGTTCTCTTCGTTTAAATTTTTGGTACACATGTATACATTTATATTGTCGCTTAAAACTGGCTAAGATATTCGTTTTATTTTCTTCTGTGTTTCTTTTGTTCAAGATTATGTAAATTGCTGATGAGAATCAGACAAAACAAAATAATAAAAATAGAAATCAAAACAAAAATGAATTTGAACCGAGACAAATTCATCCACAGCAGCCATTCAATCTGATACGTTATCACTAGGTTGTCACGATACAATTGTTAAAGCCCTTGTTCTTCCCTGCTTTTTTTCAAGCTCAATTATTATTAATATTTGGGTTTATATTTTCATAAACTTTACATTATTTTCCGTATAGAAAAAGGTAGGTTAGCAGGGTCTCAACAAATCTTTCATCAAAATAAAATTTAATCACGGAATTTCCCGCGATAGCGCGCAAATACGCGAAAGACCTACAACGAGCTGTTATTATTTTTTTTTCACTAGCAAAAGGCGAACACAATCATAAGAGGAAGTATAAGAAAAAGGAAAGTTTTCGATCCTTATGGTTAAGGCTACGCTTACGCATATGCCTATACCTATGCCTATGCCTATGCCTATGCCTATGCCTATGCCTATGCCTATGCCTATGCCTATGCCTATGCCTATGCCTATGCCTATGCCTATGCCTATGCCTATGCCTATGCCTATGCCTAATAGGTTTGCTTATGCATATGTGTGCCTGTGCCTGTGCCTGTGCCTGTGCCTGTGTCTATGCCTATGCCTATGCCTATGCCTATGCCTAATAGGTATGCTTATGCATATGTGTGCCTGTGCCTGTGCCTGTGCCTGTGCCTGTGCCTGTGCCTGTGCCTGTGCCTGTGCCTGTGCCTGTGCCTGTGCCTGTGCCTGTGCCTGTGCCTGTGTCTATGCCTATGCCTATGCCTATGCCTATGCCTATGCCTATGCCTATGCCTAATAAGTATGCTTATGCATATGTGTGCCTGTGCCTGTGCCTGTGCCTGTGCCTGTGCCTGTGCCTGTGCCTGTGCCTGTGCCTGTGTCTATGCCTATGCCTATGCCTATGCCTATGCCTATGCCTATCCCCAAATAATTTTTGGACGACGATGCTGGAATAACAGATCATTAAATGAATTCTAAGAATAATTAGTTCCATCAAATATTTTATCAAATCACGCAAAACATAATAACAATAAAATGTAAAGGAAAGTAACAAACTAAAAAGAAACATCTCCACGGTTTGGCAATAACCTCACGCATACGTACAACCAATTACCCGTTAGAGAGGAAAAATGGGCTGAAATGCTGTAGGAAGACAGAAATCGAAATGATCCCGAGTAATTTTTGTAATGGAGTGGTGTTTCATCCCGTGGATGCTGGAACAACTGAAAAAAAGTAAACTCACTCTTACTCTGTCTTTTATTGTATTAAGTATCCATGTATTTATTAAATTCAATGAATTTTCAAGAACCTTTAGATCTCTACTTTTAAGAGTTTGTTTAAAATAATCATGCTTATAGCATTTCTAACTATTGCAAGTATTAAACATGTGTAAAACCAGTCTTCGCCTCTTGCAGTATACATTAATGGAACATTCACATAGACTTCCATTTCCGTCAATTATAAATACAATCATAACTCAAGAATCTATTGATTAATGGGTATAAGAATCAAGTAGAATCTTTACAGTAACTAGGAACGTATAAAACTCGCCGCCTTTTAAAGTAAACAATAATTTTAAAGCACAAGTGAACATGAACAACCGTGAAATAAGGTTTTAACCTAAACCTCTTAACGTGTAGTGAATCGGTTACAACATGGTCTATATAAAAAATCAGTGAAAAGAACAAAATTATGTTGGTGTCACGTGGCGTACGACGCGATGATCAGACGTGTGTAAAGGAGTTCCGTATCCTTTCTCCTCAAAATGTGATATCAACTACACATATAATTCTCAAGCACTTTAAAGGTAGTAATATATGTTTATAGCACATGGCTAATACGAAAAAACGAATAGACCGTGGTTCCTTCGAAGAGAAACTTTCTCCAGAAAATAAGTCAGCGCGTGTTGAAGATTCCAACATGTCTTCCCATTCTGAGACAGACGACGAGCCGACTTTAAAAGATATCTTCCAGCTTTTGACTGAGGTCCAAGGTACTACCACAGCACTTCTAAAAACAACCTTTCAATTGACTACTGATGTTGCCGAGTTAAAAAATAATGTTGAAAGAAACAGACAAGAAGTTTCCAAGCTTAAAGAAGAACTGATAACACAAAATAGATACGTGGCATCGCTGGAAATAAAACTCAACAAAACAAGTAACTATGTAAAAGAGCATTCTGAAGAACTGGAGGAACTTCAAATTAGCTTGGATAACCTTGAACAGTATTCCAGGAAAAATTCGTTGGAATTTTGCGGCTTTCCAGAAGATATTGATATGTCGACCGACCAAATAGTTTGCAAGATAGCTGAAGCGGTTGATGTTTCAATAAAGGACGATGATATTGAAATTTCTCATTGGGTAAAGCGGAGGCGAGGAGATAAACTGGTGCTAGCGAAGTTCATAAACCACAAAATTAAATCCAGGTTGTACAAGGCCCGTATTAAGTTAAAAAATGTATCTGTCGGAGATATATTCCCTGGTTACGCCGCGGAAATCACGGATCGCCCGAAGCGAATCTTCATTAATGAAAATCTAACCCCGTATCGTAAAGAAATGATGAGCTTGGCAATGGAGAAACGTAAGAACAGGAAAATAGAAAAAGTGTGGTCACTCGATGGTAAGATCTTTATCAAAACTTCTCCAACTGGGAGTCCACGTCAAATGTTTTCGAAAGATGATATCAAGGAACTGTAAGAACTTAATCTAGAAGAGGAGACAAGGAATACGAACTGTTGTAACCGGAGACCGCCCGTACGAAGTATATTGTATTTTATTTTATGTTTAGGGTGTTTAATGTAGTTGTATATGTTATTTATTTAGTATTTTTTGTTGTTGCTGTTGTATTTTGTATGTATTTCTGTGTTTATATTGATTTATTTTATTTTATTTCTGTTTTAATATCTTGGGAATTACAAAGAGCACAAGTAATTATTTCGTTACCTAATTTGAATATCACGCATTGCTTGGGGCATGAAGGAATCGTTTGGTAAATTAAAGTTGTTATCACTAAATGTCAGGGGATTGAGGGAAAGAGTTAAAAGAAAAAGCGTATTTGCATACTTGAAAGACCAAAAGTGCGAAGTCTATTACTTGCAGGAAACATATTGTCAAAAACAAGATGAGAAAATTTGGAGCTCCGAATGGGGTGGTAGAATATTTTTTACACATGGAACTACTCATTCTAAAGGTGCTTGTATTCTGCTTAAACCAGATTTGGATATTTCACTTGGCAATGAATATAGTGACTCAGAGGGGCGAGTAGTGTTAATAGGCCATTTCCGAGTTGCCTTTAGCCTCTCTATCAAAGCGAGGCTAGGTGCGAAACCTTTCATATGAAAATGAGTTTTCATTCACATGCAAATAAAACTTATTTGCATGTGAATGAAAACTCATTTTCATATGAAAGGTTTCGCACCTAGCCTCGCTTTGATAGAGAGGCTAAAGGCAACTCGGAAATGGCCTATTAATGTTAGGGTAAATAAGCAATGGTTTTCATTGTGCAATATTTATGCGCCAACTGACAACGTGAAACAAAATGCTTTCCTGAATAACTTAGTTACCTTGATTATGAGTAAGGCTTACATCGAGTCGTTGATAATAGGAGGAGACTGGAATGCAACCTTAAATAAAATAGATAAACAAGGTCTGCGCAAATGGGCGCCATCTTCTTACAGAGATAATATTATTTCTGCAATGAATGAGCTTGATCTGATTGATATTATGCGAGATCTTCATCCTAAAAGGAAGATGTTTACGTATGAGTCTAAACAATATAAATCTAAGAGTCGGTTAGATTTCTTCTTAATTTCAAATAAATTAAAACAATGTATCACTAAAACGAGCATTAGAATACCCGTACGTTCAGATCACAAAGCTGTTGGTCTACAGTTGAAACTTAGTGTAGAAAAGCTGAGAGGTCCAGGAACGTGTAAGTTTAATAACACATTATTAGAAGATGAAGAGTATCTTGAAAAAGTCCATCGAGAATTTAATCACATTAAGTTAAAATATGAAGAAGTTAAAAATCCCCAGCTTCTCTGGGAATTAATCAAAATGGAAATAAGGAGTCTTACGATAAAATTTTCTAAGCAAAAAAACATCCGGATTAGACAAAGAGAGAGAGAAGTGCAAGAATCTTTAAATCTCCTAGAAAATAGATTATGTGATTTTGGTATTGATTCGGTAGAACTGGATAATTACACTAAGCTAAAAGAAGAACTCGAGGAAATTTACAAAATTAAGGGAGAACGATCCATCTTTCGTTGTAAGGTAAGATGGAATGAGCAAGGAGAAAAACCTACTAAATATTTTTTTAATCTTGAAAAGCGGAATTATAATAGGAAGATTATTGCTGAGTTAAAAGTCGAGGATGATAAAATTTTAGTAGATGAAAAAGAGATTTTAAATCGAATCCAACTTTTTTATGGAAAGTTGTATACATCTAAAGACCTGTTGGATGAAGATAAATTTAATGAATTTATAGAAGACTTAGATATACCTCGGTTAACAGACGAACAACGTGAAAGTGTAGAACATCCAGTTACTAAAGAAGAGTGTAAGGAAATTCTAAAAACGTTTAATTCTAATAAGACTCCTGGCTGTGACGGATTTACAAAAGAGTTCTATGAAACCTTTTTTGATACTATAGGCGAGGATCTAATGAACAGTTATAATACAGCCTTTGATATAGGTGAGTTATCAATTTCGCAAAGGAGAGGTGTTATTACCCTCATCCCCAAAGATGATGAATATCTTCTCACACTTGAAAATTGGAGGCCTATAACACTTCTAAATATGGATTACAAAATAATAACAAAAGTAATTGCAAAGAGAATAGAAACTCTTCTACCTGTGTTAATCCATGAAGACCAAACAGGTTTTGTTAAAGATCGATTTATCGGTGAGAATGTCCGACTTATACAGGATGTGATGGACTATTTGGATAACTGTAATAGTACTGGTATAATGGTTGCTATAGATTTTAAAAAGGCCTTCGACTCTGTAGAATGGCTTTTTATTAAGCTTTCTATGATTAAGTTTAATTTTGGCGATAACATAATACGATGGGTGTCAATATTCTATCAGAATATCCAAACAGCGGTCTTAAATAATGGATTTATGACAAATTTCTTTCAGGTAAGTAGAGGTGTGAGACAAGGTTGTCCTCTATCTCCCTACCTTTTTATTCTTTGTGCGGAGATATTAGCACATAAAATTAGAGGAGAAGAAAACATTAAAGGGATTGAGATCTTAAACGAAGAGATCAAGTTAACTCAATTTGCTGATGATACGACTCTATTTTGCGCAGATATCTTATCCGTGAATAATGCACTTATTCTATTACAAAAATTTGGGAAGATATCAGGGCTGTGTTTGAATGAACGGAAAACTAAAGCGGTTTGGTTAGGAAAAGATAAAAATTGTAAAGCTAAACCTCTCAATTTAAATTGGACTGATGATCCAATCCGCATCCTTGGAACCTTCCACTCATACGATAAACAGAAAAATTTGAAAAAGAACTTTACGATTAAAGTTCAAAAAATACAAACAGTACTTGATATGTGGCGCAGCAGGGACTTAACCGTTTTTGGAAAAGCAGTTATAACAAAAGCACTTGGAATTAGCCCAATTGTGTACTCCATGTCTATGTTGGAAGCTCCAAAGTCTGAATTAGAAAAAGTAAATAAACTAATTTTTAAATTCATTTGGAAGAACAAACCGGATAAGATAAAAAGAGATGTGCTGTATCAAACTATCGATAGAGGGGGCCTTAAGTTGCCAAATATTTTCCTTATGGATAAAGCATTGAGATTGAACTGGATAAGACGTTTTGTGGTGAACAAACCTGGCAATTGGAGGATAATCCCTCAATATTATTTTGACAAATATGGAGGAATTGAATTCTTACTTAAATGCAACTACGATAGTAAAAGTTTAGATAACAAATACCAGCATTTTATAGGAATATGTTATTATATTTTAAAGAATTGAAATATTTATATGATGAAGAAAATAGAGCAAAATATGTTTTATTTAACAACACACTTATCCTCATTGATAAAAAGTCGGTATTTTGGAAGTCTTGGTTCGATAACAATGTTGTTACCGTTCACGACTTACTGAAAGATGATGGCACAGTAATGACATACAAAGATTTTACTAAAAAGTACAGAAATATTAAGTCAAACTTTCTTCAGTTTTATCAGATGTTATCAGCGATCCCAAAACGTCTTTTTATTTTAGCGAAGAATACTGATATAGAAAAAGAGAACCTCAAGACAGGAAGACTTGTAGCCTTAGGCCCAGACTTTGAAATAGATTTATCAAAAATGAAGTGTAAGGACTATTATTTGTTGTTTATTGAAGCAAAATATGTGCGTCCAACAGGATTTCGAAAATGGTCGAATTATTTTGGTAGGGATGTCACAAAAGAGTGCGAAAACAGCTTAAAATTGACTAGAAGTATCTGTCAAGATACAAAAGTTATACAAACAACTTTTAAATTATTGCACCGCATTATCTTCACCAAAAAAGAATTGGAATTTTGTAGTATTGTTTCTGATGCAAAGTGTATATATTGTGCACAAGAAGACTCTATAGAACATTGCCTTTTTCAGTGTCCAATAGTGACAGATTTTATCTCTAGCATATCCAATTGGTTTAAACGCGAGACTAACCAAAGTTTTGAATTAAATAACTACTATCTTCTTTTTGGGTCTGCAATTAACAATATAGAACATCTAAAAACCGATTATAAAAAACTTATAGAAAATCATTTTATCATATACTTGAGACATATTATATCTAACAAAGCGTGGGATAATAATCTTGTAGTAAAAGAATTTCAGAACAGTTTTTGAAAGTATTGCAAATCGCTTAAGATAAATAACCCTTTTACATAAATTTTGTAATTATAACTGATGAATTGCTCTGAACTGTATTTCAATTGTACTGTAGCATTTGGAAATATATTTCTAGTGTTAATGTTGTAATTAGTGTAATCAGTGTTAAACTAGTGTAATTAGTGTTTAATCAATGCTAAAGTTGTAATTAGTTGAAATCAATAAAAAAAAAATTAAAAAAAAAATTCTGTTACATCACTGAATCTTAACAAGGTAGACTACACCCATTTCCACTGACAAAGGACTATTTCCTTAAAGAATATCAAGATGTCTTTACTGGTGTAGGCTGCTTCCCATGCCCCCCCATACCACATACAAACAATCCCTGAGGTTTCTCCAGTACAACACCCCCCCCCCCCCCCCCCCCCCCCCGAGGCAAGTCCCTGTCCAGTTACAAGGCGCTAACAAAGAAGAACTACATTCTCTCACAAAGGCAAGCATCCTATTTAAAGTGCACAATGAATACACCCCCCTGGATAAACTCAACTGTGGTCAATATGAGGACGACGAGACCCTTCAAGCGCTAGGGATTGTGGTTTAATAAAAATGAAATTGAGAAAATGAAATTAATTAATGAATTAATTAATGAAATTGAGAAAATGAAATTGTCAAAAGAAAGCCCAATGGCTCCATACGCCTTTGCTTAGACCTCCGGGACCTCAACAGTCCAGCGCAACCCTTTCTATGTGAGAACCATAGATGATGTGATACCAAATATCAGTGGTGCCACCCAATTTAGCATCCTAGATGCTCGGAGCGGGTTCTGGCAAGTAGAGCTCGATGATTGTAGCAGCACGCTTTGCACCTTCAGTACCCCATGGGGCAAATAAAGATGGAAGAGACTTTCATTCAGACTTACCTGTAACGGAGATGTGCTCCAAGAGAAAATGGATACAGTTTTCGAAAACCTTGATGGCCTGAGCGGAATCGCTGATGATACTTTTGTCTATGGCAAAAGTAAATCAGAACATAACCAACACATCCTCAATGTCCTTGACACGGCAAGGGACAATAACATACGGTTCCACCCAGATAAGTTCCAGTTTAAAGTAGACGAAATATCCTTCTTCGGGTTTACTTGGACCCCTGAGGGACTAAGAGCTGACGAACACAAAATCAAGGCAATCAGAGACATGTCTTCCCCACAGGACCTGACGGAGTTGCATTCCTTCATGTGGATGGTCAACTATCCAAAAAGATTCTTCCCCATCTTGGCTCAAACCTCAGAGCCCTTGCGGCAACTGATGAACAACGATGTACCCGTTGTATGGCAGCCAGAGCATCTTAAAGCATTCCAAAGTCTCAAGCAAATAATCACTGAAGCATCTGTCTTGGCCTACTATGACCCAGAAAAGGAGAATTTGATTCAATCAGATGCCAGTCTAAAGGGAATTGGATGTGTATTGATGCAGGAAGGCAGACCAGTGTCCTATGCAAGCCGATCACTCAGCGAAGCAGAATCGCGGTACAGCAACATAGAGAGAGAACTTATAGCTGCCTGTTGGTCCCTCGAGAGGTTCAGCCACTACGTCTTCAGCAAGAAAGTTGTTATTGAAACAGACCACAAACTACTCGAAAGCATATGGAAGAAAAGCATACCAAGTGCGTCACCACGTCTCCAGAGGCTTCTCCTAAAAATGGCAAAGTACAATGCAGAGATGAGGTACATCCAAGGAAAGACCAACGTGATTGCTGATGCCCTTTCCAGAGTCAGCAGTATGGACCCCCCTGAAGAGGATCAAGGCGTACTGTTGGTCGAAGTCGATGCAATTACAAACACACTACCTGTGAGTACTGCGAAACTAGACGAAATACGTGATTATACAAGCCAGGATACCGTACTCAGCCATCTGAAGGACCTGGGTGGCCAGAGTTATTCCAAGTGAATGCCCTCCAGACCTGAAGGCTTTAGAGAAGACAAGGGCGTTGAAAATGGCCTAATCTTAAAAGGGCATCGTCTCGTGACTCCAAGTAGTCTACGTTCACAGATGCTACACATCATATACCAGGGTCACCTTGGCACAGAGAAGTGCCTCCTAACAAGAAAGAGACTGTCTCTTTTGGCCAGGCATCTCAAAAGACATCAAAGAAATGACGGCCAGTTGCCCTACCTGTATGCAGTTCTCCAAACAGCAACCAAAGGAACCACTACACGCTCACAATTGCAATGTATCCAGTTTCCCATGGCAGAAACTTGCACTGATCTGCTTGACTATAAGGGGGCTAAGTACCTATTGGGGGCAGACTATTACAGCAAGTACACTATCTTGAGAAAGCTGAATTCAACCACAGCCGCTGCTGTGATCAACCACCTTAAGTTAATTTTTGCTGAGCACGGAATACCAGTAACCTTGATCTCTGATAATGGCCCTTAGTACAGTAATCACAAATTTGCCGCCTTTTGCAACCAGTGGGGTATCAACTATGTGACCAGCTCCCCACTGTATCCACAAAGCAATAGGTTTATTCAGAGAGGTCCGTCCAGACAGTCAACAACCTCCTGCAAAAGACAGAATCTTAGGATCACGACACCTATCTGGCACTCTTGACGTATCGAACCACACCTGTTGACAACAACTTACCGTCGCCTGCCCAACTGTTCGACCACAGAGAGTACCGCACGCAGCTTCCATGCAGCGGACGCCTTCAACGTTAACAAGCCTCGGAGAGCCACCAAGAGCAATTGCAATACCGACAGGACGTGCAATAAAAACAGTATGATAGCAAGTCGCCAGGTGAACTGAACAAAACTAACGCTAGGCCAACAAGTAAGCGTATTCCAACCGCGAACCAAGACTTGGATTCCAGCAGAAGTGAAGGAGGAAGCGAGAAACTCAAGGTCGTACATAGTTAAGACAACTGGTGGGTCAGAGATAAGACGTAACAGAATACAGCTGAAACCTTCAAGTAACACACCGGCAACCTGTGGGGAACAACTGATGAGCAACCAGGACACCCCCCTTACTGAACCGGGCACACCAAAGCCTGCACCCAGTTTTCAACTCTTGTCACCAGAACCACCGCAAATACATCCTCAGTCAGCTACACCTGCCGACCAAGTTGACGGCGACCTGCCCCTGACAACCAGGAGTGGCCGTGTTGTAAATAAGCCATCTAGACTGAACCTATGAACTTTATTCTGTGAACTGTTCGGACATGTTAGCATATTAGACACGCTTATAATTGTGTCAATAGTTTTTTTTTTTTTTAACTTTTAATTTTTGCTTTGTCCCGCTTGTTTCAGGGCGAAGATGTTATATATTAGATATTATATATTAGATCTTGCGCAATATCTAACCATAGTTAATAGAACAAACTGGTTATGAAACTCAGTCAGTCCTTTGTTATATGTTTTTGTTCTCCATTTCTTTTGTTTGTTTGCCTTGACCCTGCACAAAACACAAAAGGTATTGAAATGCATATGAGCAACTGACCAGTAGAAACATTTGGGCTCACACGTTAAACAAAACAATGTGCAGGGTCACGGTTCGTTCAACATAAAACAAAGCAGCTTTGTACACTCTTTTTGAAATTTGTTGAGATTCATAACCAGTTTGTTCTATTAACTATGATCTAACTAGGGACTTAAACACATGTTCGACTGGAGTATGTATTTTGTACCGTTGAGTGTGGAATGAAACTTCATCTAAAGAATACATCACATATTTCTACAGGAGTGATCGTGAATATTAAGACATTTGTACACCTCTGTTTTGGTGTAATATTCTACAGAAAACCATATTTTGACTTATCCTTCAAGAAGATTATTATTTTTGGCTGTAAATGAAATTAAAAAAATCCATCATCTGAAATCCGTTACTATTACTATTCATTATTACATTCATTTTTGTGCCTTTAAAAATTGTTAAGAAAATAAACGACTAATTGCTATTACTATTACTGCGACTATCTATTACTATTCATTATTACATTCATTTTTGTGCCATATTAAAATTGTTAAGAAAATAAACGACTAAGTTTAACCCATAATAATTATCAATATCGATATCACTATAGTGGCCAGTACCCAACAAACACAACTTAGCCAAGTCAATGCACTATTTTGCATTTTTTCAGAAAGAAACAATAAAAGAGCAAAAATTCTTATAAAATACGCTTGGGTCTCCTGTGGTAACAAAGGTAGGCCAACGTTTCCACTGTCCTATCTAATCAGAAAGGTAACTAGTTCGAAAAAGCACCAGCCCCCTCCCCCTCCCCCTCCCCCTCCGCCCTCCGCTCCTGAGCACACCCCCGGGTATTTGGATATTTGTTTTCACATGAAGCCCTATTCCGCACCCCGCCGGGAATTCCAAAAGAGACAATTCCACACCTCTGGAACACTGAACATTAACCGAAAATAGTCTGCGTTGTTTTACACACAAAACTATTTTTTTTCCTTTTTTTATCAAAACCTGTAGTTTTTACAACAATTAAAACGTGCTATTGAAGTAGAGCGACATTCAAACACTTTAAATCTTAAGTCTGGAGGGAAGCTTCAACCAACTCGGTAATTGAAATTAAACGGATTATAATAACAATTATTAAATTACTGAAAACAATCTATAACAGTGTCTTCTATATAATTCTTTAACTACAAAAAAAAATGCCCGTTTCCAAGAAGATCGAAATATTCATCTCCACGCCAATTTTAATCCCGCTAGAAGAGTCTTTGCGGAAAAATTAGTCCTTGCGCGAATATATATATTTCAACTTGCCCTAACCCCCTACCCACGGACAAGACTACTTAAACAATCCCCTACCCCGAGTTAGTAGGGTTTCTCAGTCCGGGATGGTTAGGGACGGACCATTAGATTTTTGAGGGGGGGGGGGGGGGGGGGGGGGGGTTGGGCAAATACCAAAAAAAAATTCGAGCACGGCCTTGAACTGCAAAAAAAATATCGTGCAAAATAAAAACCCCAGAAAAAAAATTCCTGCAAAGCTTTATATTTTTAGAACAATATTTTATATCCAGAAGCAGATGGTCAGAAGACAAATAAATCACAGTGAAGTCGTTGTAGAATGTTAGCGACTTATGGGTGCTTGGGGAGGATCAAATGTTCTATCTTTTCATTGGCTTGTTTAGTTTAGCCAATAACAATGGTTTATTTTTAACCCGACGTAAGTTGTTTCTTTGTAGGCTTTTCAGCTGATTTCATAAGCATGTAAGATATTTTCTGACACAAGGAATGGCTCTTTTATAGTTGTACAGTGGCATTGTAGGTACATGTATATCTCAATGGATGAGAAATACTTTGTTTATGTGTTGTACAACAAGCTTGTAATTGCAGGGGCGGCGCTACCGGTGGGGCAGGTGGGGCATTTGCCCCACCAACTTTCGACAGCTCAAAATGGCGGTGGGCGGAGATGAATAGTGTAGCAACATCCTTTGACCAGATGTGATGGCGGGGCGCTTTAATGCATTAGAGTTTGCAAAATAAATATTCCGTGAATTAATCAAAAGCCTACAATTTTAGCATCGGAGATATTGTGACTTTAGACTGGAGATTGGATATTGTGAACCAAGCATTTCAATACCCCTTGCGTTACTCGGACGTCAGCTATCGGACTCCAGCTACCGACAAATCCATCAAACAAATCCATTAATGCTGTGAGTTAGCGCTCGGCCTCTGCCCTAAGAAGGCTCAAGACATATCTACGAACAACCTATGTCACAAGAAAGATTAAATCATTGCATTATCCAGACATTGCATTAACTGACAAATTGAACATGGCTGATATTGGAAATCAGTTTCTTTCTGCCTCCAATGACAGAGAAAATCGCTTTGGAAAATTCGTTTCCAAAGCCATCCCATACTGAAAAGAATTACAGAGAATATTCGAGTGACAGTCGAATTTACTTTGAACAAACAACCAAAATGGAGTTACACTCAAGTTTCAGAAAGTGTTTCGTGTAACTACATGTACTTTTCATGAGAATTAAACTGAACTCAAAGCTGGCCTTGGAAACTGTTTCTCCGGTCTCAAGAACGCTGGAAATAGCATTTCAGAGAGTTTTATTTAAAAAATTCCCCGGGGGAGCATGCCCCCGGACCCCCCTAGAAGCACGCGCCTTCGGCGCTCGGTACAGGAGATTCGCCCCACTAACATTATATTTCCGGCGCCGCCCCTGTAATTGTAAGATGGTTGGGTGTACTACGATGCGCTGTGGAAGCGACATCAACAGGAGGCTGGTGTCAAGAAAATTGTAGGGGCAGTTACAACACCACAGCAGGTTTCATGCTATATCAAGCTGCTGTTACATCAGATCTGACTTGCTATAGTATTCCTGTCTCTAGTATAGCCTTTCTAGTATTCCTAACACGTGTATGTGTCTGGCATTAAAACATATAGACTCGCAAAAAAAAAAATCGTGCAAGCAAATCATGGCAAAAAGAAAAATCCTGCACAGTCTCGAGCGTAGAAAAAAATATCCTGCACCAAAAAATTGCCCAACCCCCCCCCCCCCCAAAAAAAAAAAAATCTAATGGTCCGTCCCTTATCAAATTTGATAACCATGTTACGTCACAACATGGCGGCTATTTCGGAAAACCGAAAATTTTCGTATTCCATGCACTTTATTCGTTTTTTGTTCGGTTTTGCTCGCGTTATCTACCCATAATTCTAATCGAGATAAGTGAAAAGGTGCTGTTCGTCAAGTGCATTCAAGATGGCGGTCATTGTGGACTGATGAATGCGTCAATTTTGCTCGCAAAGTGAAAGGGCGCTTGGCATTTTACGTCCAGATCAGGTATGTTTTTCAGCTTTGCCTTTAAAATTAGGTTAGTTATAGATTTTTGCCGCAGTCCCCAAAAATGTGGAGTAATCTTCAAGCTATTTTCTTTCGATGTTATTTACCGAAATGCACAATAAAGGAAAAAAGTGCATGGGGTGGTTTTGATTTACGATCTAATTCCGTTACTAACCGCCATTTTGTGTTTTTGAACTTTGCTGTTAATCTTTCTGTGTGCTACTCAAAAAATGTTGTCATGTTCAAGCTATTTGTTATCATTAAACTTCGTTTTATGAGGGTAGACCTCTAGTCCATGTTTGAATTGAAAATGTGAACTGTTACAACTGTATTTCGATTTGGGATGCTTCCAGATGCTTCTGTTTAACTCACGTCTCTTTCTAATTGTGTTCCTAGGTACCGTACTTGCTCCTGGGCATTGAGATGGAAGCACACAAAACCAAAATAGTAAACTTTTGTCGATTTTGCAGCAGGATCACCGATTCAAAAAGAGCTAGAGCCAAAGGAAAATTCAAAGATGATTTTGCGAGAAGTTATGGCATTAATATTGAAGAAGACAATGACTTTATACATCCACCATATCTTTGTTCATCATGTGTGAGACATTTTTATCGCTTGAGAAAGTCAGGAGAAGAAGAACTTAGTTCTTCTCAAGGTAAAATTCCATATTCTTGGGAGCCACACACAGAAGAAAGCACCACATGTGTCTGTAAAGGTCTGACAAAGAATCCTAAAGGCTGGTTTTCACTAGCGCATAAGCATAAGCACAAGCCAACATACGCAGACTCAGTAACGTGTTGATCATTAGTGCCTATTGTTCTGTTTTGTTCAAACAATTGGAACTAATGATCAACATGTTACTGAGTCTGCGTATGTTGGCTTGTGCTTATGCTTATGCGCTAGTGAAAACCAGCCTTAAAGGAAGACCAAGTCTTAAGAAAAGAAAGCGAGTTGAGTTGGAAAATGAAAGTGACACAGCCAGTGGGGAAGAGGAAGAAGATGAATCAGAGAAAACTTCTTGTGATATTTTTCACACCATTTCAGAGAATTTGCACCTTATTGATGAGGAATTGGCAAGGGTATTGTGTCGGGATGTTTGCTCTCGCTTTGGTCTTGTTTTTATTGATCCTGAAGATCAATCGATAGACAATTAATTTTGAGATTGGTTGAAACTATATTTTCTGTTGAGAGAGAGAACATGAAAGGTGATAATAATTGCGACCGAGATTACAAGAACATTGGTGATTTGTTAAAAGTGACTCCAGAATCGTGGCTTACATCACAAAATGTGGTCCTTAAAAGTGTGGTCATGGATTGAGTGACAGCAATACAAAACCTGTCAAAAAGGCTATGGCTGTTGATCATAATTATGTACAGTTTGGTGAAGCCAAACTTCATTAGCCCAATCCTGTTTGGATCTAACTTGGTGATGTACTCAATTGCACGCAGCAAAATGGTAACTAATATTTATGGTAAACTGCATCCAGGCGGACAGTACCAAACTATGAAGTCATGGCTTGATGCATTGTCAATGGAAATCCCTACCATGCCCGAGAATGATATTTTGACCGCAATTGACAATGATCAGGTTCTATTGAAGAAGTGGACTGTACGTAAGGATAATCGTGCACAGATAAGCATCTTAACGAGTGTCTGTTGTGCAGAGGTTGGTTCCAAGGATGCAGTTCTACAAAGAGATGAAAGACTTGCACCAAGGTACATGTACATGTAATGCAAGTAGGATTATTTACATGTATTCAAATTTCATTTTAACAATAATAATTATTTAAAGGTTGGCACACACCAGAGAACTAGTCCTGGAGTGGGACTAGTCTCCAGGACTTGTCCCCTCAAATTGTGCTGTTCCCCTTGTGTATACTCTTCCTGGGATCTCCCTAGAAAAGCTCAACTGAGCTTGCAGAGATCTCCTGCTACTAGATACATGTAGTGTAATAGTTTTTTTCCCTTGTATAAACTCTATAAGGGACTTGTTGCTTTTTACCCTAAAATTTCCCATGTGCAAATATACACTGTAGTGGGTGGCATGATTGGTGAAGTCATGGCTTTGTTTGTATTTACAATGGTTCTTGACCAACAAGCACACATAATTTTACAGTGATTGTGGTGAAAATGCATAAGTTAAAGTAGATTTCTTAAAATATTATTACAGTTAAACTTCTCCATATGGACACCTCTATAATATGCCGGCACTTCCTTGCAATCATCAATTATTTCAAGAGTGTTAATGTTTGTACTGAAATGTCATAAATGATGCATCAAATACCTACCCTCAAATAAATGCACCATATCTGGCAAATGCCCCCTTAGAAAGTCCAAAAACAAAATAATAATATCCCACATGTTTATGATACATGTATCATTTACAGTTTGTGCAATTTTTATTCAAAAATAACTTATTTAACTTTTAGAAACATGTTGCTTATTCCTGAGTATTATTTGACTTTACTGACAGCAAATGGCCAGACAGATTGGCAGAGGCCAAGAATAACCAGGAGAAGAAAAAGCAACTCACTGAAGATTGCTCTGCCAACACTCAGGATGTCATGCTCTTACGTAAAGAGGTAAGTGAAAGAAGTAGAGGCGGGTCAATGGGATTATAGGTTTTTACTCGATTCTCAATTTTAATTTCAAAACTGTTTACAAGTACATGTAATTTTTGTGTGATTGTTTATCCTCCAATTTATGTGAAAATGTTTTGGTAACTTGTCAGTGTTGCACATCCAGGGCAATGACCGATTAAATCAGAGGCAACTGAGGCAGGGAGTACAGTAGTTGTATTGAAACTGTCAGACAGGGAAGTGAGAAAGGCATTGTTTGGTGTGATTTTTTTTGGTGGGGATTCTGGAGGTATTTGGAGGGTGGGAGAGAGGGGGGGGGGGGGGGGGGTCATTTAACATAATTAATAGTTATCCATTATCTGATGCAAGGCACTTGAATTCCATTGAGAGCATTTCAATGAAATGCTTTCTAGAGTTGGTTTATGTCCAGAAAAATTGACTAAATCTGGCTGTTCACTTGTCCCAATAAAAAGTTGGATTTAAACTTGTATATTTTGCTGTGCAGGCATGTTACATGTACCTTATACAAACAGCTGTAATTGAATTTTTTGTTTAACATCAATAAATTAATCATTCATTAAAAAATGTTTTCATGCATTATCTGTATATACCTGTTAATTGGTTTACACCTCATAATTCTATTCTCGTTATCTTGATATTTTTTATTCTAGAACAAAAAGATGATTGATGAAATCCTTCACAGAGTTGTGAAAGAGCAGACAAATTCTGAAGGCAGCTGGACGGATGACATTGACTCAAGGGTTGCAGAGATGCGGACAAAAGAAGGAATGCGTATATGTCCAGTATGTAACACCAGCATGCCAAAGACAAAGCGCGAATGTATCAATCAAGACTGCCGGGTCAGTTTGAAAAGTGCGGAAAAGGAAGCCAACGGTACTGACATCCTTGGGACTGCACTTGTTGCCCCTGTCCGCACTTATCGTCACAGAGTCCATGAAACAGCACTCGGGTTCCAAATTGAAGAAAATGAAGCATTTGGTTACAGCAAGGAGGAAGTTTGGGAAACATATGATGAATGGACTGATGTCCCAAGCAGGCATCCAGCAAATCCTATCAAGGTGCAAACTTGTGACCCTGTGTTTGTTAATCCCAATTCCTTTGAATCAGTTAAAGAAGTGCTTAGACGGGTAGGACATGCTGCTTCCATTTCCAGATATCACCCGGACATTCCAAATGCACGTAAATGGTTGAGTGGCACCATGGATGGATCGCCGTATTTAGTCAGTAGAACTGTGATTGACTCCGTCTGTTTGTGTCGCGATTGTGGGGCAGAGGTTCTCAAAGGAGAGCAGGATGAACACCGTATTAATGAGCACAGAGGCCGCAGAGTTAATTTTGTTCAAGAGTTTGACTGGGTGTTATTGCGCATTGGAAAACTCCACTTGGAAATGAACATGGCCAAGACTTTCACTAATCTTAACTGGGATGTGTTCATGTGTGAACTGGGCAAAGAGTTGGGGTTCAATTCTGAAGCAGCTCAGAAGTTTGTAAAGAAATGTTCAGACCATCACAAAACAATGTCCATTCTGAAAGTGGCCCACCTTGGATTCTGGTATGAACTTCTCGTACCTTATGTGCGTAGCCGCCTTGCATCAGGGGGAGCCCTTTCAGTGAATGACTTCTTGTATGACTGGGTAGTTAAAGTTGGTTGGAGACATCCCAACTACAGGTACATCTTCAACACTACTTGGTCATACTTGATGGGCATCAACTTACTCCATGTGGGTGTGAGAAGGAACAATGCGCAGTATATCCGAGCAGGGCATATGGCATTTGCGCCATTGTTTCACAGGAATGGTGTTTCCAAGTATGCACTTATAGACTTGCATGACAGGTTACATGTAGTATATAATTTCTAACATATTAATTAAATATGGGAAGAAGATTATACTGTACTATATTTTATTTTTTGTGTACCTTGCGTACAATTCCTGTGGCCTTAGACACCTTCACATATTGCGTTAGTTAACAAGTTCTCTGTCCTTAACTGAGTAATAAATTATTATATTATTACATGTATAATAATTAGTATTATTTTAAAAATTCATGATGAAAAAATTGGCAGTTCTTTTTCTGTCCCTTGATCAATCACAGCATGTGATTGATCAGATGTTCAGGACCCTTCTTAAAATGTTGGCAGTTTTAATGAGTGCACCTTATTATTACCATTATAATTATATATTGCTTTTATAATATTATTATGTACAATTAATTGTGAAATTTGTCTACAACAGGATTATTCTGTGATTAAAAATGTTTCATAAACAACGTTTCGGGTACTTTCAAAACCATCATTATTTTTACTAATAATTATTATATTTTGAAACTACCATCACAACATCATTTATTAGACATTTTTAACCATGGAATAATGCTTTTGTAGACAATTAATTTTATATTTTGAAGATTGAGTGATGAACGTTTAAGAGATGCTATTTTTTAATTATCAATCATTTTCCTTGATTCTTAGTGTGGACCGAGCATCATTCCCCCCAGACCTTGCTGAATTTGTTACAAGAACAGAGTCCATAAGTACCTCTGGAAACCCAAGCAAAGGAGAGTGCATGTGATGTTAACCTAGAGAACTGTTTCTTTTAAATTTTGTCTTCTTCACGTGCATATGTGGCCATGCGCACGGTGTTGGTGTACAATTGCAAATTACTTACGATGTTTGACTTTAAGTCGTTTTTATGCCGTTATGGACTAAATACCAAGGAAAAGGGTCAAATAAAAGGATTCTCTGGTTATTCAGGTAAATGTTGTGATGTTTGTATCTTTTCTACCACACTGGGTTGAAGAGTTATGATAGAAATATGTCAGTTGACTGGCAAAAATTTCGACCGACCGCGTACCATTTTGCTCCATGGTCGGCTGATTTTTTATATCGTTTGCAGCGTGTGAAGCGTGTCGATTTTTCTATCTTTCGTTTAGTTTCTATCGTGTAGCGTTTGGAACGTTAAAAACAGAGCGTTTGTAACGTGTAAAAAAATAAAAAACCAGCGTGTGAAACGTTAAAAAGAAAAAAAAGCCAACGTGTGAAACGTTTAAAAAAAAAATAAGCCAGCGTGTGAAACGTGTAAAAAAGAAACAAGCCAGCGTGTGAAACGTGTGAAAAAGAAACAAGCCAGCGTGTGAAACGTTTAGAAAGAAAAAAAGCCAGCGTGTGAAACGTTTAAAAAAGAAAAAAGCTAGCGTGTGAAACGTTTAACCAAAAATAAAACATTTCAATCCCTGTAATCTGATATAGGTGGTTTTCATGTTACGTCATCGCCGCCATGCTGGTGGACATAAACAATAGTTCTCTCATTAGCTCCTTTTGTTCGTCCACCAGCATTTGTTCGTTTCACTATTGTTATCTATGTCTCTAGAGATTGGTTGCAAACCACCTATACGCAAAGGTCCAAAATTTTATTCCGCTCTGTCTGGCGTACTGTGTTGTTGATGCGCCAAACTTTGAAGGAAATATCAAATAATTAGAAGAAACTTCCAGTTTAATACTTAAAGGCGAAATGCGATAAAACTTGTTCGGATTTTTCCTTCATAAAACCAAGAATCACTGCAACGGCGCGCTAGTAAACATAGGGGGCACCCGTACGCGGACTTCGATTTGCTATTCGTACGGGAGTCCAGAAGTTTCGACAATTTTCGATGTTATTCTTCACTTTTTTTGATCCACAATATTAGATGTTCGTTTAGTTTTACGAAGCGCTTCCGGTAAGCGATGTTGATTTGGCTCAGACTAATTTGCCGAGTCTGTATACTACGTGAGCGACTCATTTCGCGACACTAAGAAATTGTTCGCGTCAAAGAACACTCCTGTACGGCCAACTTCGATTTGCAATTCGTACGGGAGTTCAGACCTTTCGTCAATTTTCGTTGTTATTCTTCACTTTTGTTGGTCCACAATGTTAAATGTTTGTTTAGTTTTACGAAGCGCATCTGGTAAGCGATGTTGATTTGGCTCAGACTAATTTGCTGAGTCGCTGTATACTCACGCGAGCGACTCATTTCGTGACATTTCTTATTATTATTATTGTCAAAGAATTACTCCCGTACGGCTTGGACATTCTATTTTAATTTGCTATTCGTACGGGAATCCAAAATTTTCGAAAATTTTCGATGTTATTCTTCACTTTTGCCGATCCATAATATTGTACGTTTGTTTAGATTCAGGAAGCGCTTCTTGTGAGCGATGTTTATTCAGCTACGCGAAGGAATCTCGTGACACCACCATGTACTCCCGTACGCTACATGTAACTTGTTATTGTAAATTATTCATACGGGAGACTAGTAATTTGGTTTTTTGTTTCCAACGCTTCTTTCATTGAGACTACCTTTCCTTGCTCACAAGTTGTTCAGTAACAGAGATCGAAGAACTGGTATGTCCTGTATACGTATAGATCCGTATAGTGTTGAATTCATTAAAGGATAAAGAGAGAGAGGGAGGGGGTGGGGGAATTCAAATCATGAATTCTGAAAATCATGAATGAAACATATAACGAAGAGAATCGAAAAGAATCACTCACGTACGGCAAAAGGTGATCTTCATTGTGGATCAACAAAAGTGAAGAATAACATCGAAAATAGTCGAAAGTTTTTGGACTCCCGTACGAATTCTTTGAAAAATTTCTAAGTGTCACGAAATGAGTCGCTCGCGTAGTATACAGAGACTCCGCCGGCAAATTAGTCTGAGCCAAATCAACATCACTTACCAGAGACGCTTCGCAAAACTAAACGAACATTTATTATTGTGGACCAACAAAAGTGAAGAATAACATCGAAAATTGTCGAAAGTTTTGGACTCCTGTATGAATTGCAAATCGAAGTTGGCCGTACGGGAGTGTTCTTTGAAGCGAACAATTTCCAAGTGTCACGAAATGAGTCGCTCGCGTAGTATACAGAGACTCAGCAAATTAGTCTGAGCCAAATCAACATCGCTTTCCAGAAGCGCTTCGTAAAACTAAATGAACATCTGATATCGTGGATCAACAAAAGTGAAGAATAATGTTCATCGAAAATTGTCGAAAGTTTTGGACTCCCGTGCGAATAGCAAATCGAAGTCCGAGTGCGGGTGCTTTCAAGATTTTTTAAATTTGCGAAAACATTATGCGAATCATCTTTACTGATAAGGATGGCATTCTATATACATAGGAAAAGTCGGAAATTTCGGAAAACATTAAATGAGATAATATTAAATTGGTTGCTGAATTGTTTCGTGATGTTTATAATATTATTTTCGCAGACGCCAGCGCTCCGCGCCGTAATTAATATTCAGTAGGAGAAACAGATGCCAAGACTTCCAGAAGCAGAAAATCACTGTATAGGTGGTTTGCAATCAATCTCTAGAGACATAGATAACAATAGTGAAACGAACAAATGCTGGTGGACGAACAAAAGGAGCTAATGAGAGAACTATTGTTTATGTCCACCAGCATGGCGGCGATGACGTAACATGAAAACCACCTATTCTGATAAGTGTTTGACTCTTTATTCAAAGGAAAGACATTTTCATTCAAGTAAAATATGAGTTTCATTTAAATGTTTAGACCTTTAGAAAAGTATTTTGGATTCATGATAATGAAAAAAAAGTTTGCTCTCAAATTACACTTTTTCACATAAAATTTGCATGAAGCAAAATTGGGTTCTTTCTGTGTGAACCGTAGCACAGATGACGTAAAACAAAAGCCTGCAAACGATTCAAACGATGAAAACCAAACGAACCAAACGATGGAAACGATTCAAACCAAACGATCGAAACGATTAAAACGTTTCAAACCAAACGAACCAAACGATTCAAACGATTCAAACCAAACGATGGAAACGATTGAAACGATTCAAACCAAACGATGGAAACGATTCAAACGATTCAAACCAAACGAACCAAACGATGGAAACGATAAAAACCAAACGATGGAAACGATTCAAACGATTCAAACCAAACGATGGAAACGATTCAAACGATTCAAACCAAACGAACCAAACGATTAAACAAACGATTTAAACGCTGAGCGAAACGCTCGAAACGCTTGAAACGATCGATCCTAAAATTTCCAATAAAAAAATTCAATGTAACGCTAGAAATTCTGTTATATCTCTGAACTTGTCGACTGCAGGTAAGTAAGACATCTTCACCTTGATTCTACAACTTATGTGCATGTTCACTTTTATGACTTTTGTGTAATATTTTTTGTGAAAGTAAAAATAATTGGAAAATTTTCGAACGCGTTTCCTCCTGTTTTAGCGGTAAATTTTATTGCGTAAATTTGATTTGTTGTAAATTTAAAATTACTCAATTTTTGGCAATTTTCTTATTACTAACTGAATGCACATGCATTGTACTTTCCATTTTTGTTGTTACATTATTACAGTTGTCTTTAAATCTTGCATTCTGGCTCAGTTTTTAGCGTTACGTTTTTTGGTACGCCTTTGTACACCAACACCGTGCGCATGGCCATGTATGCATAATTTATGAAAAGACAAAGGACAAATTCCCTTGAGAACATCACATGACCTACATTGGGAAAACAAAATGTACAAGCTAAAGAGATCTATTGATGGTAGTAGTGTGAAATGCAATTGTGTTGTTCCAGAAGATATCCATACCCCCCCCCCCTCCCCCCTCCCCCCCCCCCCCCCCCCCCCCCCCCCCCCCCCACACACTGAGGGTTTATTGGTTTGAACCCCCATCTATTTGGAAATTCCAGTTTAGCTTCATACGTTCCTTTAAAAGTTTTGGCTTTTGCGACCCCCTTCCCACTCGGAATTTCCAATACTGAGCTGCCCTTGGGGTGGGTATCAATATTTTCTGGAACCGCACTGACATTACAATGAAGTTTAGTTTTTAATGTTCAAGTTTACCTATTGATCATTAACGAGCATAGTAAGGCCTGATTCAACTTGTTAAATAAGGACAAAATATATTAGCACATGGATGTATGTGTATATGCTTATCTCTCACTGGTTTTCATGTTTTCCATGTGCATGTGCTTATGCTTGGGTCATCACACTAGGATTCAAGCTTCAAAAAGTAATAGTGGGTGTACAAAAATTAAACTGGAGTCTGATCAAATTAGAGGGAACAAAGAATTATTATCATAAAGAACATACATGTAAGAGAATGTTTGACTTGACCCATTGAATCCCAAAATTAAAATTCTGAATAACTCAAGGGGTTTTAGGAGCTTATTGTAGAAGAGGGATAATTTTCAGGAGGGGGTATTTTTAAATGTCAATTTTTAGCTCACTGGGTAGGGAACTTGGGTAGATATGGGGCATTTGACTTTTTGATCAAATACAATAAGAAATTAAATTTTAACAAGTGGAATAAATTGTATTGTATTATTATTATTCACATTCCCTGAATTAAATATCAAAAAAGGAGAAACATCTTGATTAAAAGAATGTTATTGTCATTTGTTTGGGCAAGGTTCCTAATAGCAGGATATGAGCAGATCTGGTAACCTTCCAATGGAATCTGTAGTGGAATTTTTCATGTAAATCTCAGCCATTGCTTGCGATAACAACAAGAATTTATCTGTTGTCAATTTTAATAAGTAAAACGAAATGGTTGTCAGTAAGGAGAAATAGTGTTTAGGGCTTTTGTATTGACCGATTGATGTTTCAAATATGAGTGTAAAATGTACAGGGGAGTGGCGATTTATAGCTGCTTATATTAAAACCATTTTTTTACCTTTTGAGGAACCATGTTAACAAACACATTTCCCTTACTGATCTCCATGCATTTCCTCTAATATTTATTGGAAGAATTTAATGTGTATAAAGCTAGTATCTCCTTTAGAATTTGGTTTCTTGACTCGTAAAGCTATCAGCTTTTTAGTCTTTGTAGAATAACAATTAACGTTGGTTAATACATAGCTGGAATTTTCAGCAGTTTGTTGCTTCAGGTCCTTCTGTCCCGACGTAACTAATCGAACCATTTGGTTGAGTTCGATTGGGTTCGGAAATCGAACGCAATCGAACTCTCACGCAATTTTTTTTGGTTCGATTGTGTTCGATTATCGAACCCAATCGTTCGATTAAATTCGATTAGGTTCAATTAAGTTCGACTAACGAACAGTTCGATTAGTGACGTCGGGTTCAGTCAAGGACTGAAGAGTTCAAGAGTTAGACGTCCAATGTACATGTACATGAAACGGAAACCGAATAATTAAACAGTCGAGTGTACATGCAATAACAGACCACTGTAATTTATTGATTAAACAGTGATGTTAAAGTTGTTTTCCACGTTTTGGTCCGAAACAAAGGTTATTTCCATTTGCTCTGTGATAATTGGGGCCCTTTCATCGAAACGAAGTCTTGCTCTTGGTCTCCTGCGCAAAACTTCTCGGACTGGGGCTGGGACATTTTCTAACTCTGGAATATTTATATCCTCTGGCGGTGTTATTTGATGACGATTTGGAGTATGACCAAGCACGTTTGCGAGTGAAGGAGACATATTATTCCTTCCCTCTGGTGTGTCGGTTATAGGATCAACTGCAGGTTCCCCATTCTGCCCCTCTGTGTTCTCAGGACTGACCGATTCCTGGCCCAGGATAGGTTTTAATTTACCGCTTTCATAATCTGCCTTGAGGCTTGGCGATCCCCACACGATCCGATGTTGCTTCAAAGGTTGTACAATTAGGAAAACTTCTGCTTTAGTCATCACATGAAGCTTAAATGCATTGTTAAACAAAGTTGACTTGCGGCGTGATAACGTCACCTTCCTTTGATTAGAATTCTCTATATAGCGAACCTTTTCCTTTCCTCTAATGTTCCTTTTGGTTTTGTTTCGAACACAGTCACTGAAAATAAAGGGACAAACGAAACTAAAGATCAATCACTTCCTATACAAGCAAAAATTACTTCTTACTTGTAGATTAGCCAGCAAATGTACAGTTACCTTGTGTCTGTCTCGAACGAGCTTTGAGGTTCCTCCATTTCAGTGGACTGTGTCCCGTTTATACCCTCCATTGTGAAAGCTTATTTTGTACCACGAACAAAGAGGCTTTGATACTATTTTTAGTGCATTTTTGGCGCAACCCGCGCGAAATCACAGCCGGAGACTTGGTATGCTTCTTATGATTGGCCAATAACATCAGATATGACAGTTTCTATTGTGTGTAAGAGACGAACGAAAGCATGATTTTGGTCGAATTTCCCGCGAAGGTTTCCTACGCGAAACGTTTGCAGTGCTTTGAAGGGATTTTTGCTGCTCTTCTATTCACTTTTGTTTATTGGAAGACGCTTTCTGGATAACATTCGATATGAGTAAAAGAGGTAATGTTCACATCTATCGTGTGATATATGGAACTATAGTTATAACATTTTTGAATACAAGAATATCGAGCTTTGTGCTGTGCGGGTGTAGTTTTTACAAAGGGTCGATTTACTGGCGTGTTATTGACAATTATCATGATACTTCTTTTTAGAAATGCCTAGATCACACCAATCAGTTCTTAAAATTACAGGTGGACAAATTAAGGGGTAAGTGATAGGATGGCTTGTTTACATTATATATCCTCTTTAAATGTATTTATTTCCCGTTTTCTGTTTTATTCATGCCCGGATTCATAGTAACGAACCATGTACGCTCCCAACAGTCAAGCGTTGATGAAAATTTCTGCTTGTTGTTTCTTATCTCTTACATAGTTACCATGAATTTAAAATCAAGGGACCAGAAGGTACTCCGGTCTATGTGTATCCTGAAAGTGGGAACGAAGATCCATTTGCGCTACGATGTGTTTTTCCAGGTGAAGCAGATATACCAGCGACACTCCTGGACGTCAAAATGGTTTCTACGAGCACCAAGAAGACGTACACTTTACGAGAAGTTGCGGGAAGGCAGATTGGCCGGGTTCAGTACTTCCTGAACAGGGAAATGAAGCACTTGTTGGATTGCGGCAAAATCGATAGAATAAAAGGGTATGTTGTACACATCAATACAATTTAGCAATCGATGACTGAAGCATTCAAGTTCCGGAAATGCCATGATTACTAGCACAGCAAAACTTTAAATTTGCATATAGGATTTATAAATGAAGAACGTATTTTCGATTCAAAGTAAAGTACAAAAGCATGTTTACATGAATTATATTTTTTCTGTGTTTTATTAGAATGATAACTGGCAAACCAACCACCACAAAGCGGACGCCCGTGCATCAAAAGTGGCAAAAAAATGTGAGACAAGGTGGTGGGGCATTTATTCCCTGCCACTGGACAATCCAGTGCAGGGAAGACTGCATTGAAGAAGTGGAAAGAAGAATTTCATTAGTCATATCAGAAATGGGAGAAGAAGGAACCCATATGACCGTTGAGGTACGTTAAGTGCTTACGTTGATAAAATCACTGCGAGGATCACAATTTCACTCTTTAAGTGCGTATTGTTGTCCGAAATCGATATTCAAAGTCGCGCTGTTATTCACACGTACGGCTTGGCGCTGCAAACGTGCAACAATTTCAGCTGTATTTCCGCTTGAACCATCATTTAATGTGCATGATTTAAACTCCAATGTCCTACCAGTATCACAGTAAATAAACTTTGTCAGATTTTTTTCCAACATAGCTTTAATATTTCTTTCATACAGATTGTCGAAACCGCGGCAGAGGCAAGCATTTTGTCAGATCTAGCAGCTTCGCCGTCCGCCAAGAAAGCCAAAAAAGTCGACCACTAAGAATGTTGTTAAACTCTGAATAAACGCTTCGTTATAGAATATCCTTGTCTACTTTCATTGTGTGTCACATTCACTCGGAACATTTGTTGCTTGAGTATACAGGCGCTTGGGGAACCTCAAAGAAAAGCAATGAAGCTATGGGAAATAATTTTCAAAAATAACCACTGGAAAATACTATTATATTCCAAATTTTCAACATAGACCACTTTTGTTCCTTTCTCATTCTACAATTTAACGTGCAATCATAAATTTCAGTCGATAAAAAGCGTTTTAATAAATCTGTCGGGTTCAGCCGTCGGCCGCCATATTGGAATAAACGTCCTTCCCTCGATAACATGTCACGTGAACTCACATCTGAGCAGCGATTGGCTAATGGTTTGTTTTGGTATGGGTTATCAAATTTGATAACCATCCCGGACTGTTTCTTGGGGGAACATAACGCACATACCGACTTCACTAATATGCCGGATAACTCAGCAAAGGTCGCTAAAATGGCGAGGCTTCTTGCCCTTTCACACATTGGTATTGGGTTTTTATTGATATGTTTTGGAATTGCCGATAAAATCACGGCATCTGTTTCTGGTAATATCTTCTTTGGCATTTGGATCGGCGTTTGGGTAAGTACAATGTAAGCTTATAGACTTTCCATGCTTATGCTATTTACATGGAGAAACCAGAAGTTTCGGTCAATGGTTCGCTCGGAACGCTTCTCAGAAATTTTAGGCTGCCGTTTCGGATGATTTTCTTTGCCTTTTTAGTCTTTTCGGCTGAGTTTTTTTTTTCATTCTGAAGTAAAATCAGTTAATGTTTATGCATGCAATTTTATGTAAATAGTATTTAAAGCTCTCCTAACATTGTATAGTTTTTGGCCTGGTACATGTAGCAAGAATGCATCGACACTGCCAAAAAGAACACGTTAAAACTAATGTAATCGTCAAGTTTGAGAGTTAACGTTTTTATAAAATAACGAATATATAGTTCTGCAAAGACGGAAAATTCCCAAGTAGGCAATGGACCGTCGCTTCAGAAATGTCTGGATAAAGCGGACGAACTACGTCAAAAAAGCGTAAACTATACGCGAAGTGAAATAAAATGATGGTGAAATCACGTTAGACTCCAAACAGGTTGAGAAAGAATTGGCCAGCTTAAATAGTGGCGTGTATGCATCTAAAGGGTTTGTCGCCTGGTTTTCACAGCAACATAGGCGCAAGCAAGAATTTGGCCTCAAGTGAAAACGAGGAGAGAGTAGACAACACTAAACACATCTTATCTTTAGTCATAGACCAAAATTTCTTCTCTGGAAATTACCACTTGTCGTTCTCTTCGTTTAAATTTTTTGTACACATGTATACATTTATATTGTCGCTTAAAACTGGCTAAGATATTCGTTTTATTTTCTTCCGGTGTTTCTTTTGTTCAAGATTATGTAAATTGCTGATAAAAATCAGACAAAACAAAATAATAAAAATAGAAATCAAAACAAAAATGAATTTGAACCGAGACAAATTCATCCACAGCAGCTATATTCGATCTGATACGTTACCACTAGGTTGTCACGATACCGTTGTTAAACCCCTTGTTCTTCCCTGCCTTTTTTCAAGCTTAATTATTATTAATATTTGGGTTTATATTTTCATAAACTTTACATTATTTTCCGTATAGAAAAAGGTAGGTTAGCAGGGTCTCAACAAATCTTTCATCAAAATTAAATTTAATCACGGAATTTCCCGCGATAGCGCGCAAATACGCGAAAGACCTACAACGAGCTGTTATTTTTTTTTTTTCACTAGCAAAAGGCGAACACAATCATAAGAGGAAGTATAAGAAAAAGGAAACTTTTCGATCCTTATGGTTAAGGCTACGCTTACGCATATGCCTATACCTATGCCTATGCCTATGCCTATGCCTATGCCTATGCCTATGCCTATGCCTAATAGGTATGCTTATGCATATGTGTGCCTGTGCCTGTGCCTGTGCCTGTGCCTGTGTCTATGCCTATGCCTATGCCTATGCCTATGCCTATGGCTATGACTATGCCTATGCCTAATAGGTATGCTTATGCATATGTGTGCCTGTGCCTGTGCCTGTGCCTGTGCCTGTGCCTGTGCCTGTGCCTGTGTCTATGCCTATGCCTATGCCTATGCCTATGCCTAATAGGTATGCTTATGCATATGTGTGCCTGTGCCTGTGCCTGTGCCTGTGCCTGTGCCTGTGCCTGTGCCTGTGCCTGTGTCTATGCCTATGCCTATGCCTATGCCTATGCCTATCCCCAAATAATTTTTGGACGACGATGCTGGAATAACAGATCATTAAATGAATTCTAAGAATAATTAGTTCCATCAAATATTTTATCAAATCACGCAAAACATAATAACAATAAAATGTAAAGGAAAGTAACAAACTAAAAAGAAACATCTCCACGGTTTGGCAATAACCTCACGCATACGTACAACCAATTACCCGTTAGAGAGGAAAAATGGGTTGAAATGCTGTGGGAAGACAGAAATCGAAATGATCCCGAGTAATTTTTGTAATGGAGTGGTGTTTCATCCCGTGGATGCTGGAATAACTGAAAAAAAGTAAACTAACTCTTACTCTGTCTTTTATCGTATGAAGTATCCATGTATTTATTAAATTTAATGAATTTTCAAGAACCTTTAGATCTCTACTTTTAAGAGTTTGTTTAAAATAATCATGCTTATAGCATTTCTAACTATAGCAAGTATTAAACATGTGTAAAACCAGTCTCCGCTTCTTGCAGTATACATTTAATGCAACATTCACATAGACTTCCATTTCCGTCAATTATAAATACAATCATAACTTAAGAATCTATTGATTAATGGGTATAAGAATCAAGTAGAATTTTTACAGTAACTAGGAACGTATAAAACTCGCCGCCTCTTAAAGTAAACAATAATTTTAAAGCACAAGTGAACATGAACAACCGTGAAATAAGGTTTTAACCTAAACCTCTTAACGTGTAGTGAATTGGTTACAACATGGTCTATATAAAAAATCAGTGAAAAGAACAAAATTCTGTTACATCACTGAATCTTTGTAATGGTCATCGTTAAGTTGTGGCTCCCTATATGTCATTGATAGGGATGCTCCTTGTAACTTCTCTGCTTATAAATCGTAAATGCTTGTAATGTAAATGCTTTCTACAAGCTATTTGATAGTCCGTTTTTTTGTTCGCCTGCAAATACGAGAAATTCGATAAAAGCACGCTTATCTTGGTATCTTATTGGTAATTAAGGCTTAAGGCTCTTAAGGCTTTCTATGCACACTTTGAGCATCCCCGCTTTTTCTACACCTTATAACTAGTGTTTCATTTCAGCAAGTGTACAATGCTGATAATCTTAAGTGCATTCGTCACACATATCACCGCCATCGCGTAGCACTTCCCGAGGCTGCTTCATTCGCATGAACTCTTTCCGATAGGCGATGAAATTTCATATTACACTTAGGGCAATGAGAAAGAGAGCTGGTCGAGCCATATTTGCAGCGTTTAATGTATAATCGGGCTTGAGCAATGTGACGTAGTTGTTATTTTTGTATTTTAACGTCTTTTACTGAAAGATTGTGAAAATGTTGTACAAATATATCGCGATATACAGCCCCTTAAATGTTCTCTCTGGTTTGCATCATGAAAATCTTATCTGTTATGGGCTTTATATAACTAGTTCTTTATCATGCTAATTTAATCCACCTTGTCAACAAGCCCCATTCAGGGGATATAATTAATTCATTGATTAAATCAACTTCTCTTTAATTTATTTGTTTTGCTTCAGATGTGCATCACAGGAGGACTGGGCATTCCTGGCAGTAGCAGAGAAAGGACTGGGTCCCACAATGCTCTGGTAATGTTCAGTCAAGCCACCAATAAAATTATTTGCACGGAGCAACACTCTGGCCATTTTCACGATAGCGTCAGTTTATTACAACCACCATAACTAATTTCGTTTTTAGTTGCTTTTTTGTATGTTCTATTCCCAGCGGAGTTTTAATTGCCAAAACATACAGGATTCTGGTTGTTGTAGTAAATGACGACATGATGAAAATGACCCATTGTATCAAAGATGTTTTCTGATATATCATTTAACTTCTAATGATATTTGTCGTTAAGTACCAGTGAAAAAGAAAATAAAACGTTTTGAAAAAACTCGAAAGTTAATGCATGTAAAACCATGTAAAATCTGTTTTTGTGTACGTGGACACTATGCGATCAACGTTGGCCGTGTTTAAAGTTTAGCGAGTTGGCGAACTTCAATAGAATTTTCATTAAATTTAAGCCACCGAACCAGGTCGCTTAAGCTTGTCGGCAATTAATTTCGTCCAATCAAATTTCGCCAGCGTTCAAAAAACTGCGACAAGGACATATCAGAGCGGTAGGGTCGCAGCTCTTAGAAGCCTCTATTTTCATTGGCCTTGTAAAACACAGCTGCTATTGTTTTTAGGGTTAGGGTCCATTGTTGTGTTGTTTGTCCTATTGTTATCTTTAAGGATGGCAAGCCAATGGTGTGAGACCTTCTAAGAGCTGCGACATCACCCTATCAGAGGTGAATTGAATTGGCCAAAAACGCAATGGCACGCTATCCATTTCCTCGTTATTACAGTTTCAGTTTTTCACCGTCTCTGATCCTGGAACAAGCGCCATAGCACACCAATAAACATCCCGCCATCTCATCTTTCTTGTTATTCCGCGAATAACAAGGGACAAACATCAAGAAAAATGAATAAAGCTCTGTCCATAAAAACGCGTAAATTATTTAAGCTTCTTAACGCGGTCGGTAAACAAATCCATATGATGCCCGATTTAGGGTGTCAGCTCCATTGTACATTGTACACCTCCATTGTATTAGGTAAAATTATGTATTCAAAAAAATTCTATGGTATTATATTCTATTGTATTGTTGAACTTTTGTGTTCTAATATTCTACTGTTTTAACAAAACAATAAGTGTTACCCCTAAATCGCGCATGGTATAAACAAATCACCATAAGGAATGTTAAGCGAGAAAAACCGCCCCGTGAAAACACAGACACTGTCACAAGAAGTTTGTAAACCACTGAGTTTGTTCACATCAAGTAATGTTAATCGGAAGATATACCATGCGCGATAAAGGGGTAACACTTATTCTTTTGTTTAAACAATAGAATATTAGAACAACAACACAACACAACAACACAATAGAATACAATATGCAACGGCTTAACGTCGCCGCCCAATGACGCGAGCACATCTGTCAAAACATCCTTACAAATTACTAATAGTACCCATATAAAAACGAACATCAACGGATTCGCTCGAAAATTTTAGACTTAAGACGAAGACTTAAAGAAATAGTCTTTAATAGAAGATTGTTTCAACAAGCGGAGTTGTTCATCCAGTAAGACATCCTTAACGCGCAACACAGCCCTAGAGAGTTCTTCGTTTCCCTGCTGTGACGGGAAGGCGAATTAATCGTGGAGCTGGTTATTGTTTGAAAATACCATGCACCTACGTCAGTACCTTGGCTGAAGTCAAAACTTGAACGTTTCTGCTATGAAATTATGTAGTGGTTTTATTACCTATACTGGCCACATTTTACCTAAAACATCACCATCTGTCGGAAATCACCTTGAACTTTTAAATGTAATTAAGTCAAGATCTTAGCGCAGTGTGTTGTATTTTTATTAGTGTTGACTTATATGAATCAGACTGTTTGAGTGGTCGCTTACGAGAGCTTAAAGGGGCATTGTAGCGCAGATTTTGCCGTGTTTTGGTCAAAATACACTAAATATATGACAAAGTACCTTTGCTCAAACATAAAATTGCTTTTAGAACACCAAGAAGATAATATCAAGTGATTTCTTCAAGGGAGAACAAACCATAATAAGTCTTTCTGCGATTTTTCCACGACTCTGGCCAATTTTTTCAAGTTGCAAACCATTTCCATCCTGGCCATCCGCAGCCAAAGATAACGAATACTAGTTTCTGTGCACTGATTGAGTATTTGTTAACAAAACTGGACCATTATTTGTAGGTTTCCATTGAAACAAATATGTTTTTTGGTTTTTCAAAGTGATACTAAAAATAGGTGACAGTGTCCCTTTAAAAACAATGGAAAAATCCAGTTGGGTAATCCTAAAAAATGGTCGCGGTCGCTTACGAGAGCGATCGCTTACGAGAGCTTTTAATTAGAAAGACTAAGTGACATTTAAAACAAGGTTTTACAGTAGTGGTCGTAACTAGAGCTGGTCGCTTACAACATGTACAAGAGTGGTCGCAAGGAGAGCGTCGACTTTACTCGGAAATTCCAATTCGATCTGGAATTCGTGAGCTTTAGAAACTACTTAGAAATGACAGATTGTCTCCCTCTACCCATAAGAAAAACGTTGGGGAAATCTAACCACTGAAATACAAGGATAGTTTTATATACTATCGTCCCATGGAAATTCGATGGAATTGAAAACAAGCGCCTCTTAGAAACTCCACATTGCCTCTTTTTCTCTCTCTACCATACGAATAACCCTAAGGAAACCTAAGCAGGCAGGTAGACTGTCACACCATTCAAAAAAGTCTATGTATTCAATATAGTCTTTGTATGTATGTATGTATGTATGTATGTATGTATGTAATGGGCAGTTACAATACTGCTGGTTTCTCGTGCTCCAAAGTTCGGGTTTGGACGTTTTTGCAGCTTGTGCCTAGAGTGCGATTTGACCTTAATATTTTTCTTCGTTTAAATTTCAGACTGGTGTCTTCATGGGTTTCTCCATCACATCTGCCGTTCTGGGTGGAATAATCATCTTCTTCTACAGCGCACAGATTAACGGCGTTAGCCATGATGGTAGAGAAGGCTACAGGTACTACAACGCACTAATGGCT
Organism: Dendrophyllia cribrosa; assembly: GCA_024195265.1. Taxonomy (NCBI): domain Eukaryota; kingdom Metazoa; phylum Cnidaria; class Anthozoa; order Scleractinia; family Dendrophylliidae; genus Dendrophyllia; species Dendrophyllia cribrosa. The sequence goes on from JAJLRJ010000005.1 coordinate 20,599,498, forward strand.
GTCAGTGCTTTCATGTTGATTCTCGGCATTGCTGAATTTGCCATCGGAATCTGGGCAGCGATATGTTGCTGTATAATGAAGCCTTGCTGCGCAGAGCAACAGGTGAGCCACCTTAAAAAGAGAAATACTCCTTCTCTTTCTTCCAGTACAACAACAACATTCAGCATCTCACAGATCTCACAAGCCAAGATGCAATAATTTCTTTGCCTATTTGATGCCAATTGGAATGAACGTTCGGTTCCTCCAGGCGTCAGATGACGCGTGTCGTCAATCGAAACATAAAGGTGTTCTCCAGTGGGTGAAGCGTAAAGCGTAAAATCGGAAAATGAGGGATTTTTTTCCATCATTCGCCAACGTGTTTGAGGCTTAATTGTCAGAAATGTGTTACATGGACTGTAACCATCACGAATTTTTTTACTGCCACTCGTCAAACCTTTACCATTCACATTGACACACTGCTGCCACATTTTTGGTGAACTATTACTGTATGCGATAATTGCTTGCCAAAGCCAACCTCACTTTTGTATTCTTATTGTTAGTACCAGCAAGTGATTAATCCTGCCAATCCAGGATCTCATGGGATACCTGTGGCTTTACCAGTGTCAGAGGCACATGATGGATACAAGTCGCCGGTGGTCTCGATGCCTGTTGGAGCGATGGGATCCGGCGCTGTGCCTGTGTGATTTCTTCATAGGTACGAGTGGAAGTCCAGCGTGGGTGTGGATATAAGCGATCAAATTAAGGGATATACCATTTTTAGGGTAGTAAAAGCACATAAAAACACCAACAAATCCCTTAAATCGAGAATTAAAAAATTCTTCTTGGCACTAATTTTTTTGGCGAACGACGACTGTCTTGATATCAAACTAGAAGCATCTTTCCAGGCTACACAAAAAATGGCAGAGTCGTATTTTTCATAATTAGTATAGTAAAAAAAATTGTTGTTTTTTCTTTCTTTCATTAGTAAATGCAGAAAGATAGTAAATGTTTTGCTCGGTAATGAAATAAGAAAGATGTAATGTTCAGCATGTCACGATTTTTCTTTGTCCCACGCTCGTGACATGATAAACGTTATCATCTTTCTCAAAAACATTGTTGTCGCTTTCTAAGGTTATTGTTTCAGAATATTCACTGTTTGGTCAAACCATCCTTGTTTTCTCTCAACAGTTTCTTGCCAAGGCTCTGAGGCGCTTGACTTAGTGGATCGTAGTCTAATTAGCTTTGAGTGCTAGATTGATCAACGCCCTCTCAAGCGTTTATTTTGAATGTGTCAGTTTTTGTCTTGTGTTATGGCGATGTAATTTTTTTAAAAAACCAAGAGTTTATTGTACTGGACTTTAAAGAAATTTTTGACAGGACGTGAAGTAATTGTAAAACCACTTTACTTTTCTTAAGAAATAAAATAAAATTCTTAGTTCTTAGAAATGTGTTTTGCCAGTCAATAATTCAGGTCTATAAGGGGACCATGTTTACATGATAGCGAGGTATGAGTTTCCTACCGGTATGACGGTCATACCAGTTATTTTCACAGAGCTTACTTTGTATACTATACTAAAAGTAAAAAACATCAACCCATGCGAAATACAAAAACGTTAAGTCGGATGTCGGATTTTCACAAGTCTGATGTCGGATTCTCAACAAGTCGGATGTTGTATTTTCAACAAGTCGGATGTCGGATTCTCAACAAGTCGGATGTCGGATTTTCAACAAGTCGGACGGATGTCGGATTTTCAACAAGTCGGATGTCGGATTTTCAACAAGTCGGATGTCGGATTCTCAACAAGTCGGATGTCGGATTCTCAACAAGTCTGATGTCGGATGTCGGATGTCGGATGGCACCTGCAAGCTTCGTACAACCCACCTCCATTTAGCACATGGAATACACTAAATATTCCGACGATTCTATATTTCATAAAAGCTAAATAAAAATTTTAACAGCTGAAATAAACCCAAGCCCCTCTGTAAGTATGAATTTTGCAAAACGCTTGCAGGGAAAATGTTATTCTCGCTGTGTTGTTGAAAACGTATAGTCATCTAATGCTAATAGCTGCCAATGCTTCCTATCACCTTTTTGACTGTCCTTAGGTAAAGAGTAAAATTCATTTCCTTTGTGTATTGTTACAGAACATGGAATGAGGAAGTAAAAGAATAGTTGACAGCACGGGAACTGAAAAGAATAATTTTATTCTTAAAACCTGCCACCAAGCCATAAAATGTGTTTTGTATAAACTACGTCAACGACCTCAAAGATTACATTTTACCTGATTGACTTTAAATTTCCAGACTATTGATCCTGCACTTCATTTATAAGACCTTATAATGGCTTTAAAAACAACCCACTTCACGCACCGTTGGTTTCATTTCGTGTTTGAAAAAAGTCTATCACCTGATCAAATGTTTGTTGACCGCAAGTCGACGTAGCGTTGAACTGCGAATAATTAATTTGAACTCGTATAGTCCCCTATTATGCCTTCAAATAACATATTTCTTAAACTTAACTTTTTGTAACTTAAACAGAACTGTTTTTCTAGAAAATATATTACCTGAACATATTTGAATAAATTCCACAAAACAATAAAACAAAAACAATATAAAAAAGTTCCTAAAAACAATTAAAGTGCCCCTGTGATCAAATTTTTGATTTTCATTTTTTTACATTTTCGTGTACAATTAGACTTTCTTACTCATCTTGCCAAATTTCAATTCATTACGAAAATCAGAAGTCATTTTATTTTAACATTTATTTCCGAGAATTTACGGCCGCCATTAATCAACCTTGTTCCAAGGCTTGGTTGAAAGTGACGTCAAAGACTCAAACATACCTCACGGGTTGAAATTATAATAACAATAACTATTGAAAATCACGCGAAAAGCAACAAAAACTTTGGACTTGTTCTCCGTGCAATTTTCCATGCTTATTGTTATTATAATTTCAACCCGTGAGGTATGTTTGAGTCTTTGACGTCACTTTTTCCCATTCGCAACCAAGCCTTGGAACAAGGTTGATTAATGGCGGCCGTAAATTCTCGGAAATAAATGTTAAAATAAAATGACTTCTGATGTTCGTAATGAAATGAAATTTGGCAAGATGAGTAAGAAAGTCTAATAGTACACGGAAATGTAAAAAAATCAAAATCAAAAATTTGATCACAGAGGCACTTTAATAGCAGTTTCAAAAGCAGTTGTGTTTTACATGGCCAATAAAATAGAGGCTTCTGAGAGCTGCGAAGCTCCTGAAACGAAACTGCTTGTCAGCTTCGCCTGAGCTCGTATGCGGAGTAGCTTATAGTCACAACAAATATTTCTCCAATGAAAAGCCCTTCTAATCAACAGTGATTTATATAAACATATACAAGCAAAAACTAACGATAAAAGAGTCCGACGTTTCGGCGACATCTTGGCGCCATTGTCAAGGGAAATTAAATATGCGTTCCCAAGAGTAACTAAGAGTTTGATTGTCTCGTTAATGACATGTTACTCATTAAACAATTACGACCAATTCGCGCTAAGGTCTTTATCTAACTTATGCAAATTAATGACTCTGGACTCTAAAGGGTGCGTTCCTTTGGGATGATCTGGATCCGGATCACTGATCCAAGATCACTCGGATCATGAAGCATCAAAGGAACCGACGAATCCACTCTGGACAAGGATTCATCGGTTCCTTTGATGTAGTATGATCCGAGTGATCTTGGATCAGTGATTCGGATTCAGATCATCTCAAAGGAACGCACTCTACTCTTGAGATCGCATATTTAATTTAGTTTTCCTTGACAATGACAATCTTTTAAAAGCCCTTCTAAGCGGAAAAATCGATGCAAAAGTATTGCAATACCTTGACATTCATGTGGAAGGAGTTTGACACCAAAATACAAGATAATTTTCGAAAAAATGTTGGAGATTTCAGCAGGTTTTGGAGCTTTTTATGATGTTTACAGAACTAGTGAATACATTTTAACGCTTCGCCTGATTTGCAATCGGCTTAGAATTTACATTTAGCAAGAATAGGGAAGGCTTCTCAAGAAATTCGGGTTCGTGGATTGTTTTGTACTGTTTTTGTCAAGAAGCATCAAGTATTTAAAATTTCAAGAGAATTTTAGGGCAAAATTTTGATGGCCTTAACACTTCCGCACTTCTGCTTAATAAAAATAATAATGATAATAATAATAATCTTTAAATCAGGTGCGTCCGTCACTAACGTGGTTTTCAGGACGGCCCTGTATAATAATTAAATTAAATTTACCATTGATGATAAAAATGCAATGTAGAAAAGCTACGGTATTATTATAAAAACTAATGGTATTATATACAAATCGGAGATAAAAAATGTACTGTTGCTGCATATTAATTACAAAGGCTTCAACGATTTTGCTGAAACTTACTACGAGGGTGTATTAAATCAATTTATGTTGATTCCAGAAATTTAACACAAATATAACGGCAAACTTTTTTCACAGGGTGCGATTTTGTTTAAAAAGTGGGGTTCACTTAAGCTCGATTATCACTAAAAAATATTTTCCCCATTTAAATCGAATTCTATTATATTATTGCTAAATAATAGCTGTAACGTTTCGCAAAGTTTTATAGGCATCGCTTTAGGGCCGAAAAAGTTATGACACTAAGTTTGTCATAGACGAGTGTGCTCGAAATAATAATGAAGCCACCTCTGTCAATGAAAACTCTTTTGTGATCGAGCTATCTTAGCATTTTTTGACAATTGTAGCAGTTGTAGGTTCCTTTGAAAGTATCAATATAAACTGAGCATTTATTATACACTTATCGATAAACTGTACTGAATCATTTTGGGCACAGGAAGATTTTCAATCGAAGACAATTAAACTATAAATACCGGAAACCTGGCTACTGCTAGTAATGATTTAATTAAATGTACGTGATGACATATGTCGTGCTTTGACTTTCATTTTGATTCCCCCGACAGTCAGTTTCTTGCTGGCGATTGATCTAACGCACATACCAAATTTACTATGGCGGATAACTCAGCAAAGGCAGAAAAAGTCCCTAAAATGGCTAGGTTTCTTGCCCATACACACATTGGTGTTGGGTTTTTACTGATATGTTTTGGAATCGCCGATCGTCTGACCGCAACAATGCCTTTCGATGCCGGTTATCTTTACCAAGGAATTTGGATCGGCGTTTGGGTAAGTAACTCTTTCGAGAAAAAGCTTGTACGCAAAATGGATAATGGTAAAATTATATCAGACCCTAGACTGCGCGCAGACGCATCCGATTTCCTTTCTCCCCGCGGAAAACGGACGTCTGGGAAACGCTGTTTCGAATCGTGTTCACGTATCCTGTTGTTCCCGATTAAAATATTCCATAAATTATCTCGACCGACTCGTGCTGTGAAATGATCTTCACCTATAATGTCTCGCCGGGATCTCTCGCTGTGATAATGTTTTGAAGATTCATTCCCCAGCTGTTTTCCCAGGTTTTTTTAGGCTCAGTGGTACAGAAATGTCAAATTTGTCACAAAAGTACATGTAGGACCTGTGAAATTCCGTTTTCGGCGAATGTTTTTCTTCGCGGGGGGGGATTTTACATTGGATCTACAAGTAATTGTTTTTTTGTCGGATCCTGTAGTCCTCTTATTAATAGCCCCTTTGTCCTTCTATTCTCAGAACTACCTTTAGATTTATGTTCTTCGAGCTAGAGTAGATTGTTCTTTCATGGTATTATAGTATCAAACACTATATTTATATATATATATATATATATATATATATATATATATATATATATATATAATAAAATAATGAATTGAAGACTTCATCAGCTATAAAAGTGCTCAATAGATAAACTAGAGCGATATGTAGATTTGTAGAGATGGATTACTTGGTCGAAGACATTTATTCACTGCTACTCAGAGTTTCATGCTTCTTACGAAGCAATCATCAGGCAACTGCCTACAATAACGGATACATAGAATACATACAAAATTTGAAATTACAGAACAATACCTAATGGCGTGACGTGCGGAGATATGATTGGTTAACTAAACGAATACAGTTTTCAACAGGAATTTCTTAGAATGTCTACAAGTAGATAGGAGTTCGCTTCTATTGTTCAGTGTTGACATTTCGGGTCTGCATATGATGAAATATTTTTCCCATAAACATAAATTACAACGCTTGTTTACATTTGAATACGATCTTGCTTGTTTAATCTTACGCCATTTGATGTTGTAAATGACGTCTCTTTCTTTTAAGCTCCAGATGTATTTGCTTAATTCTGTTGCATGCTTGTATTTTTCATTTCTAAATGAGCATACATGATTTCTGTATCTTAATTTAAACGCTGTGTCACAAAGTCCGACGTATGTCTCTTTGGAGGATGATGTTGTGACTTCAGCTTGGTAAATGATGTTTGTGTCGTTGCACAACCGGAATACGCTTAAATTGAGCTACAGCTGCATGAATAATATAAAATCGATTATATCCAACCACAACAAATCACAAATTAATAAGTCTGATCTCACCCAAGATAGTAATTGTAACTGCCGGAACCCAAGCACGTGCCCCATGAACGGAAAATGCAACGACACAAACATCATTTACCAAGCTGAAGTCACAACATCATCCTCCAAAGAGATATACGTCGGACTTTGTGACACAGCGTTTAAATTAAGATACAGAAATCATGTATGCTCATTTAGAAATGAAAAATACAAGCATGCAACAGAATTAAGCAAATACATCTGGAGCTTAAAAGAAAGAGACGTCATTTACAACATCAAATGGCGTAAGATTAAACAAGCAAGATCGTATTCAAATGTAAACAAGCGTTGTAATTTATGTTTATGGGAAAAATATTTCATCATATGCAGACCCGAAATGTCAACACTGAACAATAGAAGCGAACTCCTATCTACTTGTAGACATTCTAAGAAATTCCTGTTGAAAACTGTATTCGTTTAGTTAACCAATCATATCTCCGCACGTCACGCCATTAGGTATTGTTCTGTAATTTCAAATTTTGTATGTATTCTATGTATCCGTTATTGTAGGCAGTTGCCTGATGATTGCTTCGTAAGAAGCATGAAACTCTGAGTAGCAGTGAATAAATGTCTTCGACCAAGTAATCCATCTCTACAAATCTATATATATATATATATATATATATATATATATATATATATAAATATGATATATATCTGTCTGATTTTAAGAAAAGGCACCTCACAAAAAGTAACAATTGAAGGTTGATGTCACTTCAAATGTACAGGGGCACCCAACGAACAATCTTTGGTAAAATACATTATAGTATTCAAATAAATTAAAATAAATGATATGAAAGCATTTCCAGGTGTTCTTCTACATAGAAAACGTTTTCAATTTAGTAAAAAGGGAGTTAAAACAACAAGCGCGTAAAAAACAACATCACATACGAAAGCTTTGAACGGTTTACAGAAAGAGTTAATGAAAACAAACAGTTAAAATGCACTGTATTTTAAGTAAGCTTCGAGGTAATTCTAGGTTTTACCTTGAAGTAAATATAACGCCCTGAATTGTAACTTGTTAACGTTAGAAGAAACCACTTTCGCGCTAACTACAGAAGAGATCTGGAAAAGAGCCTTTTTCATAGGAATTATCACGTGTCCATGACGTCGTAATATTCAAATCAAAGTGGGAAAGTAACGATGGTCGATCGATCTTGAAGCCACTCTCGAAGCTTACATTTGGCTTTGAGCTCCTGTAGTCAATTTTATATTCTTTGTTCGACACATTTGTGCCCGTCTGGTGGTTGAAGGACATCATTAAGTCCGGAAACCCGTAAGTCACTAGCACCTTTCAAAGAAACGAGGGGTGTTTTGCTTTTCGACTGTCGAATAGTGCTGATGTTGGCACTCTTGCGGCCGTTCACAGTCGGTAGGCAAGCCGATCCAGACGGAGTCTAAAAGCACGTCTTGTCTAAAAACTGTATGATCGTGAGTTGCAGCCCATTTGTGACACCTTGCTGTGACCGAAGTTTGGAATTGAAGAGGTGCTTTTAGACTTATATATTTTTGTGAAAAATCAGTTGGATGGCATTCCCCGTTCGTTGAACTCGGGAGTTTCCCATAATTCATTGCGGTATCTGTTGCGTTCTTTTTGCTGTATGAGAAGCTTGCGATAAAAACGAAGAGGCAGGGATGGCAATAATCTTAGCAATAAAGTAGATTGCTCGTCTCCAGCGAAAGAAGCGTCTTTTTATCCTTCTACCCGAGACGAAATGTAGAAGATCGTAGCTTTTAAAAGCGGCGTCACGTTACTTTGCGTGACTTTGAAAAGGGTCAGAAAACATATTATGGTTCCTTTGTCAGCAAGCGGAATGGAAGGTGGACCGAAGTGAAACCAAAAATTCCGTAAGTGTTTTAATGTTATGCAGTTAGACTCTGTACTTGATTTTGTTATATCTCTATTAGTAAATTACTATAGTGTTTTGGTTTTACATCAAGCCGAACCGCTATGTTTCGTGTTAGTTTTGGCGCGTTGTTACACGATTTATGTAAATCTTAACGCAGTGGCTATTCGTACGGCACCCGTACCCCGTACGCGGACTTCGATTTGCTATTCGTACGGGAGTCCAAAACTTTCGGCAATTTTCGATGTTATTCTTCACTTTTGTTGATCCACAATATTAAATGTTCGTTTAGCTTTACGAAGCGCTTCTGGTAAGCGATGTTGATTTGGCTCAGACTAATTTGCCGAGTCTCTGTATACTACGCGAGCGACTCATTTCGTGACACTTTGAAATTTTTCTCTTCATAGAATACTCCCGTACGGCCGACTTCGATTTGCTATTCGTACGGGAGTCCAAAACTTTCGGCAATTTTCGATGTTATTCTTCACTTTTATTGATCCACAATATCAAATGTTCGTTTAGCTTTACGAAGCGCTTCTGGTAAGCGATGTTGATTTGGCTCAGACTAATTTGCCGAGTCTCTGTATACTATACGAGCGACTCATTTCTTGACACTTTGAAATTTTTCGCGTCAAAGTATACTCCCGTACGGCCAATCGTACGGGAGTCCAAAACTTTCGGCAATTTTCGATGTTATTCTTCACTTTAGTTGATCCACAATATTAAATGTTCGTTTAGCTTTACGAAGCGCTTCTGGTAAGCGATGTTGATTTGGCTCAGACTAATTTGCCGAGTCTCTGTACACTACGCGAGCGATTCATTGCGTGACACTTAGAAATTTTTCGCGTCAAAGAATACTCCCGTACGGCCAACTTCGATTTCCTATTCGTACGGGAGTCTGAATATTTCATTGATTTTCTATGTATTTGCTGATTGTTGCTAATCCAAAATATGATATATACCTTTAGAAGAATTAAGCGATTCTAGCGAGCTCTGTTTATTTGAGCCAAATAAACTTGAACTTGGAACTGTTACCGAACTATTCGTACGGCCCCGAAAGCCGCGAGCCTGGCTACTCAGCCGGACTAAAAATATTCCGCGAAAAGCGCGCGAAAATTTGTATCACAGGTATATCATCTCTGGAACACCGTAGATTGTTGAGCTGTACGTAAGTTGTGTCAGGGAATATCTCTACCTCTGAGAATCCGTGGTGAACTGTAAAGTCGAAAGAATGCAGAGCAGCAGGTCATCCCAAAGTAAGTTGTTCGCTTTAAGTCACTTTACCTTGTGAAATGATTACAAGCAATATCAACACCATGATATGAAGGCTCCTTAATCAAATAAGGTGACAGTGTTTATCTCTCATTCCAAGGAATGCCGAAAAAATATTTGAAACGCGGTGACACATGCCCTTCAAGGAAAACAGTGCAAGATCCATTATTGAAGGTACATGTAAAGCTAAAAAGTTTGAAAATATTTACCCTTTTGGGCTGCCAGTATTGTTCAGTTTTCACATTAGATCTGCAAAGTACCTTGCAATTATTCACTATTATGGCAATCTTCTTATCCTTTCTTATCTTTTTTTTGCTCTAGTAATCAATTTATTGTAAGTTTTATCTTTTGAAAAATAAGATTCCATTATTATTCTCATGGAAAATATCATATTTTTTAAGGGTGCATTAGAAATATTTACATACTTGTCCAATACTCTGATCTGACAAATTTATGCATAGCATTGTACTGTAATACATTTTGCTGTGTTGTGCCGTTCTAGAATGTATTGTTAAAGTATTGTTATGGTCATATAATACTATACAATGCTCTCCATAAATTGGTCAGAGTATTGGACAACCCTCACTATTTAAGACCCATAAATAACAAAGAATTTCTCTTGGCTGGTTTCTGTAAGCCTAAATTACTTGTGGTTTTAATTTGGAAAAATACTCAAACATCAACATAATTTATGCTTACTAAAAACTTTCCCACTGTTGTCTTGACCCATATCTTTGATCATGTACAGTAATTATGTAAGAGACATACATAGGTGCTGATCATAACCAAGACCAGATAACAAGGTTTAATGTATTTGTGGTTTATCAGTTTATTTACTTTCTTTCTTTGACAGGAAATAATTCACACAAACAACTTTTACAAGATAAACAGGGGCAAGTTACCTGAAATATCATTTCCTTTAATCGCTCCACCAGGACCACAAACCTATCATGTGAACATTCCCAAATACGTCACTGACATAACTACTGTCACGCAGATGCCCTCTAAGTCCATCTGTGATAACATGCTGTTTTCTATGAATCATGGGAAATGAAAGGCAATTTCTTGTTTCCTGGGAACTTTCACCAAATCAGCTGTTGAAACTTTGCTCAAAATTCATGGTCTGAGGGATATAGCAGCAAGGGTGAAGCAAGAAAAATGGTGGTTAAACCAGGCTGTTAAACCACCCAATGAACACTGTCTGTTGCCAAATGGCTTACTAGATGAGTATGAAAAGCTCATCTTTGATAACAGTGATGGGAAAGTGGTTCTGAATAAAACAATATTAGCATCTGACCTGGCTACTCTTACTGGATCGAACTGGTTGAATCTTTCAATCATCCAAGGGGTTTTGGAACTTGTTAATAGCCAAAGCAGTGGAGCTAGTCAGGTTTTTCTTCTAAATGACCTGATTGGTTTAACAGGAAGCCAGCTTCAGGGGTTAGTTGGGAAAAAAATAACAAGCAAATAAAATTCCTTACTTTTATTGTCAATGTTGGTGGTAACATGACAAAAACATTTGTGGGCACACCAAGTGTCACGAAATGAGTCGCTCGCGTAGTATACAGAGACTTGGCAAATTAGTCTGAGCCAAATCAACATCGCTTACCAGAAGCGCTTCGTAAAGCTAAACGAACATTTAATATTGTGGATCAACAAAAGTGAAGAATAACATCGAAAATTGCCGAAAGTTTTGGACTCCCGTACGAATAGCAAATCGAAGTCGGCCGTACGGGAGTAGTATTCTATGAAGAGAAAAATTTCAAAGTGTCACGAAATGAGTCGCTCGCGTAGTATACAGAGACTCGGCAAATTAGTCTGAGCCAAATCAACATCGCTTACCAGAAGCGCTTCGTAAAGCTAAACGAACATTTAATATTGTGGATCAACAAAAGTGAAGAATAACATCGAAAATTGCCGAAAGTTTTGGACTCCCGTACGAATAGCAAATCGAAGTCCGCGTACGGGTGCCGTACGAATAGCCACTGCGAAATCTTAAACCGCTTCTCTCGCCTGAAGTATTTGTCAAATTTTAATTTCAGCGTACTAGCTTTGGCATAAAGACGCCGTCTTGGCTGAATTTTCTGGTAAAATAAAAGGAAGTTTCACTGTGTGTTTTTATGTGTGTGTTTTAGCAAAAGAATGTGGTTTATCGGTACTCACACTTTTCGCTCGGCGATTTGACTAATTAAATCTCAAACATCATGCGTCCTGTTGACAGCGGATGTTTTTCACGCTTTGGAATTGTTAGCTGTTTAGCTGTTGAGCCGCTAGTTCAGCAAAACACTTTCTATAAGACCATAGCCCTTCCATCCGAATTTCGTGAATATAGCTTACGCTCCGCGAATGTTAAACTTCCGACCGCCAAAGTGAATAGTTAGCGGCCGTGAGTCAGAATAGTGATCTTGTTCATTTCAACTTTCTTCTGAGAATAATATAAATTTAGAATAGGTTCTATGAGCTCTTTTTTCTTATGGCGAGATCAGATCAGTTGACTATTCTAGTGAGATCAGGTTCAAATTATTTATAGCATCGCATTATATGTGTGTGTGTTTCTGTGTTTATCTCGTTTGTTTGTTTAGAATGCTGTAAAACGACTGCTATTAATTAGTGAACTTCACTGCTATTGCTGGGCAAACACTGCACTAATGCTGTATCACTAGAACAACTATTCTAATCCTGATCCTAACCCTAACCCTTTAAACTCAAAATGTATCCTTGAAATATGCACAACAGTACACAATGTCTCAACTCTTTTTGCAATTGCTTGTATCTTCAGTTTTTACTCACAGTTTGCAACCCGAGTCCAATTTGAGAACAATTTGCCCTCCTAATACAGTATTTTAGTAAGTGACATAACAAAAATGGCAGATACCTTTTCCAAAATTCAGACAGATATATATATATATATATATATATATATATATATATATATATATATATATATATATATATATATTGCTTCGCTCACTGCTTGCAGTTTGAGCACTCTCGTGACTCCACAATGCAATCCAACAATGTGTAACCGTACATCCTGTGCCCAAGTTCAGGAGTTGCCATAAAGCCATTATGGTAACAACCGGGAGGGCACATTGTATACATAATTGTATATTACGCTCACTGTTTATACAGTTTGAGCACTCTCTGGATTGGGTGGAGAGCCTCCTAAGAGGTGTTCACTATTGGCATATTGCTTCGCTCACTGCTTGCAGTTTGAGCACTCTCGTGACTCCACAATGCAATCCAACAATGTGTAACCGTACATCCTGTGCCCAAGTTCAGGAGTTGCCATAAAGCCATTATGGTAACAACCGGGAGGGCACATTGTATACATAATTGTATATATATATATATATATATATATATATATATATATATATATATATATAAATATATATATATATATATATATATATATATATACAGTCAATGAACCTGTATATAACGGCCCTGTATATAGCGGTCATCCTGTATATAACGGTCACCGAACAACTTCCCGAAAATCGTGCCTTAAATTTACTGTAAAGTTTACCTGTATATAGCGGTCACCTGTATACAAGGGACGCGGTCACCCTTTAGACTTCCCGAATCCACAGTTTCATTATTATTTACCTGTACATAACGGTCACCAAATTGGATTACGTTCAAACCATTAGCCAATCACGACAAGCTTTATTCAACAGCTCATTAAATTGTAGCTACCAGGGCAGGGGTCGCACACAAATACAAATATTATACGAAATACAACTACAAATACATGTCAAATACATGTCATCGCCTGCGTCCGACACATGGTCGGTTGCGACAGATAGCAACAAAATCCTGCTCTCGGAAGCGGGTCATATCGCTTTCAAACAATACGGTAGTTTCTTTCTTTGATCTGACACCCGTATTTTCCATACCAAACTATATTCACTTTCGAATTCTGCGTAGTTCCTTGATTATTACACTGTACTTGTCAAGTTGACAGCTGTTGTTTTATAGACCATGATAGCGCTTCCGCGTCAAATTCCTCTTCTATCAGGCATTTTATTTCTATATTATTTTTATTTTCTTCCACGGACATTTTAGGGGCCTTTAACTCGTATTTTGAACGTTGCTGTTAATTGTTATTGTCAACAAGGAGCCCGATAGACTTCGAAACTGGCTCGTTTGGCCTCAGTTTCCACCCGGTTTTCACTTTAGAGTTTTATATTAGCAAGCCACAATATACAATCTAGAATCTATCAATATGCACAGTCCAGTCCACATTTACATTCCACAGCCCGCTTCAAGCACTCCTGAGGGACGGACCATTTTATTGTTAAAAGGTGGGGGGGGGCAATTACTAAAAACAAATTCCTGCACAGCAAAAGTAAAGAAAAAAATAATGCACAGCGAGCGAAAGGAAAAAAAGGTATGGAGCAATCCCGAAAAAAATTCTTGCACAACATCAAGACGGAAAAAAAATTCATGATCAGAAAAATTGCCCAACACCGCCACCTGCCCCCACCCCCCACCCCACACCCCACACCCCACACCCCACACCCCCCTTTAGTAGGCTACAGTTTCAGGTCTATACTTTTTTCTCTGATCGGCTCGGTACTGTTAGAAAAAACATAAGTTTAGAACTTTGTATATTTTTTTCGCTTTAAAATCCTTGAAACCACCTACTACAAGGAATCAGGATTGTTTAAACACAGGCATTTTGGAGAATCGGTGATGGGGTTTCGAATAAATTAACAATATCAACACGATCGATCAAATAGCGTGACATGAATACGAGATGTGTGGAATTTGAACGTGACTCCACGGAGTAATGCTTGAGAATTGTTTACTCAGCAGTTCTGTGACGTGCCAGGACGTGTTATATTCAACGATTTATTCGATCTAAACTCGACTGTTTGACAATTGATTTGGTTAGAAAAATTCAACCCGCTTTCCTTTTACCAGAAATAGATCACATCCGAAAATCACAGAGATTTAATTTTTAACAATTCCGTCGAAATTAGAACGGTAAATATTTGAATTATAGTTGCTGACATCACTGATTACGCCATTTCTGAAAACCGGAAGTAAACTAGGTACGGTGTTGGCCGTAGCAAAAGCGATTCCCGGGGCAGGTGACCCGACAGGCCGAAAAAAAAAAGAGGGTATTTTAAGAACTGACTCGTCGCAGAGCGACGAGCCAGTTAATAAAATGTAAATTGATTGATTATTTCCATATAAAAACGTTATTCATTAACTTCCAGTAGAGTTTAAAGGAAACCTGTATATAGCGGTCACCCTGTATATAACGGTCACCTGGCCATTTCCCAAGGGTGACCGTTATATACAGGTTTGACTGTATATATGATATGATATGATATGAATTCACTGTGCCAGTCATACTGCATTGTATTAATAAACAAATAGTCTGTAACATCAGGCACTGCTTACACCCGCAAATGTCCGGTCAATGGACCATTGGAAGTTCAAAACACGTTAATCCAAAATAATTTATTTCACAGGATCGGAGAAGTTGACGATCTAGCACAATTATTCCCGAACGGTGTTGTTCTTTTTTCATTCGACTTGCTTTGAAGCTTTACAATCGTATACAATCATCAATTTAAAAGTTGCCCTTCGAGGTTTTACAGATTGGCAATGAGAGAGGATTGGCGATAACAACAAATCGTTTTGTAAGCTTCACAAATGAATGGTTTGCAATAGGAAACGTCTGCCCGCAGGCTACAGTCAGTCCTGCCTTGAAAGCTTTGGAACTGTACTCGTTAAAAAAATTCCTCCTAAATTTTTCGCAAGTTATTGAAAAGTCCATCAGTGTCGCTTCTGTAGAAGTCAAGCGCATGGTTCACAGATATACGGCGTCGTAGAGTGTACAGAAAACTCCAGTGAAAGGTTTTCCTCGTCAACTTTCAATTCACTGCGACCTTGAACAAGATTTCTGTCGCTATACATCACGACAGGCGAGAAACACAGCACACAATCACCAGAATCACCCATGTTTAGTCAACATATTAAGATCTGTCATGGAAAAACCCGCATAAATTTTTATGCAGCATAAATTATTTCGTCATTTCGTGGTGGTAGCCAATCAGAGCTGCTTCTAACAATGCCTACTGTCAAGCGTCCAATCAGAGCGCGGTCCACGGATCCTTGAGAAACAGCAGGATACGTGAACACGATTCGAAACGGCGTTTCGCAGACGTGCGTTTTCCTCGGGGAGCAATCAAGGAAATCGAATACGTCTGCGCGCAGGCTAATCAGACCCCAAACAGGCTGAGAAAAAATTGGCGAACTTTAATAGTAGCGTGTATGCATCTAAATGGCTACCTATCGCCTGGTTTTCACAGCGACATAAGCATAAGCGGAAGCATAATAGTTTGGCGTCAAGTGAAACCGAGCATTTACATTAGCATAAGTATTCTTGGTTTGACGTCATAAAAATTCAAAGTTCATAATAACGTGACAAGCCTGCACAGACCTCCTACTGTGGTTTTGTGTTTGCGATGCGTTCTTAGTTTGCCTGAAAGGAGGATTTTTCAGGTATCCCATGACGCCTAGCGCGTAATTATCGATCCTGATGTGCCAAATTCCCTGCGATGGTGAGTACACATGGTGAAATTTTACTGATCTTTGCGAGACGTTTTCTTCGTTTCCAACGCGATAAAAGGTGAATCAAATCGTTATTTGGTTTCTATATACATTAAAGTTTACTTAGATATCATTTGATCCGAGCCTGTTTGTCTATGTATCGCAATATTTTTGTCTTTGTTTCGAGTGGCATGCATGGCTGATCCGCTTCGTTTCTTTGTTGTGTTTTAACCCTTGATCTGTTTTCCCGTGTTTCGTTTTTAAGGTAATTCCTTAGTATTGCATTGCGCATCACGTTCTGCGCATAATTTCTTGCGTCATCAGCGCGCGCACGAGCGCGCGCACAGTCCGAACCAAGAAGGTTTCCTTTGAGGATAAGTTGGCCAAATGAATAAGAGATTGTTTTCTCCTAAACGAGCACGGTGACCCCTACTTTTTACTGATGTCATTTACTCGTAATTGGACTATAAATAACATATTTTAAGCAGAAAAAAAGTTCAGTGGTAGAACTTGTATTAATTCTGTGAAAATCGCGTGAAAACCTGTATTTGGAGACAACGAGGAGTATGTGCTGATGACTAAGCGGTCCGATTTCCTTGCAAAATTTGCAAGACCGGTCAATTTGAAATTACTTCCCTGAAAGAATGTGGCAAAATCAAATAAATAGTGTTAAAATGTCAATAATAATCATAGTTTTCTGCAGGCAATAAGGATCCATTTCTCGATGTTCGAGTTTCGAACATTCCTCGCGCAATTATAAAAAGTCGCTATAAATAACGGGAGTACAGTGCAAAAACAAGCACGGTGACACCCTCTTTTTATTGCATTTTGCGAATACCCTAAGCATGGTTATCAATCGTACCAAGTTTGAAAAAAAGTTAAGTATAAGATCCTTGTCAAGGGAATTACCTTAATCCTGGAGACATTAGCATATAATTACGCCTGATAGTGCCCGGAGAGTGACTCTCTTTTAAATGCAGTACAAGGTCCCCTTAAGTCCCCACGTTTTGTAGAACTTTATGACCGTTGAATTTTGGTCAAAATCGGCGTTGAAATTCGCTTCGATTGCGTAGATTCTTTGTTTAGGTTTTTATAGTCGAAGGAAAAATCGTATTAAGTGCAATTGCAGCTTCCTTTTATGAGTTTGGTCAAATCATATGATCGTTTGACACTTTCCTTCGCTTCGAAGCTAACAAATCGCTTGATGTTCATGCTTTTACAAGTGATATGGAAGATGGCAATATTTTTTCATCTACCGGAAATCCGGATATCGAAGTCTAAATTGTCATCGATGCCTTTCAATTTGTCCGTGTTCAGAAATAGACAAAGTCGCCGCTCTCTTTACTTTTTGGGGGGGCAAACATGTACTAAATACCGTTGGGAACCTACAGCAAGCCAGATTGGACGATGTGATATATGTTTAACTGCTAAAATCTACGCAGTGGACGATGCGCTCGCTTCGAGCAACTCCATGGCAAATGACTGGTCACGCAATTTTCAGTTGATAATATAGTTCATTCGCGTTGCATCATGGGATACCTGAAAAATCCTCCTTTGTTTGCCTGCGATGTTTAGCTCTTAGCATGCAATAGGTTTGAGTAAACGATCCATGAAGGATGATATTCTTTCTGTAGGCTTTTCACATCCAGAAATAGACGGTTTTTCAACCCCGAAGAGAGTCTGTTCACAGGCTAATATAACTTTCCCCTGATTATTTGTTCTGTTACAGATGTGCGTCACAGGAAGACTGGGCATTTCTGGCAGTGGCAGAGAAAGGACTGGATCCCGCAATTGTTTGGTAATTTTCAATCAAGCCACCAATAAACTGACTTGCTCGGGACAATAGAGCGTTTTCACGTGACGTCGTAGCGGCTATACTGGTGTCCCAAATGAATGTGGGACTATAGCTCTATTCTTATTCAAACATTTTCTATTATTTTGGAACTCCAATATGGCCGCCGGTCACGTGAGTGGAAATACTCTATAGCCCATTTTCACGATGGCGTAATTTCACTAAAACTACCAGAATTCATTTTTTTTCTTATTTAAATGTTGTTATCCCGGTGGGACTGAAATAACAATAGCCTTATTGTTATTAACACGAGAAAACAAAGAAAAGACTGAATAAATCTGGTAGTTCTAGTAAATGAAGCTATATCAAGAAAATGGCCTGTTGTATTGAAGATGTTTGACAGACATATCATTTTACTTCTTATGTTTGTTGTGTAAGTACCAGTGACAAAAGAAGGACGTTTATGCATGTATAATCATGTCAAATTTGTTTGTGTCTTCTGCGCACTTGCGCGTAGACACCATGCTATCGATGGTGTCGCAGGACGTTTGTTTACCGGAAGTTCGTTAACCTGAAGTATTGTTATAAACGTGAAGTTTGTTAACTGGAAGTTTGTTAACAATAGAACCGACAACACCATGATGATGCAATGATGAATGATGATAACAATGATAATAATGCAACAATGATGATAACATGATATCAATGATAACAATGATGAGCAATGATAACAATGATGCATCACCAGGCAACATATAAAATTAAATAAAATGGCACATTGGACCTGAATCGCGCAAAGACCTTTCTACACTTTCTACAGACTGAATTGTGTAGAAGCCGACACGACAAAGTTAAAAAACTAAACTTCTCTCTTCTTTTGCATACAGGTAGTCTTAAGTAAGTGTACAATTGCTGTGTAGTTTTTTTCTTGAAAATTTTTTTTGTTTCCGGAAAAAAACGAGCACATTTCGTTTTCAGCCTCGGGTTCGATTTGGTGACACCAAACAAGCTTCAAATAAGTCATGATTCACTCGACTCGCGTATCAAAACTACTGCGCTAGAAAAAGCTGACAAAGTTCCAATTTGTTGTATAATTTGTCATAGTCTAGACACCATAATTTCATAAAAATTAGATTAATCTAAGTATTTAAGGAAAGTCAAAAGCTTATGGCTCTCCCGTGCTCCGTAAAACGGTAGGCGAAAAGCAACGATGATTTTGAGCATGTGTCTTTGTTCAGAATTTCGTAAGATGAGGAATGACAATACTAGAGTTGACAATCTTTCAAAATATGTAAAGTTTAGATAGAGGAAATGAATTTGGGATTTTTAAGAATTTGTTGAAAATCGTGAACGAAAGACATAAAATCACGCCATCTTGTGTATGCGTGACTAACAACAAAACCAAAAACGTTATTCCTTGAGAAATCTTGGCAACTCAGACACCAAAAGACGATGGAAATATACAAACCTTAACTTGGATATGACATTCTTGAATGTCCAAAGTGTTTCATTTTGCCGTCTGTTCAATTTCATGCGTAAAGTTTATCATAAACAATGAAGCCCGTAGCCACGATAAAAATCGTTTTACTTTTCGCTGAATTGTTCGTAGCTCACTTTGCACTTTCGTACTCTTTATACTGTTGATACAATTTTCCCCCAGATTTCTGGCGGAAACTGTAAAAGGGCAGACAATAAAGCGAACTAGTTCAAGCATGATATGTGTTCCCAGTTTTCCATCCTTGCATAATCGTGAACCATTTGGAGACTATTTGCAAATTACGTCTCAAATTTGCATATCAGGCTGAGAAAGCGTTCGTGACAGTATCTTGAATGAAAAGTTGCAGAATTTTAGTAAGAGAAGGATCGTAAAATCCGACCGCGAAATGGCGTGTAAGTTATTGACAATGAACTATTACAAAACTAGAATGACAAATTCAAGCAAGACTTTTTATTTATGAAAATTCTTCATCTCTTAAAAGAATAATCAAAACAGGAAAAATAAGAGCACTTTAGTAAAACCATATGGAGTCAAAACCATTATAAAAAAAGTGCTCGATTGCATTAATTACAGTAGTGTTTTAAAGCCACAAATGCCGCTTTGTAAAAAAAACAACAACAAACGCAAAAACTATAAAATCAACAAATTTAAATTATAAAATCCAAACTTGTACTCGCCTTTTTGAGGAATAGCATTGGCCTAAAATTTTAAGACTGATTTCTCCTTCCACTTACAATCGTTTGCAAAATACCTTCGACCACCCTATATTTTAATTGACTTTTTAACAATCCCCCGGGCCCCCAATAACAATGTCGGATCTAAACTTTGGAACCCAAATCAATCTTCATGCGGTTGGCAAGCCCCCGGTATCTCCAATCACAACCCAACATTGATATAGGGGGTGGGAATGGGGGAGGGGGTTAATGCACTACAAAATTAACCAAAATTTAGTCAAGTGGTCGAAGGTTTTTGATAACGATTGTAGTTTGATCTTTGTTTTTTTATTAAGTCTTTTTGGTACCTCGTTCAAGCGTTAAGATCTTTAGCGTGTTTTTGGATCTGTGTATGTCGCCGATGTCAGCCATCGTGAAACTTTGCTGGTTTTTAACCCGTGAATACGCGCATGCGTAATGAACGGGTTATGGGTAACGGAGACAGATATGCAAATGAACACTCGCTCGCTCACTCACTCGCTCACTCATTCGCTCGTCGCTCACTCCTTCCATCAGCTGTAAACTTAGTGACGTAATGCTTTGTTACGAATGCGTTTCGTAACAAGAACAGCGTGAATCCAGCGATAACAATAACTAATTTGTTGTAAACGAATATCAACAACAATAAGCTTAAAGATGTTTCGCATTTGGAGTCTTTAATGCGACATAAAATCGATCTAAAAGGATTTTCTAATCGGGACACGCGTTTTGATGCGTATCTACCTTTAAATAACAAAATTTAGTTCCTATTGAGCGTGTGTTCCTCGATGGCCTCGTGGGCTAAGGCGTCGGATTTGCTCTTGGGGCTCAATTCACGCCCGTGACTCTTCTTTTTTTTCTACCTCGAACTGGACATTATGAAAGTGATTTCCCTTTCTCTTTTTTTTTTGGCGTTCGTCAAAAATCCTTACGGTTAATTTAAAAAAAAAAATATCGAACCGTGTCAGTGTGAAAACATAAGCTTACCGAAATATTGCGTTGCGTGTTAGCATTAGTAGTTGTTGGAGAGGGAGTCAAATACCAGTTCTCGAGTCCATAAAATAAGCTGTCCTCACTCCGCTCGGACAACTTATTTTATGGGTTCGAAAAACTGGTATTTGACGTCCCTCTCCAACAACTACTCCGGATAACCGTCCTCAAACCCCGTAAGAGGGGGTTAAATGCGTTTTTTCCCGAGCCCACCCGCAACGGCAAGCGAGACATAACCAATTGAAGAAATCCAAAATCCCTTTATATATGGCACAACCCCCGCAACGGCAAGCGAGGCATGACCAATTGAAGAAATTCAAAAACCCTTTATATATGGCACAACCCCGGCAACGAAGACGGCGTGATGCCAATCAACGTGAGCTGATTGCCTGGCTGGACGCACAGGCACGAAATGTCGAGAGGCTCGAGCCTGCCGATGAGATCGAGCCTCAAAACAACCCCCCGGATCTAGATTTTCAACAATTTGTTCAACTCTATGATCGGGTTGATCAATGGGTTGAACATGGCAGACGAACATTCCGGTTTCGCTTTGTAAACAATCTCGAAAACTCTCTTGTCGCCAGAATTTTGAACAAAATCAAGCAAAATGTTCACACACGCCACACAATCAGGTTAATCTTCACATTCGAGTTACGAAGCACTGAAACCGAGGAGTTGAGAATGTTTTATCAAAACAACCAAACCAGTCGTTGGCTAGCCACTCTTTCCGAGACACGACAGTGGCTGCAAGCCCAGGAAGAGCTTCGTCTTCAAAACGCAAGACTCAACAGACCTGACACAAAATGGGTTTACGAACGCACTGCCCTGCTTGATGTCAAAGTCGTGTTGGATCGACAACCCTTGCAAATAGGTCTCGGGCGGCTTCCTGATTGGATTCGCAACAAAAGAGAAGTCATTGCCCTTGACAATTTCAACGACAATCTTTGTCTCTTTCGTTGCTTGGCTGTCCATCGAGGAGCTCGTATAGATC
The DNA here is from genome assembly GCA_024195265.1 of Dendrophyllia cribrosa. Lineage (NCBI taxonomy): Eukaryota > Metazoa > Cnidaria > Anthozoa > Scleractinia > Dendrophylliidae > Dendrophyllia > Dendrophyllia cribrosa. The sequence goes on from JAJLRJ010000005.1 coordinate 20,621,667, forward strand.
ATGCAACTCGCAGAACCAGGGAACTCGCAGAAAGCTTCTTCGCAGTTTATCCAGGGCTTCGAGGCCAGCTAAATTTGCGGCACTTCTCCAAAATCGAAAGGCATTTCAAGCAAGGAATTGCCGCATATCTTGTTCTCCCCAATGGTGACTTCATTTTATCTCACACCCCTGTGAATTACGACAAGGTGGGCACTCTAATCATGACTGTCGGTATTCATGAGGGCCACTCCTTCTTGATCACCAATATCAATAAAGTCAAAAACAATTACACTTGTGGCGAGTGTGGGGGGAGGTTCACACGGGCTGATAACTTGAAGCGTCACTCCAAGACGTGTAATCGAGGCCAAACCAAAATCGACTGCCCCGGGAAACGTATCCTCCCTCCGGAGTCAGCTTTTGAGAAAGCCTTTTACCCAGAAGGCGGTTTCGGTGTCAAGGCAGTGTGCTGGCTGGAGTGGGAGGCGAAGCAACGTGGTATTCACATCCACCATCACATATGCGGCCATGGTGGTGAGAGCTATATTTGTGGGGGCCCAGTCGACGGCTATCACCCAGAAAGCAAGACAGTTTTTCAGTTCCACGGTTGTCACTGGCACGGTTGCGAGGAATGTTACCCCGAGGGAACGAGGGGGGAAAGTATATATGCCCGCAAGGGCAACACAATCACAAGGATGGTTGCTTACCAAAAGACTCTGCAACGAACTCAGTTGCTTCGAGACGCTGGGTACAACGTGGTGGAAAGGTGGGAACACGAAAAGCCTTCCCCCTGGTGGAATGATCGTTGCCCGCAGAAAAGAAACAAAACATATCCTCACGCGATCGTCTACGACTTCGAAGCGTACCAGGAAAAGACCAAGGCAGCTCGCCCGACACACGATCTCTCTTATGAAAGCGAGCATGTTCCCATCTCAGTCTCCATTGCCGACACGTTAAACCCTGAGCCTGAGTACATTTGCTCCAAAGATCCTGACGAGCTTATCGGGCTGTTTTATGCCTCCCTGGAGCGGCGAAGCGCAGCCATCCGAGAGGACGTTGCTGGCAAATATATGCCCCCAGACCTTGAGAATCTTCCTGAGAAGCAACTCAAGCTCATCGACAAATGGTGCAACCAAGTGCCTGTGGTCGGCTTTAACTCAGGCCATTACGATCTCAAGCTTATCCACAAGTACTTTGTTTCTCATTTCGCTCAAGAGAACGGGGTCTTCGCCGCGGAGAAAGAGGGGCGCATCATGTTCATCAACACTCCCAGCTACAAGTTCTTGGACATCATGAATTATTTGGCCCCAGGCATCACGTACGACAAGTGGGTCAAGACGTATGGAGCGACACAGACCAAGTCCTGGCTCCCATACGAGTGGTTTGACAGCGCTGACAAGCTGGATTACCCGGGGCTTCCTCCATACGAGTGCTGGTACTCACAACTCAAAAACGCCTTTGTTCTTTCTCCCAAGGAGCACGAAGAATGCAATCGCATCTTCCACGAGAATAGATGAAGACCTTCGGAGACTGGCTGGAGTATTACAACAATTTAGACGTGGCCCCCTTCCTCGAAGCTCTCCAAACGATGAAGGGCTTTTACACGGGCCTCGGGGTGGACATCTTCAAAGACGCGGTCTCCTTGCCAGGAGTATCAATGCAATACGTCTTGCGAGGCTCATTGAGAGGGGGGCGCAATGCTCCAGAACTATACGCCCCCGGTCCAGAAGCTTACGCTATGCTGAAGGGGGCTGTGGTTGGCGGGCCAAGCCTGGTCTTCACCCGCAAACACGTGCGTGGCGAAACCAGCATCCGTTCTCACAAATACGACTTAGCCCGCATCACGAAACGGATTGTGGGGTTCGATGCTAACTCCCTTTACCCAAGCACGATGCTGCAAGAGATGCCCTGTGGTAAAGAGACTGTTGTGCATTACAACGCCCCGGAGCAGGCGGCGAGAGTTCTCGAAATGAATCTGAATACAGGCAGGTGGTTCGGGTTTGCGGAAGTGGACATCGAAGTCCCCCGAGAGTTGTGGGAGCAGTTCAAGAGTTTCCACCCCTCTTCATCAATCAACCAGTGCCTGACGAATTTGTTCCACAGCATATGCACGATTACCTCCAAGAAAGTGACCGAACCCGCTTTCCTGACCAGAAAAAGCTTCTGGGTGTGTTGTCAGCGAAAAAGATGCTGATCTACGCGCCCCTCTTGAAGTGGTATCTCAACATCGGGCTCAAGATCACGGCAGTCTACCGCACGATCGATTACATACCCAAAAAGCTCTTTGACTGGTTCGTCCGCGAGGTCGCGCACAACCGAAGGAAAGGCGACGCTGACAAGGAGAAGGCCCTGCTTGCTGAAGTGTTCAAGCTCCTTGGCAACAGCGCTTACGGCAAGTTCATCGAAGCTGTGGAGCGCCAGACAAGAACGTTGTACACAACTGACGAGGACGAGGTCGACAAGCATCTTCGCTCTCCCTTGTTCGATGACCTCGAAGAGATTGGAGATGCTTACAAGATCGAGCTGCGCAAGCAAAAGGTCACAATCGACCGCCCATTTCAAGTGGGCATTGTTGTGTACCAACTTGCCAAGCTTCGCATGCTGGAGTTCTATTACGACTTCCTAGATTACTTCATCGACAGGCGCGACTTCGAGCTCATCCAGATGGACACGGACAGCATGTACTTCGCTCTCGCGCACGACACGCTGGAAGAGGCCGTTCGCCCGGAACTTCGCGCCCAGTTCGAGGCGGAGAAGAAGAATTCGTTGGCGTGGGACAAGTGGAGCGGCAGAGAGCCAGGCTTGTTCAAGCTTGAGAAGGAAGGCACACGGGCCATCGCCCTATGCAGCAAGTGTTATTTCGTCGAAAACGAGGCTAGCGGCGAGGCCAAGATATCCTCCAAGGGCGTCAATAAGAAGCAGAACGAGCTTCGCTGGGAAAGGTACGAAAGAGCCCTGCAAGGGGGTAGGGACATGGCCACCAACAGGGGCTTCCGAATGCACAACGGAGCCATGTTCACATACGAGCAGCACAAGCTGGGCCTTTCTGCTTATTACGACAAGCGTTGGGTGTTGCCAGACGGCACCCACACAGAACCGATCGAGTTTCACAACCCAGCTGGGGGCAACTGAGTGGTCGGTGGCACAACCATCAACTCTTCTCGAACAAACCCTCTCTTGGGGCCATCGTAGAGATAATAAACCACTGGCTCATTCGGCTTGGTGACAACCTTCTCAATGTTGTGGACCTTCAAAGACCAGATCGGATCAGTCGCACGCCTTTCGCCCCCTTCCAGCTCACCAGGCTGATACAAATATCTCACACTCACCCGTGGCTGGAGCTTCTTCTCATTCACCCCAACAGGCCTAGCATATGGAGTCGCGGGCTTGGCAGAAACGGCTTTCTCTTTGATTGCATCCTTTGGCTTCTTGCCAGTGAGTCTTGTTACTTCATTGTTCAAGGCCGAGACAACATCTGGCAGTCTTTTGACCCATGCAGTCGAACGGCCAGAGGGCATATTCATTTCAACGGCATACTGATAACCAAACAACCTTTCAGCCAGGGTGCGATTGAATCTCTCCACAATTGCTTGGTCTCTGTGGATATCAACCAGTCCGCGACGAATGGCCGTTTTGTTGTTTTCCATAGCCTTAGTCACAGCCCCCATAAACTCTTTCCCAGGGTCAACTTGCAAGAGTTGGGGCCATTTCAAAGGCCCACGTCTGTAAATCTTCTGAAATGCCCTTGATACTTCTTCAGACTCTTTCGAAGTCAGAGGCTCTGCTGCTTTGTAACGGCTAGCCACATCAACAAGGGTTAATGCGTATTTGTAAATCTTTCTACCGTGGGGAAGTTTATCGTGGGGCAGGAAGAGAAGATCTGCTTGATGCACTACATTGGGTGATGAGACATCAAACTTGGGCCGAGGGATAGCGCGTGGCGCTGGGAGGTAAACTTGCCAAAGGGCTTGTTTGACAAGCCACTTTTTTGCGACATCATCAGAGACCTTGGCCGCTGCAGCTAACTTTTTGACAGCGGCAAGACCTTTCCAGTAGCCTTTCGGGCTGTAATAGATCTTAGAGAGTTTCGCCTCCATAGGGGGTATATTTAGAGTTTATGAATCGATAATCTGTAAGGTTTTACTGGAAAAAAGAAGGCGCACCTTTTCAAGAACCCTGTTAGCAGCTTCTTCGTCCCCATCAAATTGCTTTACAAGGGCGGGAAAAAGACTTCGTGCCCTTTCATCCACTTTAATAGCTGCTAGTACAATTTCCTCAGTTTCTTGTGTCGTGAGTAATGTTACCCATTCGTTGCATAATTCATGATATTCTTCCGGCGCAGATGCGGGTAATTCTTCAGCAAGTTGCTGAAACACTTTCGCTAGTTCCTCAGCTTGTTTATCTGGGGGACATGTTGGAAAAAAGCGCAACGTTGCAACAAACGCGTCACGAGCTTCTTTAACAGAGTGTGCGTCCATTGTGGTATACATGGTTTTTTATTTCTTCAATTTAAAGAAAGCGATAAGCCGCATACCCACCCGCAAGCAGGGTGCCTCCAATGAACACAAGTTCACCATTCTGCTGTTGTGGGCTGGGCTTGTAGAAGTCCGAGAACTGAGGCTCTTTGTAGTCTTTGATTTGTTTATCTGGTTGCGTTTGGTGCATCTGGTTATACAAGACCAGGGCTTGGTCGGTGGTTTGGAAGTTTTTGCTAGCTTGGTGTTTAATCCGATCGTTGGCTGCAATCCAGTCGAGGAGCTTTGTGCGATCCTTCTGGTATTTGGCGTAAGCAGGTTGGTATTGCTCAAGGGCGTGGTCATGTCGGATTTTCTCATCCATTGCTGCCTTTCCGTTATCACCAGACAGATATTTTGCGAGATAATTGCCGCCCGTGAAAGCGGCCGCATTGAGAACAGCGCCAAGGGCCATTATTGCAATCGAAGCCATTGTGGCCGTGTGTATACATATGGTTTTACATGTTGTCTGGGAGGATTTTCTGGTCCTCGAGATATTTCTTCAACGCGATGCTGCCAGCCATGACGGCTGTGAACTTGACGTAATTCATCAAGCTTGCACTGGGGTCGGCAGTGAAGTTTTCTTTGATTGTCTTTTTACCAATCCAACCAATACCAGCAACAAGGCCAAGTGATTGTTGCGGCGTCGAGGAGAGACTTCACAAGTTTGTTGTCAGACATTGTTTGTGTCCTGTATACATATGATTTTTATTTTTCGGCTTCGACCTCGAACTCGGGGCTCCTCGACCTCGGGCTTAGACTCAGACTCGGTCTCTGACTCGGACTCGGTCTCGGGCTCGGGCTCGGGCCTGGGCTCGGGTCTGTTGTGCCTATTCAGGGCTAAACCGCAAACTGTGTCAAAGGCGACCGAAGTAAGTCCAAACCAAAGAAGAAACACACCTCCGATTGCAGCAGAATTCATCAAAGCTTGGAAAGGATTCATGGCGCAGTATATATATGTTTTTTTATTCCATTTTTTTTATTCCTTGTCTTACCGGAATTCGAGATAGGGCGTTGCTGGTGGTGCGGCAGCGGGCGTGGCTGTGGGGGTGTTTTCTGGTGTGTTTGATTTGAGGCCAAGCCTTTGCATTATGGCTTCGCGCTGGTAATAAACACCAGCAGCAGAGACAATCAACCCACCAACCCCCAGAATATAAACGATTGAGTTGTTGTTGCTGTCACTTGTTGTGCCACTTGTTGCGCCACTTGTTGCAGAATTGTTTTCACTTGTTGAGAGTGCAGGCTTTTGTGCTTCGGCCTTTTTCTTGGCTTCCCGGGCCAGGCGGTTGCGTTCTGCTAGCCTTTTGCCAGAAGCAACACGGCCGGGGTTCTTTTCTGTTGCAGGCTTTGTTTTAGGGGCCTCAGAGGTAACCCGGTCAGGTGTTGGAGTTGGAGTTTGAGTTTCTTCAGGGATCGTCTCGAGTGGTGTGGCCATCCTGTATATATGTGAGTTTTATTTTTACAAGATGTGATAAGTGTGCTGTCAGGTTGCTGTCAGGTTGCTGTCAGGTTTCTTCAAGGTTCCTGATAGGTCACCCCAGGGCCCAGCCCAACTTCATCAAGGCCCTCAAGCGGATAGCCTTCACTGTCTCTGGTTGGATGTGTGGGTTGGGGTTCCGATTCTATCAAATCAGGCTCTCGGTCAAACTTGATGTGTTTTGTTGTTATGAGAGCAGCATTGGCAAACGCTAGCAATCGCCCGCATCGCACGGCAATAGCCCCAGCAAGATTTGACAGCTCCTGGTTGATGATGTAGTCGTTCTTGAGTTCTTTCTGCAACTCAGTCAGATCATCAACAGGTATCACAAGGCCAACGCCTTTGGATATGAGCTTGATGGCGGAATCAACTAGGGCTTCAGTTGTCTTGTTACCTATGTAGGCCTCGTACCGTTTGCAGTACTTCTCAACGTCCTTGTCTGTCAACCGCTTGACATGCTCGTGTGTGAGCTGCACACCGATAGCTTCTTTGGCTTTGCCAGTTGAAACAAGGATTGCCAGCTTCTCTCGTTTAGCAGGAATGCTATTGTCACCAACTAGCCCTGTTGGAGGTGTGGTTTTAGGGGTGGCCTCCAGCATTTGCAACACATTGTTCAAGTCGACCTGGTCTTCAGCTGCTTGTGCCATCAGTGGTATATATATGTTTTTTATTTTTCGATAATTCTCTTGATGTCGGGCAAAACGGTTTCAAGCTCTCGTATAAGCCCCGCCATGGTGTTTGGCATAGAATTCAACCGCAAAGGATATCTGTTGAGAAGCATGAGGCGCAGATCTTCCTCACCAGCGGCTTTGATAATTTTGTTTTGCGCATCAAGTGTGTGTTTGTGCAATTCATCCAAAAGCTGTGAAAGCACAGTGAGCTTGTGTAGACTAGTTGGCGCATTCATGGCTTGTATATATGTGTGTTTAAACCTTGTACTCAATTTCATACGGGTGCCTCAGAGAGAAAACCAGGTGGGAGAACTTGCGGGATTTGAGCATTGCGATAAACTCTTTGTACTCCTCGTGGGAGAGCTCGCCGGCATAGTCTTCGAATATTGCTTTGGTTGTCTTGCTGGAGGGCGTGTAAAAGAGCACGATCGCTGCAATGTTGTCACGATATGGCTTGGCAATGCTGGTGATCTGCTGGGTTAAGACCCACACGGATATGCCGTCATGCCTTGCGCTGAACCCCAGATTGACCAGTTGGCTCGTGCGGCCTTTGAAATCTTTGGAGGCGGCGCAGTCATCGAGTATGAATAAAGTGTTGGTGCATGTGAAAAAGAAGCTCGCAAACTTCAACCAGTCTTCGATTTCATGCTGTTGGCAGACGATGACGAAGATGTGTGGATCGCGGTCCACGAAGCCATCGTATGTCTTGTTCTTGACAAATGTTGGGCAGAATAAAACGATGTAATCAAAATAACCCCTAAAGGGGCCTCGCAGTTGGGAGAGAAGATACTGTGTCTTGCCATAGTTAGTGGGGCCAACGATTAGTGCATTGAATGGCAGCTTTCTTGGGTCCATAACCAACACCTATATTAGTTGGTTTGCAAACTAGCGGGAAGGGTGCCTTTGTCAGAAGTCTTTGTATTCTATAGCGTGAGAGGAATCCGGGGGATGGCAGGGGAGCCGGTTTGGGATAGAAGTTGATCTTGTTGTTTGTTGTTTGTTGATTTGTGGCCATGGTATATATATATCTGTTTTCTTAGTACTGTACAGATTCCAGCTGCCTGCCAATGATGTTCATCTGTGAGTCAGAGATGGTGAAGATGTGGCAGTTTGCGTTTCCCGAGCCTGTGCCGTTTCGTTCGATCTCGAGTTGCACGCCATCTTGTGTGTTGACGAGCCGTTGGCCGTTGCCGTGCAGGGATGTGTCACCCATAGACCGCAGGTCAATCCAGAGACCAAACTTGTTGCCTGTGAGATATTTGCTCAAGTTCATGTTAGGCCTGCCGCCCGTGTGTGGCTTGAAGTATCGGTATATTTCATTCCACATGTCTGTACCACTGATGCCCTCGTTGTAAAGCCTGTTTGGGACCCCGTTGACTGTGACCTTCACTTTGGTGATGTCGGGATTGAAATAGTTCTCAGAGTCCCTGGCACCCGCTACATAGGGATTGTTGAACAGCAAGAGGATGCCCTTGAGAGACCGGCGCTGTGGGTTAACCCTAAGATTCAGCCGAGTGTCACCTTCTTTTGAGAAGGGATGCACCCGATCTCGCATTACCAGGTCATAGGCGAACTCCTTGCCACTAGTGTAAGCGCTTGTTGCTTCGTCGGCCAGAGTCTTACTTCTGATCGTCTCATACTCCAGCTGGATGTTTTCTAACTTGTACACGAGCTTGCTTGTGTCTGAGCCTCGGACAACTTGGTTTGCGGGGGCGAGGGTTAGTTCGAAGACCAGATCGTTATATAACGCTTGAGGATATATGATTCCGTGATCAGTTAAGATTTGGTGATCCAGCTTGATGCGATACTTATTCTTGTATATTGTCTCCAGCTTGGTTTCCGCATCCACGCCTGAGGTCTTCTTGTCGCCAGCACCAGAGCGGATCTTACACAAATCCACACTCTGGATGCCCTCCATAAGCATATTTTCCCGCTCATCGGTTGATCGGAAGAGATCTTCGAAGATCTTGTAGATGTCGTACCCAACCGTGTCCTGGACAGTGGTGGCTGCAAACTTTACAACGAATCTGTCCACCAGGGCCCGAGAAACATTTTGCACGAGATAGTTGTTAGCGTGGCCGCCGGTTAGGTTGATGTTAAACACAAGGGCAAGTGAGCCGGACACAATAACATCGTCAGTGCCCAGCTTGGGCACCGAGACGTACAGTGTCTCACCGGGATTGGCCTCAGAGGGGTTGAATGTGATGCGCTTGACGGTTCGCTTTGCTTTCATGGCGCCCAGTGTCTTTTCACTGTGAGATGGATGTAGATTCGGTTGCACAGCCATGGTATATATTTGTGTTTTTTAAAAATTTATATTTATATATCATCATGGGAGACGTCGACAACGAAATCGATGCAACCGAGGAAACCCCCCTCAACCCAAACACAGGGGATGATGATGATGACGAGAACACCCCATGGGTGCGATATGGTATGACAGAAGAAGAATACAATGAATTTGCCAAGACCCTCCAAAATCCAGACCCCGACCCCAACACCACACAACCCTTTGAACCAGGCACTTCTTCAACCCCGGCTGGCGAACAAGTGCCTTTGATCACAAGAACAAGACTCCCCCCAGAGCAACAAGGGGTCAGCACTTCGGAAACCTCTTTCATTGAGAATGCCTCTAGAGACACCTTTCCTGAGTTTGCAAGCGTGGAAGATGCAAATGTCGCTCTTCAGAAAGAATACCCAGAATATGGGAAAAACGGAAATGGCTAAATCTCAAAATCTCCACAAAAGGTAGAAATAAGAATAGACTGGTAGTTGTGGGACCACAAGGCGGCGAGACTCCGCTCTTCAAAGCCGATGGGACAATTAACCCAAAGATATCAAAAACCGATATGAAAACCCTTGGACCAAAGAGACCAGAACCAATCCAACAAAGGGATGTTGAGATTGCAGCTCTTGACAGGCAAATCGAAGAGGACCGGGGGGTTGCGGAAAATGAAAATGAGGAGCCTTCTATCCGCCAACGAGCCCGTGACAGGATCCAAGAAAACACAGAGATAAGAGACGAGGTTGAAACCGAGAGAGAGCGCCTTGAGGAAAGACTCTCCCTTCGCGAGCGGGTGAAAAGGATTTTCAAGAAATACGGATGGACACTGCAAGCGATTGTTCTGGCAGCCGGCATAACCATCAGCGCTGTTGTACTCGCCACCTTGAACGGCCTGGCAAAGGCTACCAAGGCTATTGGAAATGGGCTTAAAGAGCTTGGGAAAAAGGCAGCCAGCGCACTGCCTGGCCTCATTGGCTCAATTGTGAGCTTCATCTTCAAAGCGGCTGGGTCGGTCATCTCCTTTCTTGGTGAACACGCCTGGCTGCTCATCCTTGCCGTGGTGGCCTTCCTTGTTGAAAGGATCACCAAGCGTTCGAAGTCTTGAGCACTTATCTCGACCAAACGAAAAGGCCTGCCAAAGCAAGCGCGCCCACAGCAACGAGTGCCTTGTTTACGTGATGTTGGTAGGGCTGTGGTGCAGGTGCGGGTGCGGGTGCGGGGGTTGGGGGTGGGGTTGGGGCTGGTTGTGGTGTGGGCTGTGGTGTGGGTGTGGTCTTTGGTTTGGGCGCGATGCCCTGTGCCTGTGTGGCCTGTTTATGTATCGGGTTTGATGGGTGACTGTTTGGTGGATTAATCTTTGTCGGTCCACCGCCCATGTGGCGAAGGGAGGCTTTTTTGTGCCCAGATTAACACCACTGTTCACACCCAGCTTCATCCCTTGCGTTGCCTCCTGCAGATTGTTGTTATACCCGATCACGCTCTCTGTGTTGATAATCATGCGCGAAGGCATGAGCCAAGTCTAGGCGCACTTTCGTTGCTTGAATGGCAAGCTGGTAACGCTGTACGCTTGTTGAGATGTCGTTCAGTATTATGGCCTCCTCTAGATGGGTGAGGAATACTCTCTGCGTTTCGAACGCCCGGCCTCCTTTTCCAATAATGCTGCTGCGGGTTTTGGCTTGCGAACCAAGAATGCAGTACACAAAGGCCTCGATTGATTGGTTCATACGCGCGAGCCCTGGCTGTGTTAGCCCCTGTGCGTAATTTGGCACAAAGTGCTCGAACTGGGTGTCCGCCCCTTGATCGTTGCGAACGAAAGATATACCATTGGCGCGAAAGTTGGGGTCTTTTCTGTCAGTCACGCGCTCATCATCGAACAGAGCTAGATCAGGGTCTGAATAGGTGTAATCGGTAGAGATGGGGCCCTCTCCAAAAGCCCAAATGTAGACATTCCAAAGACCGTGGTTCTTGCCGTATGTGTAACGGAAGTCAGAACTGGGGTCGATGCCGAACTCGATACAAATCTTCTTGTACGCGTCGATGTTGTATTTGTTGTCTTTCTGGTTAAATGGAGGGTCGTCTGGCAAAGCACTCACGCTTTGTTCCCCACCCATCTGGTAGAGTATTCGCCTTGTTGTGAAATAAACGTGAAACCGGTAAAACGACCGAAGCTGGGGGGTTAGGGATAGACCGGAGTTCTTATCGAAGAGAATGTCACGCGAGATCCCGCAGCCGGTTGTTGCACACCACAGTGCGAAGGAGAGTTGTTGTGGCCAAAAGCTCATATGAGGACCACCAATCCACTTTCGGCCGTATTTTGCGGTTGTGAATGAAATCTGTGTGTCCCTGAAGATATTTCTGTATTTCGTTGTGAAATAATCAGTTGGCGTGACGTAAATCTTTTGCTCTTTGTCGTTCAAGATTGCGCCAATCATCATGTCTTTGTCTATTGTGGTGGAGAAATCAACAGCCGGGATTGACTTTTCTGGCTGCCCCAACGATAACTGATAAGGGAAACCCCCGTCATAGATAAGGCCAAGAGCGTCTCTTTCGGCGCCAGTCCAATCTTTGTGAGCCATTTCTGTAACGAGTGCAAATGAGCCTTGGTCCTCTTTGTAAAGCACTTCTCCTGTGGCTGTTTTGTGGTCGTCGCCAAACTCTACTTGCACTTCAAAGCGTGACATATCAGCGTTAGGGAAACGCTTTTTGAAGTCTGATATCGCCTTGGCCTTGGCCGCGGCAGAGAGCTTTGCTGCCTCCGGTGAACTCAACCAAGCCATTTCAGGATTTGGGTGTGGCTTTGGCGCGACATGGGTATAGGCATTTGGAGGTGAATAAAAAGGAGGTGGGGGGCCGTAATTGCGGCCGCCAATTTTTATGCCAAGATTTGAATTAGGAAAAATTCCACCTGGCCGTCTGCCAAACATGATTGTATATAATTATATTTTAAAATGTTTTCCTGTGTATATACTTATGTTTTTTCCAATAAACGTACATATACACACCATGGTTGTGCTTACAGTTACCACAACTTCGAACCCCTACACTCTGTACTTTGATCACGTGATCCAGAATGCACACTACATCCGCCTCCTGTCTGCCTCGTTTTACAATTCGTGGCATAACTTGGCAGAAAAAGTGAAAATAGCCGCAGTCCTTTCTGGTGATAACCCAAAGACTACCATCATTGACATTGGCCCTGGTTTTGTTACTCCTAATAGCCTTGCAGACATGATAAATGGTAAATTTGAAGAAAAGGGTATTGCTCTGCAGGCAAAACCATATGAACTTGGCGTTCTTTCTATTTTAAACCCAGGACAAAAATACATAATATGGGTTTCCCCAAATCTCTCAAGATTGTTTCATATAGACATAAAAACATATCCGAATTTTACCATAAAGGGTTTCAAACTTCCAGGCACATACTTTGTCTACTGCGATCTGCTTGACAAAGAACAGAACCTTCTCAATGGCAAACCTTCAAGCTTATTGGCTCGTTTTGATATAACCGGAAAACCTTTTGAGAAGATCAACTACCAAGTGGCCCAACAGGGCGTCTGGCATAGTGTCGATGGCTATGGTAAACATGTAAATGACATCACACTGTCGATCAGAGATGAAAAGAGCAACCTCGTTGACTTCAAAGGCATGCCCTGGGAATTTGAAATTGAAATAAAATAAACTTATATATACTCGCATCTGTCATGGTTGTGTTGACATTTGTCACGACTTCGAACCCATACACTGTGTACTTTGATCACGCACTTCCGAGGCCCAATTACATTCGGCTTCTATCTACCTCACTCACCAACTCGTGGTACAACTTGAAAGAAAGAGCGGTTATCTCAGCACCTGGCAGTAATGGAAGGACTACTGAAGTATTCTTAATTCCAGGGTTTTACACAGTGGATAACATTGTAAAAGATTTCATTGAGATAAAAAAGAATAGACCAGTTATTGATCTAACAGTTGATACAATCACAGCAGAAGGAATAATGTTAATTAAAAGTCCCAATAATGTAACGTTTAGTAAAAATCTGACAGATTTTCTGGGTATAAGTGGTACACCGTTTTGGAGTGCAGTTGTCAAAGGGTTTACATCTCCAAACACTTACTTTGTCCACTGCGACCTGGTTGACAAAGAACAGAACTTGCTAAATGGCAAACCTTCGAGTGTGTTGGCGCGCTTCGACATTCGTGGGAAACCATTTGAAAAGGTTCATTACCAACCAACACAACAGAACGTCTTGCGTGACGTCTCGTCTAGTGATTATGTTAACTCTATCACACTGTCAGTGAGGGATAAAGATGACAACCTCTTTAACTTCAATGGTAGGCCCTTAGAATTTGAAATCGAGATAAATTAAAAAGCATATATATATATATATACCCCACGCCATGAGTTCTGCCAATGTGCTACCATCGGCCCCCGAATACAGCGAGACACAACAGCTATACCCTATGCGTGAGATCGCACAAATCAATGCAGAAGACTTCCGGCTCAAAAAAATCTCTGACTTTCTTAAAGAGCTCTCTGACGAAGCCGAGCATTACCGTCAGGTCGCAAAGAAATATAAACGAACCCAAGCCTTAGTTCATTACTCGGCGGTTGGCCTTGGGTCGCTTTCTGTTGGGCTGTCATCAGGGGCCCTTGCCACTGCATTGACTGGGTTCGGAATTATTGCAAGTCCAGCACTTGCCGGCATCGCGACCCTCTGTGGGCTGTCCTCTGTTGGCTTTACAGCTGCTAACAAGCGATTAGAGCGTAAAGTGACTAAACACGAGAAAATTTATACACTGGCCCTGGCTAAACGCAACTCTGTCAATGAACTGGTCTCAAAGGCTCTGGAAGATAAGAGGATCAGTGATGCAGAATTCACCATAATTACTCGTGAGGTGGAAAAATATCACGAACTCAAAGCTGCAATCAGGGATGGTGTTAAGGCTAAAAAAAACGTTGGCACTCAAACACAAGCGCCAGACCTCGAGAAACTCAAAAACGAACTTCGCAAGGAAGTCGCACAAGAAATTCAAAAAAAGATACTTCTCGCTGCAGCCTCCAAGTCAGATTTGAGAGATTAAATTCAGGTTTTAACTTACAAATCTTGAGGGAAAAATCCTTTGCACCCAATTGAATACATAACCCTGATGTGTACAACCATGGAGAAGTTCGCTAAACAACTGGCTGATGTTCGGTCCTTGGAGACTAAAGGCGAATACAAAGCCAAACTCGATGAGCTTGATAAAGAATACAAATTTATCCTCCTACGCTCACTCGAAAACTACACCAAGGAAATACGGCGTTCAAACCTGTCAGAACGCCTTCATATCATCAAGGAGTATCTTTCTCCCGAGGCACAATACCCCCAACACTCACCTTTCACCCTTGTGAATGAAAGGATAAAAGTTTGCCAAAACTGCAAAGGCAAATTAAACCTCAGGATGTTTTCATCAGAACTTTGCTGTGAGGGCTGCGGACTCTTAGAGCCTCTGGATGGTATGACCTTCGATTACAACGAGCTCTATGGCGGTGATTACACAATTACCAAAAAAAGAATGACCACCAAACACTACAACTTCAAAAGCTATCTCAACAAACATCTGAAAATTTGTGAACAACACGTCTGCTTGTCCAATGATGAAATATATCATGCAAATGAGACATTCAAATTCATCGAAGAATATCTGCCGAAAAGAATCTCCATACCCTTTGTAGCCCACAAAATCTTGGATGCGATAAAAGGGCCACAACGGCTTGTTAATTACTTCTTGCTGCAAGTCCCAGAAAAATCAATGTGGAAGCATGAACAAAACTGGAAGATCATGCTTGAAAAGATGGATCACGTTGGGTGAGCACTGCCATAGAAACTTTCGTGAGCACTTGGGCCGTCATAATCTTCCTCGTCATCACTGCCGATGCCTGTATACATTAATGCCCGCTGTATGCATCTAGAAGGCGGAATGCCAGGACAAATGGTTCTGTGCATACCCATGTCCACTTCTGGCGAGAAGTGTTCTTGGCATTCATCACATGTTTGTGAAGTGAATAAACGGAAATGGCAAAGGTGTTCCCAGTGATAATGATTTTTTATTGAAAGGCATACAGATTTCATCCTGCGTTTATGAAGGGCCTTGGCAGCCAAGTCACGTTGAATACTCCTTTCAACCAGTTCAAGGATGTAATCCTTGATCATGTCTGGTAAATAGTCCCAATGGGATTCACCAAAAGACAGCAACCATTCGCCGAAGTAGTCTTGATTCTTTGGATTGAAGTCAAGTCCTTGAGCCGTCATTGCCATGTTGGTTTGGTATATACAGAGGATGGGATTTGTCCAATTGGAGATATCGTGCTGTACCAACATTCGCCATTGGGTTTCTTTTCGCGGGAGGGCAACCATTTCTTAAATGACTGTAAACAGTTGTTTTAGAAACTGCTCGATTGCAGCCGGGACAAAGCTCTTTCGGCCGTGGTTCTGTTCGCAGATTCTTACAAGCGTATTTTTGATGCTCAACAAGAGAATGACCTTGTGTGAAATTTAAACCACAATATCTGCAAAGATTGTATTCGAACGTCCCTTTGTTCTTTGCATATAAGTCATCACCTTCTTTTAACTCAATCCCACGCATTTTCAAAAACGCAGTTACAGTCATTGCTTCGTTGCCGAGAGGCATTGTCACCTTTATATGGGTGTGTAGGAATTTCTTCAATTGATTATGTCTCGCTTGCCGTTGCGGGCGGGCTCGGGAAAAAACGCATTTAACCCCCTCTTACGGGGTTTGAGGGAGGTTATCCGGAGTAGTTGTTGGAGAGGGACGTCAAATACCAGTTTTTCGAACCCATAAAATAAGCTGTCCGAGCGGAGTGAGGACAGCTTATTTTATGGACTCGAAAACTGGTATTTGACTCCCTCTCCAACAACTACTGCATTTATTATTCACAGGTTGGCTCCTAGGAGACTTTGATCTTCATTGTTTACTTTGTTTGTGTTGTTAAATATTTTATCTGGCCAATAAAAATTCACTTTCGCTTTGGTAGCTTTCGTCTGGGTCCATAATTTACAAGAAAATTCAATGATAGAAAATGTCACAATCGTAGAAGTGCTGTCAACAGGACCCGGTCCGTATGCCCGGTCCGAAATGGGCAAAAGTTGGACCGGCTAAGAGCGTAAAATAAGCCAATCAAATTCAGAATCTACGATTTCGGCCCGCTGAGATGCTTCAGAAAAAAATAAATTGATGCATTTTACTCATTGGAGTGGCACAACTTTTAAATTAAAAATTTAAATAAAATCTAGAATCGTTCATTTGACAAGGCTAGTAATGAGGCATTTTCAAATTTGTACATCCGTCGTTCGTATGCATATTTTCCTTTTGTAGCCGTTCAAAAGCTACCGATAATAGGAAGGTATTTTGGGAGTAGGGTTGGCGCATAGGGCAAGAACTAACCTTCACCAGTGTTGGCCGTTGTTCGAATTCAGGAAACGGCTGAATAATAGGATTTTTACGAGGTTTTTCTTGTCGTTAATCCGGATTTTGTGCAAGTTGAACATTTCTCAGAAATTTTTAATTCGATCTCGAATCCGGTAGCTTAAGAAACTACTTAGAAGCATTGTCTCTCTCTACCCATACGAATTACCGTTGGGGAAATGTGCCATAGACTATCGTACCATTGGCATTCGATGGAAAATATAATGGGCGCCTCTTAGAAACACCACATTGCCTCTCTCTCTATACCGTATACGAATACTGACGGAATGCTGGAGGCTTACGTGTGGTAGACTGTTACATCATTCAGAAGGGAGTAACAATACTGCTGGTTAATGGTGCTCTGGCCATTTTGGTAGTTTTTATGTTTTTGTTCTTTAAATTTTCAGGCTGGTGTCTTCATGGGTTTCTCCATCACATCTGCCGTACTTGGTGCAATGATCATCGTAACTTACATCCCACAGATTCTTTACGTTAACCAACGTAAACGTATCAGAGATTATCCGGACGAAGATTGGAACAACGCACGAATCACTATTATCGCTATCCTATTGATTCTCGGCATTGCTGAATTTGCGATTGGAATCTGGGCAGCGATATGTTGCTGTTTAATAAAGCCTTGCTGCGTACAGCAACAGGTGAGCGACCTTAAAAAAGTGAAAATAGCTCATCCTCTTCCTTCCAACATTGAACAACAGCAACAGTCAGCATCGCTTCAGCCAAGATGCAATTTATAAGCTTATTTTATGCAAATTGGGACGAAAGATCGGTTCCTCCATTAGTCAGATGACGCGTGTCGTCAATCGATACATCGAAGTCATAGGAATATAATATACAGGGTGTCCCAAAAGTTCGTTCCTCTACTTTACAGGCCTGTATTTTGTTCTGTATTAACTCATGTTATAGCCTTTTAATAAAAACTTTCACAAAAACAATCAGTGTTTTGCTTAGCGGCTTATATTGAAATGAATCCACTCAAAGCCAAAAAAAAATCTTTTATTCACGAGTACAAGCAAGCATCTATACTTTGATCTTCTGTTTTTTCTGTTCAACAAATCGCTAAACTACTCGAAAAAAGCGAACGTTGGGTAGTAAAATGGTCGTCAAGAGCCGAAGATTTTGAAGACGAGAAACGAAGTGGGAGACCTGAGATCTTAAGCGATAAGGCAAAAAAAGTCCTTAAGAAAACAAAGTACAAACGAGGAAAATCAACAAGGCAGCTATCACAACACTTCTGTGTCGTAATCTTCAAGTGAAACAACCATGAAAAAACTTTTCAGTTTGAACCGTAACATGACATTCGTTCAAGACGGGGCACCAGCTCACACAGCTAAGGCCACGAAAACATGGTGCGAAACAAATTTGCCCAATTTTATCGAGAAAGTAGAGTGGCCAGCCAATAATTCATCAGACATCAACCCGATCGAGAATCTCTAGAGTATAATAGATAAATTCACATACGAAGATCCAATCCCGAAGACCATGAAGGAACTAAAACGGCGGCTCAAGCTAGCATAGGCAAACGTCCCGTTTTCCACGCTACAAGAATTATCACTTTACATGCCGGAGCGGCTACAAAATGTGATAAAAAATAATGGAGGCCACTCAGGCTACGGAAACTACGTATGATATTAGTGTACATAACAGTTAAGAACTGCTGGTATTTTGATGCATATATCGCTTGTGAATCAAAAGTTATTTTAATATAAATCAGAGGAACGAACTTTTGGGACACCCTGTATTCCTATGACTTCGATGTATCGATTGACGACACGCGTCATCTGACTAATGGAGGAACCGATCTTTATTATTAAGTTACCATCAACCATCTCCAGGGTGTGAAGCGGTAAGCGTAAAATCGAAAAAAGGGTCATTTCTTGCATCATTTACCAACGTGTATGGCCTTAATGGTTAGATGTGTGTTAGACAGATGAGGTGTAACCGTCACGACAAAACCTTTCACCGTCGTTTGTCAAAACTATACCATTGACATTGGCACACTTCTATCACATTTTGGGAAAAAAATAAAACTGAAAAGCGATCGAGTGGCTTTTACGGAATATGTGATTGCTCGCCAAAGCTAATCTCACTTTTAAATTCCTATTGTTAAAACCAGGAACAGGTACTAGTGATGGACACTGCCAACCCCATTTGGAACGTCATGACTCAGGGATCTGATGGAATGCCTGTGGCTCTACCAGTGCAGACATTAGGCGGCCCAGGGACACCAGTTTCTGTAGCTGCCACAGGCTATCCATTCCAGCCGGCGGAGAACCTTCCTTCGCATGTATGAACTTTTCATAGGTATGAGTGACAGTCTAGTGTGGGATGTGTATGTATATGTGATCAGATTATGCGATAACCTATCCAAGGTACGTTCGATTATACCCTCTTTCCAGTAAAAGCATATACAAATTAAAAACCAGCAACAAATCCCTTATATCGGGAATTTAGAATTACGCCTTGGCACTGATATTTTTGGCGAACGACAATTATGTTTTAACTAAGACCCCCATGATCAAACAAGAAGTAAATTTCCGTACTGACTGCTTTGAAAATAACATACCCATATTTTTCATAATTAGCTCCTTTCTTTCAATTCACTGTTTGATCATCCATGTTTTGCTTTCTCTCAACAGTTTCTTGTCAAAGCTGTGATGTGCTTGTAACTTAAGTGACACAAGACAAAAAAGATATCAAGTAGCGTCTTCTTTAAGTTTTAAAAGAGTAATAATAAAATGCTCAATGCTCTTGCGTTGCACATAACACGAATCTTAAAGGTTACAACCCCGGGTACCAAACCACGAATTTTAACCCCTAAAAGACTTAAAAGGTACAACGACCATCACCGTCAAGTACAATGATGTACTGAACATAAAACATGGTTTCTACAACTCCCCTCTACAACTCCTACTCATACTGTGAACTTGGTAACAAGACTAAGCTTTAAGAAAAGTAACACGGAATACCAGTAAAGAGAATAGGGATGTAACATGGCCGTTACTCATTGCTATCCCGTTAATTGCTTTTACTCATTGATTATAATTAACGTCCAAGAAGCACGAGTATTTCGCTTTCTCAATTTTGTTCAGTGACGGATTCAGACTCCATCGTAAGGGAGTTAATGGGTGGGAGGGGGGGGGGGGGGGGGGGGGGGGGGGGTTAGGAGTTGAAGGGCGAGCCCACGGGCAACTGCTGTTCTGAAAGTAAAATATATTCAGTTTCTCTCCAGTGGACGGGAGTTAAACCCATGACCCTCCTTAACCGGTCGTAAGCTCTAACCACTGATTACTGTTACTAGATTCATATATGACATGCGTCCTGCATACTGCTAGGATCAGTAGTGTGAAAGCGTCATTTCTGGCGATAAAGAGAACGATTATAAATGATTATCGAAGGTATTTGAATAATAAAGTTATAAATGTCAAGCTCAATAATATAATTCAGTAATAGAAATAGTGTTTTGAGCGTTTGGACTGAAGAGATAATTCTCAGTCCCTACAGGGATAAAAAATGCAATACGAGCTTCCCCATACCGGTAGGATGCTTCAACCACTGGGCTTAAAGGAGACGAACGTGGGTAATCGTCGGAAATTTTTTAACAACATCCTAAAGGGTACCAGAATCTCGTTTTGTGGGCGTGGTTCAAATTAGCAGAAGCTAAGAGAACGAGAAGAGCTACCAGCCATTGAATTTTTAGTATTAAAAACTACGACGACTGCTCCTTTTAGTTTGTTGACTAATCAGAGGAACCAAACCCTGTTTTTGTACCTTTTTAAGTCGTGAATACGACTTATCGCGGTTACTGGAGAAAAGTCACTCGCTCATCGTAAACTTTATATTAAATTTATATTAAATTTATATTAAATTGTTGATATGTTACACTTCGGTAATAGCATACATGGAGTACATGAGAGTAAACCAAGTCCGCCATTACGGTCCTTGTGTTTACGAATGTTCGATGAGATGAAACGTCGGTTTGGGAAAACGTTGGGGTTTTTATACTTGTTATTATTGTTTGGCAAGGATATCTGACATTAATAATGAAGGGAAAGGTAAGTTTGTCCCGTAATTTTCATTTTCGCTAGTAAACACATTCCTTCGTGTTTACTAGCTACACACGAAAGTTTTAGAGGTCCTTCTTTGGTAAAAGATATTGGTACGTGGATCTGCAACATAAGGGAAGTAGTCATAATATGTACAATCTAAGAGGATCCACTTTGTGTAGGGTAGGAAAAGATCCGATAGTTGTTTCATATTCACGACTTGGCTCGCAAGGAGCCTTTGATTTGTTTTCTACCCGTGAATTGTTATCTAAATTTTTGGTCAAAAGAGAATATTTCCCGGGAAGCTCGTTACAGTTCATTATTTTTCTAGAAAAGTATTAGTTATTGCAGTAGATACTGGTACTATGTTCAGGCAATTATCTATTCAGGGAATTCAGTTTTAAAAGAGAGTATCACAGGAAGTTAATGTGTGACTAAAACCAAGCCGTCATTGCTCTTATAAAGGCCGGTTTACACTGGCAAAATGTCTTTGATCAAAGTTTATAATTTGTTTTCACGTGTCAAACATTTAAATCGTACACTTGACTTTGCTTTTTTTCCCTTTTTTTACTTCCTTAATTAATATATATATATATATGCCCAAGTTCAGGAGTTGCCATAAAGTCATTATGGTAACAACCGGGAGGGCACATTGTATACATAATTGTATATATATATATATATATATATATATATATGAACCCCCCCAAAATAGCCTAACATGAGCCTAACAGCGTCGCTCTCCGAACAAGCTTAACTAAGGTGAAACTTAACTGAGGTGAAAGGTTGGAAGCACAAGAATTAGGATTGACGAGCGGGCTATTTTTCAATTTTAGCAATTCTCAAAAACAGTATTACGCGACCGTCTACACAGTACATTTAGACCGTACAAAAGTTCACAAAAACAACTTTTTCTCCGTCTACAATAACTAGTACGACTACTTTCCGAATAAAATACAGTTGTTGCTTGTCAAAAATTGCCCGAGAAACTGATTTGGAAATCAAATTGCAAAAATAAACAAACATATTTACATAAGTGTTGTTTTTCGTCTTAAAATCAAACAATTTGTTCTTCGTAAAAATGTTTGTTGAATCAATAGATTATTTATAGAAACGTTGAAGAAATACACTGCCTTTTTGGTCGTTTTTGTCTTTGAATCGAGAACCCAGTCAAATGCAACGCATGCGCAGTTGACCAAAAAAATTGTGACTGGATGTTTTAGCGACTTTCCTCGGAAACGTGCTGATTTCTACGGAACCACTCGTTAGAATTTCACGAAATTTGGCAAAATAATAGTTCCGAATATGCCGAACTCGCCTGTCATCAAAAATTTGAAATCTAACAAAGAAGATTTTTACAAAACACAAACATATTAAACCACAAATTACCGAAGATCCCTCTGTCAAAATTACATGAGACCAGTGTTAACACGCGAGTATTTTTAGGAGTTTACTGGAGACAAATGATGGACAAAATCTAACGACTAGATTTTCTGAAAATAAACGAAACCAGATATTGCAGGCTGATTTACAATCCACCCTGTTGCCATGGCAACACCCTAAAAGTTTAACAAAAATATCAAAATATATAGCTTGTTGCTTAATCGTATGCCTCACCAATTTTGGACGCCCAGACGTTAGTGGTTTTAAAATGACAATGAATGACGCATAGGTAGAGTGAAACTGTGTTCAGCCACCTTAAGCACGTTTTAAAAACAATTCTCCAAAACTACACAAGAACACAAAGAAAAAGTCAATCACAGATTGATATCAACATAAATTCCCATCTAAAAATGTAATCTGTTTTACCTTTAAGTCCCTCGCTTGCTTGGGAATTCTTTAAATCTCCGCTTCTTTGGTTCTAAAATCCGTAATGAAAACAAACATCTCGGCCGGTCGCATTGATAAAAACGTATGAAGTTCCTCGAAGCAAGATTTTATCCCTGAAAGCTCTTCTTTTTCCACTAAAGCGGCTTCTGAGTATCCCTTAATTAGTATCCCTGTCTTGAGTAGCAAACCGCGAAAAATTCAGAGAAATAACGACTTTAATTTAAGGTGGCTCCTAATAGTTTAAACATTCCCATTATGATACATCTATGATATTCAATCACAGCTACACTAGTAAAGTTAAGAGAAAACGTTTAGTACAGGTTTGTAAACACTTAACCAATGAACAAATTTAGGTGGCTACGTCATCAAAATTTTTTCAAAAGAGGCCAAAAAGACCCCATTTTCAACCTTTTGAGGCTAATAACTTCAAAACTGCTCGGTGAAATTTTTTGATTTTTTTATACATTTTCGTCTTACAAACATAACAAACATTTGTGCCAATTTTGAAATACATCTGTACATAGGATTCAGAGATATGTCATTTTTAAATAAATTTAAGGTAGCTCTGAACTCTATGTACAGAATTTTGTAAAAAATTGTTAAAATGTTTCTCTTGCCAATTAAACAAAAATATATCGAAAACAAAAATTTTCACCGTGTAGTTTATAAGTTATTAGCCTCAAATGGTCCAAAATAGCGTATTTTTTACCTCTTTTCGCGTTGCCATGGCAACGAATGATGACGTCATTTGGATACTACGTTGTTGACTGATAAAAGATTTACTGGTTCCAACTAAAAGAGTTTTAGCCACACCATCGATCGGGCTAGCTGTAATAGAATGCAAACGACGAGAGGGCTGAACAATATGGAGCCACCTTAAACGGTTTTCTCCGCTTAGTAAACACAGCTCCAACTAACGTGTTTACCGAGCCTACGTGACATTCGCCATGTAGCCGCGCGAAAAACAAAGCCTCGCTTTGGTTTCAAAATTGCTAAGTTCCCGGATGTTGTGTAGCGTCATACGCGCATGTTTTGCGACGTCATACGCGCCCGCGAGCTAGCCCTGTCCAACACGGGCGGTGGGCGGCACACGCGCCCGCGAAACATTCCGCTAGCCATGACCATGAAAAATGACGGGCATAGGTTTAGTTTTATGAGTATGGGGCTCCGCGAGGGCCTTCGGCCGGCAGATCTCCGCTATAATCGTCGTCCTGCAACATCTGCTAGTGAGATATAGCTGTTTTTAATCATGTTCTTATTTTTGGAGATTAACAGAACGATTAACCAGACAGTGTTCCCAATTAGCACTGCAGTTGCTTATTGTTTATTTTAATTTATTTTACTATATGTACAAACTGTTGACATATTTTTCGTCACATAAACTACAGAAACTTACAACCGAAAGAAAACCTTGACAAGATGCATGACTAGCTCATGTCTTGAAACGAAACTGTTTCGTTTGTGCGTGTGCGTGCCTTTGAAGGTCTTTGATCGAAGATCAAATAAAATAGGACATGTTCTATTTTCGTCAAAGTCCGTCAAAGTGTTTGACCAAAGCGTTGGAAAACAGTTCGCACCATCGAACAGTTTGATCAAAGTACACTTTGATCAAATAAACTTTGACAGTGTAAACCAGCCCTAAAGCATACAAAGACAAGAGACAAGTAAACTAACAATGTCCATTGCGATCCTCGCAGTGTGCTATCAACTTAAGCAGTTGACCTGAAAAAATTCAGGCTTAAACGGGATTCGAACCCATGACTTTGCGATACCGGTGCAATGCTCTATCCACTGAGCTACCAAGCCACATGGATAGATAGTCAATTGTGAGTTCGTAATAACCCGATGATAGTGAAATATATGAATATTTTTAATCCTAAGTTCATCCGCAGTTCACATAGTATGATTTTCATATATTCACATTCAAATGTCCATTCGGGATTTGGAAGGAGGGCTGAACATCTCATATTGCCGTATTATCATGAGCATGTTTTGCCAGATTATTTTGCAAGTGTGCCTCAACAAACTATAACAAAAAACACTATTTAATAGTGTTTATTCTTATTCCGGAATGCGGTGAATTCGAACGAGGCTGTGTTGTACGATCCAAACCCAGAATAAATACGAAGAAAAAAAAGTCAGACACTTTTTGACAACATATGAACATTAAAATTTCAAACAAGTGTCGTAGATATGTTTGGACTCTTTTTTTAATAATAATACACATTTGATAATTATGATAATTATGATATGAGTGGCCAAAAAATGGTCACAGTGATTTTTATTAACTTTACTTACTAAAGAAAAAAAAAAAAAAAAAAAAAACTTTACTTACTAAATTAATGAAAATAAATAAACGATTTCTTTTTTTCTCTCGGTAAGTATTTAAAGCACACACAAGTCGAAGTGGGGGCCGAGCATTCAAATATCAGAAAAAAGAAAATGTCAAATCGAATATAGACACGATTAGGAATCCCAAATGGCTTAATCCTTTCACTCCCAGGGTCAATTGTGGAGACATGTAGTGTGGTTCTAACTTTTGAGTCTGTGGACGAAATCCCATGGTGTGTCCATTCAAATTAAACCTCTTCAGCAGTACTTTTGCATGGTACCATATGTTCTAACTTTTCAGTCTGTGGATGAAATCCTATGGTGTGACCATTCAAATAAAACCTCTTCAGCAGTACTTTTGCATGCTACCATCTGTTTTTCACTATTTTACAAAATGAAATTTGGGGATTTCTTGAATTTTGACTTTTGGCACTCTTGAGAGTGAAAGGGTTAAGGGAGACCGGTTGGCTATTTACAAGCTTGCCGAGGAGTCTGACTTGGCTCCGTACCGTAAAACAACCCCATTTAGTGGTCAGAGCGATACTTGAACTCAGGACCTCTTCCTAACCACTCGACCACGCTGCCTCCTCTAGAAAAGTCAAGGTATTTAATTCAATTTTTGTATTTTATTGTTTCTCTCATACGGAATTGAAAAGAAAAGATATTATTTCCGTGAATCATATGGGCTGCAACTTTAATGGTTACACACTGAATGATGAAATCAAACATTGCAAAAAAAAAAAATGGCTAATTTAGGTGCTAAATATTTTGTACCTAAATTTTACAAAATAGTCATGAAATAACTGGCTTATTTTGTTTTTTGTTTGTTTGATTTTTCTATCGAAAGAAATTTAAAGCAACTACTCTAAATGTGAGGCATATAAGTGAAAATAGCAAAATGCCAAGAAACCCTTTCATGCTTTTCCAATGCTGTTCAGCCCTTTGGTGTCGCTATTCTTAGAAACTTGTTGTGACCGGTTATGAGAAACAAAACCCGGTATTGCTGAGAGATATCGCTGACCAGTTAACTTTCAGACGGATTCGTGCCCAGAAATGTTCTGTCTATCTACGAAAGAGAACGCAAAACTAAGATGAAAGAGAGGCTGCGTGGTACCTCCACACCAACGCTTGTGACTCTGGGATAACGAGGGAGGCAAGGCGTCAATAGCCGACCAGGACGTCATGGTTTTCATTGCAGATTCTGTTGCTGCTGCTAGTAGCATTACTGGCATTGACTGAAACATATTCCACGCATTGTAGTAGGGGATTGATTGGCATAATATCTGATACAAATGTAAAATGTGCTTTCGTGTCTGTAAGTCGAAGAAAACACGTGATTGATCTGTATTTTTCAGTGGTGTTTGTTGTGTGGTTGAGATTTTAACTAGAATGAATCTATTCTTTTATTCATCTTCAATTCAATGTTAAAACTTAACGTATTTTTGGGACCCAAGCAAACAGACCTCGCCCAAAGCAATATTCCAGGCTAGCACCAATTGAATTATAGATATGGGACTTCAGTATAACCTTTTTAAACGCTGACCGAGGAGGTGTTTTAAATCATTTTCCAAATATTTGCGACCATTCTTAACCAAGGGAGAATGCGGACTATAGCTTGACAAAAAATGGTTCTGTGCTCTTTTTTCCGACAAATAAATAAGTAAACACAGTTGCTTGTACAATGGCAAATCGAAAAGAAATTAATTTCATTCTCGTACCATCGATAACAAGCAACAGAAGAAACGTTTAAACGCAACCAACCTAAGTCACGGGATCTTTCTCGATCCGACTGACTGAAACATCGCTAGAAGAGATGGAGAGAAGAGTGTTAGCCCCAAATATATCTCCTGGGGGTTGAGTGAGTGGAAAGCGTTTCGTTTCACCTGTAATCTTTACAACTATTCCACCCCCGTTCCCCCACCGCCCCTCCTTAAAAAATACTATAAACGAGTAAAAGAAAATATAATACCGCAACATTCCCGCAACATTATGTATAAAAATATTAAATAAGTGGTCTTTTTTTTGGAAAGAAAGAAACTAAAAGGAATAGTTATTTGACATTCTTTAATCAAGTAAAAATAAAATTAATGATTATTGTTATCTCAAAGCAAAATTCTCACCTGCTTTGGCAAAAGTTCAAAATCACATCATCGCCAATCAACACAAATGGAGCCCAGTATCTCACAGCATTGAACTTGTCTGATTCCCGCATCCATTTCATTGCCTGGCTGAGGGACATACTGGCACTCTGTCCTTCCATCAAATGTTCGTAGAGTTTTCTCATGAACTCAAAAGTAGCTTCGTCATCGATGGCCCACAGTGACACAAGAACTGAATGAGCACCGGCGCCTAAAAAGGCACGTGCAATACCCACCACACCTTCAGCTTTGATCTTCCCTCGCCCGCTATGACAGCAGCTTAGAACAACTAGTTGTGCTTGCAATTGTGCATTCAGCACATCTGATATCGTCAAAAGAAAGTCTTCCTCTTTTGGTCTTTTGTACCGTGTAGGATTAGGAGACAAAACTATTTCACCGGTTTCGGCACATCCATGGGCTGCAATGTGTACTAAAGCAACTGAGTTTAGTCTGCTTATTACTTCAGCTTTTGTTGCTTTTTGTCCAATAAGAGGTTCAGTCTTCAGAATTGCACCGATCATTTCTACTTCTTTTCTAGCACCCGGAAGCTGTATGACTCTCTTTCTCCTGAGGCGGACATTCTCTACCCACGGATCGCCAACAATTAGTGCACCAGACGTGTTGTGGTACCTCTCCGGACATTCCGCCAGCAGATTTAAACTGGTTAGTGAAGGAACCAGTCGAATTCTGAGCGTTTCAGACAAGTACCTTGAATTCTGGTCCATAAGAGCAGCAAAAGGAACCAAGAGTAATGGACCATCAGGGACAATGATAGCTTCATTATCTTGTATCAAGTGCTCAATCGGGCCAATAACCACGTCATACAATACTTTCAATGCATTGCCCTTACCGAGTATTTGTCCTATACCATCTGGATTGCCATCACGGCACACTGCAGACCCATGATCTGTTGGCTCATCCAGGGAACGATTCTCGCACATGACACTTTTGAAAACACCAGTCTCTCTGTAAGCTTCGTCAATCAGAGACTGCAAAGAAACATTGATTAGTTTTTGCTCGAACTGACATTCCTGTCCCTTGTGCAGTACCCAGAAATTGATTGATCCAGTGGCTACTGCAAGAAATATCGTCGATGATGAAATGTAGCTTGAAATTAGAGAGATTGATTTCAGTTGGTTATCAGGCAATGGCAGAGCTGATTTTATGCCATACTGTGATTCCATGAGATCTATCAGAGCCTGCGCACGGCCCCGCTCAGCTGTTAAAAGAGCTTCAACTGGCTTGTTCTGTTCCAATTGAACAATCCATAAAGCAGTGTACACATTTTTATACTGATTGCGAAGACTTATTTTCCATTCGTCTTTTGAAAGAAGTTTCCTGACTTCATCAAACAGTCTCACGCTGCATGTCAATAAATGCTGAGCTTTTCCTTTATCACCGACAGAGTGATAAGCAGTGCCAAGGTTACAGTATGCCGTTCCTTCGGAGGCTTTGTCTCCAACGCCTTTGGCAATACTAAGAGCTTGCTGGTATTGCTCAATGACTATTTTGAAATCCCCGTTACGACGATAAGTAGTGCCAAGGTTATTGTATACCGTTCCTTCTAAATTTTTGTTTCCAACCTCTTTGGCGATACCGAGAGCTTGTTGGTGGAAGTCGATCGCTGTTCTAAAATCGCCTAGAGAACTATAAGCATTTCCTAGGTTGGTGTATTCTTTCCCTTCCGAAACTTTGTCTCCAATCATTTTGACAATATCCAGAGATTGCTGGTGGAACTCGATGGACTTTTCAAAATCACACAGAGAAAAATAATCACTGCCAAGATTACCATATGCCATGCCCTCTGACGCTTTTTCTCCAAGCTCTTTTGCGATGCCTAGAGCTTGCTGATGGAACTCGATGGCTAATTTAAAATCACCGAGAGAGCTGTAAGTGTTGCCAAGATTGGTATATGCCATTTCTTCTGAATGGATGTCTCCAACTTCTTTGGCAATACTAAGAGCTTGCTGTAAAAAATCGATGGCTCTTTTGAAGTCACCGAAAAAGTGAAAGACAATGCCAAGGTTACCATATGCCTTCCCCTCAGAAGCTGTATCTCCGGCGTCTTCAAAAATACTGAGAGCCTGATAATAGTATTCGATGGCCTTTTTTAAATCACCTATACAGACATGAGCAATTCCAAGATTACATAATGTCATTGCTTCCCTGACTTTGTCTCCAACGACTTGAAAAATATTGACAGCTTGCACGTGAAACTCGATAGCTTTCTTTAAATCGCCGAGAAAGCGACAATCATTTCCAAGGTTGCTATATGCCGCTCCTTCTAACCCTTTGTCTTTATCCTCTTTTCCAATACTAAGAGCTAACTGCTGGAACTCAATGGCTCTTTTAAAATCACCGAGATAGTGATAACCAATCCCAATATTTAAATAGGCCCATCCCTCTCTTTTCCTATCTCCTACTTCTTTAGCGACACCAAGATCTAGATTATAGTACTCATGGCCTGTTTTGAAATCACCATGTTTGAAATATTCAGCGCCAAGACTGCTATAGGAATGTCTTTCTTCATGTCGGCTTTTCTCTCCTCCGACGAACTGAGAAAGTGAAGGGAATGCTTTTAGTCAAAACATAGTTAGTTATAGCTTATACTTACACCGCATTAAGTTTCTTTCCTGCATTTCTTCATTTTTGACACGCGATCTGGAGGTCATTGCTAATACTTTCCTTAATAAAGCTGCGTTCTCAGGCGCAAGCGTTAGAGCTATTCGCATCTGTGGGTTACCAAGGCTCACAACGGTTTGCATTGCTTAAAATACCGGGACAACTGGGACAATAAAACTTCCTTTGAGGTTACTGACAGCTTAAGAGTGTGTTCTCTAAGACTTTTTTCGTACCCGCGATATCAGGGGCACACAACGAACAATCTTTGGTAAAATGTATTATTTTACTCAAATAAAATGATATAAAAGCATTTCCAGGTGTTCTTCTACGTTGCTGGGAAAAATATATCTGTTCCTTTTTCCCAGCATAACACATAGGGAAATTCCCAGCCAGCTGGATAAAAAATGTCTGTTTCCCAGCAGCAATTAAAAAAAATGAATAAATGAAAAAAAAAAACAATAATAATAAGTTACCAAAAGGGGCTTGGGAACTAATGAAACATTAATGGAAAACTATTTGAAGCTTTTTGTTTATTGTTTTGTACATTTACTGCCGTCTCCAACTTAACCTGTTCGGGTATCTCTAAGTACTGCTTAAATTTGTTACTACGAAGCTGAACCCCTTAAGCCCCAAAGTGTCCTCCGATTTTCTTCGATCCAGTCTCTTTTCGATCTGCTCAAGTTAGCCAGCACAGTTTGTTCTTGCGACTCCTTTCTCAAGTCAACCAGCGCAAAAATGGCAATTAAAAAAATATGTACAGAATATTTTGCCAGCCACCAAGAATTCCGCTGGGGAACAGATAAAGTGAGGAACAGATTCGTTGGGTGCCCCTGCGATATCTCCAATGAAACGACAGAAAACCGTATTTTTACAATAATCGTTTGAATTGTCGCGCGCTGATTGGCTAATGTTTATTGCCGATAAAAGTACAGACGGATAAAACTGACGCCGTCAGCGAACGTTTTGCTAACCTTTTCAGTGCTGCTACTCGTGGATCCACAACACTTTGACAATGTTATGACGACATTTATCATCCATAAGAGGACAGACACATAAAAAACCGACGTCAATTTGTAAGATAGATCGTTTAATAAACTGATGAAATGTGGAATCTAAAGATGGCGCGACAATTAAACTTTAAAAAGTGCACGACTCCTCAAAAGTAAAACTGACGATGTTTTCCTAACTGAATAATCCGCTTTCACGTTAGTGCGTACAACAAAACAAATGGACCTTCAATTACGTCAATCCGAAGACGAGGGATCAACGCTGAAGTGTTTTGGGCTTTCATGATTGGTTTTTGAGGATATTGTTGAGCGACGCAGGCTAATGTGTCCAAGGAATGTAGATTTAAGCTAGTTGTGGCAAAAGTTAATGTTTGCAATTACTAACATAAATAGAGCGAATTTTCAAGTTTTCGGCTTCGCCAAAGTGAATGATATACCATCGACTAATGAAATGAAACACAAAGACTCTCCGTAGAAACTCGTGACAGTGTAGTTCGCCATTAAAATTCACGAGGACGGTATTTCGCCGTTTAGTAGAATATTTCAAACGGATATTTGCATTGGGGAAAGCCACACTATTATATCCATTAATGAGGAATTTTAGTCCTGGCTAGCTGTCAAACTTGACTCCTTAACTACTAAACCTGAAAGGGGGCAAAGTGGGGTGACTTTAAAACTTATCGATAAAGTTGAAATTGTACCAAACAGTTCTTAGGATTGTGTGTTGAATATTTTCGCCGAATTTATACATCGTGGACAAAAAAGAAACATTTTAAGGATAGGTGCAGTCATTACAACACCTTTTCTTCCTTAGCTCCATTTTCTGATCCGCTTCCCCTCTCTTCTGTACCAGCGCCTTTGGCTCTTTGTGAAATGTCTCTAAGTTCCAACAGAATCTTGTTTCCGTTTTCAGTCTTAAGACAAAGTTAAGATATGTAATTCATTTTAGACATAAGAAAAAAAGCGAGGGTATCACATGAGATTACTTTCATTCCATGGTAACCAACAAGCCAGCTAGCGTTAACCATATAATCAAGTAACCTACCTCCTTACCCCAGTACCTCATTACTTACCAACCTAACAACCAACTAATTAATCAACCGATCAATTTACCAACTTATGTAACTGGGGTGGTTTTTAAGGCGCAAAAAAAAACTAGAATGTACATAGTCGGTATTGGGCAATATTGGTCAAGGCGACATCTATTCCCAAATACGGATCGAATAATTTTGTCGTTAATTTATTTTTTTACCATAACTGTAAAATTTCCGGCGTGCTTACTAGCCGAGAGCTATTGTTTATAAGAGTACAAACCATTAATGACGTCATTCATCACGCAACCCGCATCTAACACACGGGAAAAGAAATGATTTTGGCTTCAAGAAAAAATTCAGCCGGTTTGGTTTGCAAGATAGCTGCTTTCCCTGTCTATTGTCGGCGAATTTTCGCCGTTTCTAATCAAATACTACATTTGCCATTGGAAAAACATCCACGCTAGCCAAAGCTCAACTTTGGACGGTTGTGGAATCGAGGATTTCGGTAACCTGGCAAACTTATTCAAGTCCAAAGAGAACTCGAAACACTAGACTAATCATCCAGCAAACTCGTCACTGCCACAGAGCAAAATATGCTGGTTACGAAGTGGAAAGAAAGGTAAATAAACAAACGACTTGAACGTTTACTTCGTATTCCTGTCTGTGAAATCAAACGACTTTCCGTGATGATCGAAGTTTCAATGCGCTCGATGCCTTTTTTAAGTTTATTTCTCTGGTTTTTGAAGCCAATTTGAACATGATGGTTGCAAGTAAAATGTTGTTTTTTTTTATGGTAAAAAGCAAACATTGTTTATCAGACCAAACGACACTTAAATGGCCAACTAAAACAAAAATCTATTATTATCTCTAGAGTGTTGCTTTGCTAAATTAGCAACCAAATTTTAAGGTTAAGTTATTCCTATTTCATGAAGATTGTGTATGTTTGTATTTGTATTAAGTACTCTTTCTGCGTTTGATTTAAATAGATGTAACATAAAAAGCAAATTTGATGATCGAAGATTATTTTCAAGGTAGTGTTATTTTCTCATGATTATGAGAATAAAGTGACAAATTCAGGGATAGTTTACTCAGTGAAAAGAATCATTCCAAGGATACTGCTAACCCTTCGTCGCACCATGCGACGGCTTCTTCAAACATATCCAGCTTCACACAGGCACTCGCTCCTGAAATCACATGATCGCATGACCTACTTAACTTTTATTGCAGCTACACTGTTCATTGTACTAATGTCATTCTTAAAGGGATAGTATCACGAAGTCGAAACTTGAAAACGTCGGCCCACTTTTCAAGTTTGATTCCGCAAATTCAAAAAGGCCGTCGAGAAGTGGAGGTATTTGTTGAATCAAAAAATCCGTTTTGATAGCCAAAAGAAAGAAAAAAAATCACTTTTAACAGTGATATGTCCAAAAACAGTGCCGCGCGTAGAACCTCGTGATACTGTCCCTTTAAGTTAACTTATGACTGATTATTGCGCGAGCTTACACGCATTGTGCGTGGATGTCACCTTCTTCCGCGAGAAACGACCAACCTACTGTATGGGGTTAGGTTTGCGTTCTTAAGTGTGCGTTTTTTGGTCATTTTAAAAAATATATACCGTATTTCCTCGAATAATGGCCGTCTCTCGATTAATCGCCCCACTTTGGTGAGAATATTTGAAATAATCGCCTCCCTCAATAAATCATCCCCCCGTCACTCCTCCCCTTTCTTTCACCTCTTCCCATTCATTACTTCTTATATAGGAAACAATTACAAAAAAGTTACAAAAGCACGGGTTTCATACAGTTTTTCTATAGTGAAGTTCGTGTATTTAGCTCTTTCCTCTATTTCTTCAGATACCACGCAGCTGTTAACAACCTCTAATTTCATTGGACCTGGGTATCACGCAGATCTATTGTTTTCAGGGCTAGGGTCCATTGTTGTGTTGTTTGTTCTATTGTTTTCTTAGCAAATCAGAGAAGACCTTGTAAGAGCTTCGTACTGCCCCTATTTCTTGGAGCTCTCTAATTAGCACAATAGTGCATTAGCACTTCCAGCGGGCAATATTTGAAAAAATCGCCCTCCTCGATTTATCGCCTCCCCGAATAATCTCCCTCTTAGCTTTGGAGTGAAAAAATTAATCATCGCGCAGGCTATTATTCGAGAAATACGGTAGTGCAATATTACATTATCAAAGCTTTCTTTTAACTTCTAATTAATTGTAAACCATCTTTTATTTAAATGGTATGTTGCAGTCAAAAACATTTCAAAAGTTTACCTCTTTCTATGGCCTTTATGTACGTTGGGTGGACGTTTTTCGCCGCCTTTGCATCACTCAGGGCCGCGTGATAGTCGTCTGTTAAAAATAATTATATCTGTTGGAAAATTACCCCGTTCTCGATGTCGTTGTTCAGTATAAGAACAATTCAGTACAACGAAACAAGAGGAGAGAACCAACAACAAACTCAACCCACATATGACGCCGGGACCGAGAATCGAACTCGGGCCACATTGGTGGGAGGCGAGTGCTCTCACCACTAGACGACCCCTGCTCCCCTGAGGTATCCAATTACAATCCAATTACAAATAAATTACAATTCAATTACAATTCCTGAGGTATCCAATTACAGCTATCCAATTACAAAAAGTTGTAATTGGATAGCTGTAATTGGACACCCACGTGACCACGCGCCAATTACGTGAGAAATAAGCGCGCAGATGACCAATCACAATCGAGAATTTTGTTACTGATACGATTATAATGTAAATTGGCCACCGCGTAAAGAGATTCAAAAGCGGAGGTTTCGAGCCCAAGCCCTTCGTCAGAACAAATCAATGCAATGAAATGGAACTACGCTATTGGTGGAAATACGGAAACGTGAAAAACAAGAAAAGAATGGGTAAATGAAAAGCGTTCGTGATTCCGCCGGGATTACGAGTGCCGGAGATGAATTTTTGCTCTAATTTTTACGGTTTGGTATAGGGAATGGTCGCAGATCACTATGTGTTGTTTAGAATGATTGGGGAGACTAAATAAAAAATGCAGAACAAAAAGGATACAGAATAAACTCTTACCCAGAAGGAAAAGAACAGTCGCTCTGTTTGTCAACAATATGGCGGTAACGGTCTGATCCTTGCAGCCTGCTTGGATTGCTTGAGTGTACCAGTGAATGGCGCTGTACCACTCTCCTTTTCTGTACGCGTCATCACCTTTACTTTTGTAAACTTCAGCCCTCGCTACACAAAACAATAGTATAAGATGAGTGTGTGTTTATGGTGGCTTGAAATTGTAGTTTTTAGTATCTTTGAGGTAAAGCAGTTCTATTATATTTTTTGCGAAGGGATGTCATGTTGGTAGTTTTTTTAAATAGCTTGCAATATGACCATTTAATGGCTTTTTGTGGTTGCTTTTAAAAAATTGTTCACCTATTTTATTATTGTCTAGTTCGTGGTCTTGTTTTAGAACTACGCGATCGAACTTGCACTTCCAGTTTGCTGTGACTTTCTCTTCATGCTAAGGAGCTATGTCAAAACTGCTCTAAATTGAAACAAAGTACCATTGTAGAACACTATGAAGAAGATATAAAGTGAATTTTCAAAAAGAGAATCAGAAAAATAATCAAAGTTTTTAGGCTATAAACTTATAAAGAAATGATGCAATTTCTTCAAGTTTTAATTCATTTCCACCCTGGACATCTGCAGCCAAGACACTTCATTTTACTCTCATAGCACAAGTAGAAAACAGGGCGTTTGAACAAAACAGGACCATTATTTTTCGGTTTTTACTTATAATATGTCTTTTGTAACATGAAAATTGTGGCATATCCCCTTTAATTTTTTTTACTTTAAATTATCTTTTCGTACCTTTTGTCTCCGCCTCGACCTCCAATGTTTGAGCTACAGACGGTATGATGTCGCCACTTGAATGTAAAGTGTCTGGTGAACTACTCGCCATTACAACTTAGATTAGTCCAGAAATTTAATTAAGTTAATTTGCCGACGTTGCTGCCTGGAAAACAATTAGAGGAATTAACCGATGATTTATTCTTAATTTAAACCAAGCGGATAACTCACTAAAAATGAAGACTACATCATGGTCGTGAGTGCAACAAATGCTTATAAATCTCCCTTGTAGTATTTATTTCTATTTTACTCGTATATATTTCACACATATTTTTATAGTCGTGCGATTGTATATATATTTTATATCTATTGTATATATATATATATATATATATATATACACTGATTTACAAAAACATAGCTATTTGTGAAATATATATATATATGTATATATATTATATATACCTTTTGTATTCCCATCAAATAGGTGACGTTTTTGATGGGAATACAAAAGGTATATATATAAGATATATATTTCTCAAATAGCTATGTTTTTGAAAATCAGTGTATATATATATTATATACACTATATACGCTGAGGAAGGCCGAGACGGCCGAAACGTCGAGCTAATTAAAACGTTAATTTAAATTGGAGTTGGTTTCTTGACTTTTACACTTATTTTGACTTATTATAGCGCGAAAGCGCGCGTGATATCGCCTAATACTTAGCCGACGAGGCCGTAGGCTGAGTCGGCTAAAATTAGGCGATATCACGCAAGCTTGAGCGCTATGACAGTTTTATAATTCAACACATTGATAACAAAGCACAGTTTGAAGAAAAAATTATCGCCGACAAACCTTTTATTTTAAAAAAAGCTTACATATGTTTTACCGCGCGAAACTAGCAACATCACACAGTTCATGAATGAAAGTGGCGCCTTTGTCAATATTGTGCAAGCTTGAACACTATATAAACTGTTTTATAATTCAACACATTGATAACAAATCACAGTTTCGAGAAAAAATTCATTGAGATATACAACCTTTTATTAAGTAAAAGGCTTACAACAGTATTTTACCTCGCGCCATTTATTACACAACAAGCAGCGAATGTCAAAACGTTTGCGGAGCTAAAATTAATTTGAGAGATTCTACGAAGAGCTTTCGTCTACGTAAAGAACGAGACAGAGTAGTGATTACACAAATAAAACACAGTAAAATGGCATAGAATTTTTTAGTTACAAGTGTTTCGTGTCTTAAAAAGTTCAATTCAGAATCAAAACAAACTGAACAAACGCTACCTAAACATAGCGGCGAAAAGTCTGAAAGAACTGCAGCGTGGACAGTATGTCACAAAAATTTAAAGCTAAAGGATACACTGAAGAAACGGTTAAAACATCGTTACCTGTAGTTGATGTGGCTTTTAGTCCTTTCCATCAGCGCACTAAATTTTCAAACATCGAGGTACGAGCTGAGTCGATCGCTGTTGTTTACAAACTTGCTCGTTTTAGTTCCTACAGCCGGAGTGGCGTCAATCCGCTTAAAACAAAGATCAGAAACTTTTCCGAGGAAGTATCAAGTCTAGTCATATTCCAGAAGTGATTACTAAAGGCATTTTCCAAAAATTGTGCTCCTTCATTCACTTCTTGTCGAGCGGTTGACTTTGAACCAGTTTTTATTCAGCTTCGCCAAGAAACACTGCACTGCAACCGCGACAACGCGAAAATTTCGCGCCTTTTTTGTCCAATTATGTGATCAATAATTTTTCTCTTTTCTTTTCTTCTCTTTTTTTTCGTTCCTTTCCCTTTTTTATCTAATAGTTCACGCATTTTTCTCCCAAAAACACGAAAGTGCAGGCAGCAGTCATTTTCATTTTCCTTCAAAATGCGAAATTTACCGCCATCGTTGGATATACGTCATGTAGACATAGCGTAAATCGATAACTTTTTGACCATATTTGGGCAGTGTATCAATGTGTTGAATTATAAATATATATATATATATGTTATACCTATTGTATATATTATACCTATTGTACATATATTTTATACCTATTGTATATATAGCTGAATGTTTTAAAACGATGTAAATGATGTAAATTATTGCAATTTCACTGCAACTACTAGGCCAAATAAGGGTTTTCGGGTTTTAACCCCGATCAGCGTGAAAGTCTCAGAAAAGAGAGAGAAGAGGGAAAGGGAGCGAATATATATATATATATATATATATATATATATATATATATATATATTTCACCTATTTTTATATACATGTATATTTTATATCTATTGTATATTGTTATACCTATTTTATATATTATATTTTATAGCTATTGTATATATAAATAATAAATATACAAAATTTCACCGTGATGAAGACCGGTAAACTCGGCCGAAATATAGGTGACAGCTCAAAATAATATCTTTTTGAGTCTTCATTTGTGATACTTTATATAATATATATATATATACTTCATTTGTATATATATAATATATATAATATAATATATATATATATATACTTCATTTGTGATACTTTATGTTATATATTATGCAGAGAATGTTGTTCCAGGCTTCAGAAGTTATTCATCGCTTTATTGCTTAAATATATTATACTTACTTTTATATATATACTTTATACCCTTTTTTATATTAAGCATATTTTTATATCATATGTATAGTTGAGTGTTTTTAAACAATAAATAAATTTACTCACTTCAGTTCAGTAGTTATGTAACGAGGTTTGAGAATTTTCTTAAATCCCTTGTCACCCAATCACTAAAAAGACGTTTTTGACACCCTATTTTAAAAATCGTATATTGAAAAAGCCTTTACGTTTTTTTCCGCGTGTTTCTCTTACAATATGCAGTATTCCCTAGCACCCTCCCTCGAACAAGCGCTCCTCCCCCCTTAGCGTAATAGGATATGAAAACAAAATATCGGATTGCAACATCCATAATAATTCAAACTCACGCTTTGAACGTACTATATTACGCGCTACCATTCACTTTGAACATGTTCAAAATTATCATGATACAGTCGAACCTCTCCTTACGGACACCTCCATTATGGACACTGGATTTGGTCAAAGTAAATTCTCCATATATTTTCTATTAAAATAACCTATATAATACAGACCTTTTATCTTTAGATAAATTTCAATGTACTCCAATGATTACAAATGATATAATTTACGTTAATCCAAACAAACATTTTAATGAAAGCCACACGGAACTAAAACGGGAGTTAGGGCCATTTGGAAGTATAATAGTTTTCATCGTTTGACCGAGTACGCTGAGTACGTGATACCCGTGATAGTCGATCCTAGTTTTTCGATCTCGGCTGTTGCAAACTCGAATAGCGGGCTCAGTGTTTATCACAAAGGCCGAAAAACGTCACGGGGTCTGTCGAAGCCCGAAATCAAACCAAATATCAGCCAACAAGTTATTTAATCGAGTTACATGACCTGATAGTCGAGTTCTTCACATTAAGACCCATATCTAGCTGTCAAGCAACCTAAGTAAACTATGATTCAGCGATGCAGATATCTTGCCACACGATTTCTGCCGTCTTGAGGGAACTGTTGCAGCCTAGCCACGCCTTTGTTTTCAAATATGGTGAACCGGGTCATGTTCCAGATCGAATATATTATGAAGGGTTTTATCGAATGAAACGATGTTTTTGACATCGCGTTATATTAAACGATAATTAAACTCTATCTAAAGTACAAAAGTAATAGATCATTTATCGAATGCATATGGGAAATTATATCGAACATATATGGCAATTTATCGAATGTTAATATTGCATTAATCGAATATTGGCACATGACGATGTTATTTTGTTGGAAAAGTATTCAATTCCCTTGCACGCGATACACTGAAGTCGCAAGTGAAACAACTAAGCATACAAACGTTACACTCGTAGGATCAATGGACAGCACAACGCGAGTATCGACCTCCTGTCCTTTTCTTTCACAAAGGAAGTCGCACAAAGCAAATGTGATTTGTAAACATTTCTTTTTGAGCTTTTAACGTTTCCTCAAATTTACCTCTTTACGGATTTGCATTGAAAAGGTAAAATTACAGACACACAGTAAGGCGTTATAGCAAACTACAGTTTTATTTTAGTTAATGCCACGTCGAAGTTTCGAAGGAGCAAAATTAATGTATTTTGGTTTCGAAGGAAGTGGCTCTACAGGGAAGTCAGACAAATAAAGTAATATTATGAGTGTGCTGAATGAATTACATAGTGGACTGCCCCCGAAATTTGCTCTTTATAAAAGGGTACTCCTCTGTTCGTTCAGTTTGATTGATATCTTTATATTTGTTTCCTAGATGATTTATACCAAACAATCGTACTAAACACGTTCGATAATTTCTCCAAATTAGTTTTCGTTTTCATACGTGACTTCCGCTCTCAAACAAGATATGCAATGGTGTTAGGCTTCGCCGGGGGCAAGTTCTTTATCATTCTTCTTCTTAGGTGAAGATCTTTATAATTACACCGCAGACTGAAAGAGTAACCTTTTTTGGTAGAATGAAAAGTTCAAACAAAAATTTCAGTACTGGAATTTATAAAGTGACGTTTACTTACAAGTGTTTTTATTCGGGGTGACGATTCTCTGCTAATCCTCTTCGCATTTAACCACTTGTACACGCGATAACCATATATCACACAGATAAAAGTTGTTGCAGGTACCACTGAGTCGGCTCTTGTCTGTGCTCGATAGTTTTTCCCTTAACTGTGTCGCAGTATCGTTTTATTATTATTATTATTATTATTATTATTATTATTATTTTATGTATCCTTGTATGTTTGATGGTTCGTAGAGCAAACTGCGGAATTTGCGGCAACATTTTGGAACTAGTTTACGGCTTTTTCGAAAACGTTTGTTGGATGTTGCAATCTGATATTTTCATATCCTATTACGCTAAGGGGGAGGGGGCGCTTGTTCGAGGGAGGGTGCTAGGGAATACTTGTCTGTGTTCGATAGTTTTTCCCTTAACTGTGCCGGCTTGTGTCGTTTTTTTTTTATTATTATTATTTTATGTATCCTTGTATGTTTAATGGTTCGTGGAGCAAACGGCAGAATTTGCGGCAACATTGGAACTATTTTACGGCTTTTTCGAAAGCGTTTGGTGGATGTTACAATCTGATATTTAGTTTTCATATCCTATTACGCTAAGGGGGAGGGGGCGCTTGTTCGAGGGAGGGTGCTAGGGAATACTGCATATTGTATAATTGTATTTTAACTAACAAAGGTAGGCATGAAAAAAAAAATGAATGACGGAGTTTAAAGTTTTAAAAAATAACAGAAAGCGAAATGCGAGACCATGCATTTAGCTCAACGTTTCGGAAAATCATCGCGACAACGACTTTGATTGAACAGTTTCATCTTCTATAGAGCGTGACGAAGGCCATGGCAGCCATATTGGTGTTCCTAACAAAATAAGTTAATTAGAATTATTTTGTACGGGAACACCAATATGGCGGCTATGACGTCAAGTGAAAACGCTCTATAAATCCTATTACAGAGCAGACCTATATTATGACCGTCATTCATGACCGGTCATTTAGCAGCACAAAAGCAGTATTATAAACATTTGGATGGAACCCAAGATCACTTTGCATTATTGTTGCATTATTCTACGTTTATCCCTACTTTTTTTGTTGCCTGACGACCCAAATAACGGCTGCGTAGGAAACTACATTATCCCACTCGAGTTTTGAATTTAGGAGTGACATCTCTAAGTGAACTCACGCAAAT
This sequence comes from Dendrophyllia cribrosa, assembly GCA_024195265.1. NCBI lineage: Eukaryota > Metazoa > Cnidaria > Anthozoa > Scleractinia > Dendrophylliidae > Dendrophyllia > Dendrophyllia cribrosa. The sequence continues at coordinate 20,662,688 of JAJLRJ010000005.1, forward strand.
GACGTTATATCGGTCTTGCAGGTAGCAACCATAACGACGTTATAATTAAACGTTTTGTTTTTGAACATAAAAAGTCTTCAAGATCACGAACGTCGCAGAATATTGACCGACAAGGAAAAAGGAAAGCGGTGGCTTTTTTATAGTGTTACCTTCCATTTGTCAGTGTAGCATTGAACGAAACAACCTTTCAAACTACCTACGGTAAGTAAAAAACAACTGTCCCAAAATACCCCTAAACTTTTTATGTGAAGCGTGAATGGGGCTATTTGAGACTTTTATTTATTCGTGATACGTGATTTTTAATTTCAAGATCTTTTAACGCGATTGTGAATTCAATTTTTTACTTTAACGTGACCCGTGAACGAAGTGCTGAATTAAACGTGATTCGTGAATCATTCTGTTTTGCTTGAGTTCATTTCTGTGTATGTATAGTAAACACTGTAGAGTGTTTTGAAAAATGTGCGTCTTTTTCCTACATTACGTCACTCATTTTCAGTCAGAAAGAGACAACGCTGTGATCAGGCCCCGGTTGTTCAAAAGGTGGATAGCGCTATCCACCGGATAAATCACTGACAAGTGGATAAGCATTAACAAAATCCTTTGTGTTATACACTGGATAGTGATTTATCCGGTGGATAACGCTATCCACGTTTTGAACAACCCGGGGCAGGACAATAAGATTTCCTCAATTTTTGCGTGAACGTGAAAGTACTTTTGTAATTATTCATGATCCGTGAAAATGTCCGATGCTTTTACGTGAATGAATTTAGCAAAGGGGTATAGGGAACCCTCAGCAATGAGTGCTAAATTCTAGTCCTGTTTGCCTAAACTTATATCGCTCAATAATCAAAGCTCTCATCTAACCGAGGGCTTGCTTGAAAATTAGCTTGAAATTTAAGTGGAGAGCAGTAGAAGCGTGGGTGCATATCAGTTTTCCCATTATTAAGTATGTATTTGGTGTTAATGTAGAAATCGAAAACAGCGGGATTGGGGAATTTATGCCATTGGGTTCGAGTAAAGTTCTAATTAAGTTTAAATTAAATTCGAGTAAGAGGTTAAGCAATGATTTCAGTATTGAAAATGTATCGGTTAACCCTTAAGGAGTGACTTAACCGGGCTACGGGATAAATGCTTAGCTTTCATGCTGAATCAGGGCAATTGGCTTCTGCTCAGAGACACTGTTTACCGACTTATACTAAAACTTAATTCAAAGTACTGACCCGGATTCAACTCATAATGGAATTAGTGGATGGCTTTATCTTTAGACTAGAACTAACCGAATATCAGCTTATTACGTCTTGAGAGCTTAGTTTCCCTAGAACAGACAACCTTGGTCAAAACACACTGCATATTTTGGTTTAAATCTTGAATAATTAAGAGTAACAATTTTTTTATTATTATGAGAAACCGTTTTACACTTTTCTATTTTTTTTTTTATTTCTCAGTGCCAACATGCCCAAGATCCTTGTCGTTCTGCTGATTGTTTACCTCGCATGCGCAGATGGATCACCGGTAAAAATCCATATTTTGTATTTTGCATTTTTTATTATCTTAGGCGGCGTTTTTTGAAGAGAACCCGTAAACGGTTCTGTGATCTCTGTTCATTTGGATTCTTCACGACCAAAAACGGTAATTCGAAAATGGATCATTTTCTGTGAAAAAAACCGTTGGCATGTAAATAAGCCTGTTTTGACTCGTTCATGATTTTCTCTGAGTTTCAATAAATAATATTCGAAATATATGAACCGAAATCTTACCTGAATTGCCCATGACAAAGAACCGTGAGAGAAACAAATAGCAGTCAAAAAGAGTGAAGATAAAAACGGCAAACTGATCCTTACGGCAAGGAGAAGAGATTGAGACAGAAGTGAAATAAAAAAAAAAAACACTTGAATATATTTATAGTTTTTTAAAAAGGGTAAATCCGAATTAGGATTTTCCCACGAAACGCAGTCTTATTAATAACCATATTCAGACCAGGCAATAACTATCGCCGGGTTACATTTTTTCGCTCGTTTTAGCTCATTTGCATTTATTTTGATTGATTTTGGGGCAATTAAATATTAGGATGATTCTTCGACTGTCGCATCATAGAAACTAAAAGAATTTTAAATTACGGAACTTAGGAATTTGTGATGTCAAAAAAATCAAAAATGCAGTATTAAATATTCGACACATCAGAGCCTTTAAAACAGACAAAAAATAAGTAAAAAGGACATGCCTTCCCATCCCTACTCGCCAACCCAGCTACCAAAAGACATGACCTTGTGAAGTCCCTTTTTGGAAATTATATGAGAAGTGCAATGCCTTCGTTGCTCGATTTTTCTGATCTTAGAAAATTCGAGAGGAAAGTGTTTTAAAAATTCATTTGCATGTCAGAACAGAGTGAACCAGACAACGACAACACGTATTGCAAAACTCCTTCCCCATTTAGCTATTGCTAGTCGCAAGGTAGGTAGCCACGTATTTAAAAACAAACTTTAATAGACCAATTTCGATATATTAAAATTCATACTTGGCTCCGAGGCTTGGGGGAATAAAACAAAAGAAATGAATAATTCAACGCTGAACTTCAATGTGATTTCTTTTGTTTTATTCCTCCAAGCCTCGGAGCCAAGTATGAATTTTAATATATCGAAATTGGTCTATTGTCACGAATGGCTCGCATGAGTAATGTCATGGCTGTTTTTATGTTTTTGGCTCAAATTGTGCTAGGAATAAACCTGAGCATGTTATTTGAAACGCGAAATGCTCTCAGCACACCAAGAAGAATGTATCAAGTAAATTATTGAAGGGCAAACCATCATCAGCTTTAAGCAAATTTTCTAAGACACATGGAACTATCCAATTGTTTCAAGTTGCAATGCATTTCCATCCTGTCCATCTGAAGCCAAAGACGCTTGTTTATAGTTTTAGTGTACTCGTAAAGTAATCCGAAGTAAACAAAACCGGGCCATTATTTTTGGGTTTTCGTTTTTGCAAATGCACTTTTTGCCTTTCAAAGTGGCGCTAAAAATTTGCGACATAGCACCTTTAACATTGCTAATGGCCGTTTTTATGCTACAGACGTTAATATCGTCTGAGACGTTAAAGTCGTCTCGAGACGACTTTAACGTCTAGTATAAAAACGGAAAATAAGCCAGACGGATTTAACGTCTGACGACTTTAACGTCTTCTTTTAAGTGCGTCGTTCAGACGCACTTAACAGACGACTTAAACGTCTCAGACGTTAAATACGTCTAGTATAAAAACGGGACGGCCTTAACGAGGACGAATTTAGCCCTATTTGTATATTCGTGCTCTAAAAAATTTATTTGGGGACGGCTTTAGTCGTGTCCAGTTACTTCAGAAAATAGTTTTTGCTAGAAAATCTCGTGTTTTTCTCTGTTGCCATCTACTTTAATGCGTCCCGTTTTTATACCAGACGCATTTAACGTCTGAGACGTTAATTGCGTCTAGACGACTTTAACGTCTCTAGCATAAAAACGGCCAATTTTCAATAATCTTGCCTTAGTTTGGTCTTATGGTTACCGCGTCAGACTTTGCTTAATAAAATATGAAACTACTTTGTTTTTGGGAATACAATAGACTTTTAACATTATATGTTATTTTAATCACTGGATAATATTCAATTCATTAATTGGTTGTTTTATTTTTTTTTTTTGCACTCCGCAGTTCCGCCCTCGGAAAGGTAAGATTCTTGTTATTTCACGCTTTATCGCGCTAATTGAATTACTTACAATTGCTTTTTCCCAATTTAAATTGACACATATTGCATTGAAGAGTTAATTTGGAAAATCTACTGCCGTAAATAAGCTGAAAATATACTTTGTATTCGAAAGACCTGGCTTAAGAGTGTTCTCAGGTCCAACTCGAACCTTTCAATCTTTTTTGAACTGTTCTTTATTTCTTTTTCATTTTCATTCTGTTGAAATCAGATAAAAAGTGGGTTGCGTTTCTCAAACCTCTCTATCAATTGGCGCTTTTTTTTAATCCACAAACCTACATGACTTGTTTCGTCAAGTTAGGATTTTACAGCTAAGCTTTCAAAGTCAACAAAACCTTAAACACTATGCACAAAACATGGCCTTTCGGTCAGAAACTTTTTCGGGACAGAAACATTTTCGGGACCTTTGAGAAACGCACGCCTGCTTTTTTTTACTTTAAAGTTAAGATAAACGATGTAACTGAGAAAGACAACAGGTACCTTTGTTTATATGCGTCTTTTTCCCGACACCATTTATCCGTCCATGGTTAGATGTTTTTGGATCAAATCTGTGCTTAAAACTTGAGAACCTTTCTTAAACACGAAATGCTCATAGCATAGTAAGACGATCATTTAAAGGGACGGTTTCACGCTTCGGCGCATGTGCACAGATTAAAATGCTTTATTCTCTTTCTCACCAATTTTATTGGTTAAAAAACACTCACATTTACTTCAATAATCACATACTATAATTAGTCCAAACAAAGCGAAGGATTACCAAAATTCACAGAAGATTTCAACGGATTACACCGACAAAGTCAACACTGAAAACTTTTGACCTGAAGGGTTTATTCTACGCTCTGGTGGCTTTCATGGCGCACATGGGTATATATAATCATCAATTCAATCTGCTGACTGACCGTGACAATTTCACGCGGGCAAATTTCCCGCCAGAGTTATCTACACGCTACCGATTGGTCTAAACAATGAAATTACATTAGTTACGTCATAGCTTGCACATGCGCCGAACCGTGAAACCCTCCCTATAAAGAGACCTTACGAAGAAAGAACAAACCACATTTATTAGTTTTTAGAGATTTTTTTTCCTGAAGACACAAGAGTGGGAAGAATTTGAAAAAAATAAATGACCCAATTAAAGCATTTCTAATCTCCATCTGTAGCCAAACAAACAAAGATGGTTGAAAGGGGCAATGTCACCTATTTTTAGTATCACTTTGAAAAGCAAGAAGACATACTCGTGTCACTAAAGTAAAAGCCTACAAACAATGCTCTAGTTTTGTTAAAAATTACAGCAAACTAATATTAGTTGTCTCTGGTTGCGGATGGCCAGGAAGGAAATGGACTGCAACTTGAAAAAATAGCCAATTATCACGAGGTCGAAACTTGAAAACGTCGGCCCACGTTTTCAAGTTTGATTCCGCAAATTCAAAAAGGCCGTCGAGAAGCGGAGGTATTTGTTGAATCAAAAAATCCGTTTTGATAGCCGGAAGAAAGAAAAAATCACTTTTAACAGTGATCTGTCCAAAATTCCGGTGCAAGAATAGTGAACAGTGCCGCGCGTGGAACCTCGTGATACTGCCCCTTTAAGTTCTCCCCGTGTGTCCTGAAAATCCGCTAAAAACTGATTAGGATTTGTACTTCCTTCGAGTAATCACTATATTTTCGTATACATGTTCTAAGAGCTATTTCGTAGATTAGCAAAGGTACTTAGTTAATATTTAGTGCACTTTTGATGGAAACACAAAATAATCCCCGTGACATTGCCCCTCTTCAATTTACAATCTCTTGTCTCTGCAGGTCTAAAATGCAATTGCGGTTACAGACGTTTGCCACCTTGCCCTGATTTTGCAGCATGCGCAGCCGTGGACTGTGCACCAGGCTTCTTTTGCGAACCTTGTCCTTGTAACTGTGAAATCGCACAGTGCTTGCCATTTGTCTGATGGAGGTCTGTCTGGATGTCTGATGCACACCCGGCCAAGACATACGCTTGTTATGTGTTAGAAAATTAAAAATGGTTAAATGGTTTTAATATTCGAAATGCATGCGCTTCGAGAGGGCCGCTTGACACACTAATAAAACTTTCTGCATCAAAACTCTGGATGTTAATTTAAATAAGACTACCGTCGTTTTATAAAGGTGACGATTGACGATTCGAATTCTTCTTTAAAGTGGAATGAAATGTTACCTACATGTACGATCGTGCGTGGATACAATAAAAAAATTAGCTTCGCCAATAAACCATGTACGCGCCTTACCAAATCGGAAATGGAAATAGAAATATGGAAATATCACAGCAGAAAAACGGTTTTTTTGCTGTGATATTTCCATCACTTATCCAGGGACCGCACAGGGGGAGAGGATGGGGACTCAACCACTCTACATTTTTCCCAAGGGAGCATGCCCCCAGACCTCCTAGTTGACTGACACTTAAGTCATAAATTAAGCTTGTTCCAGGCTTCAGTAAAGCAGCTAAACACCGGCACGCAAACAAGAAGGAAAAACGCTATCTCTCCCGTCAGCACTCCATCTACGCGCCTCCTATCCTTCGCTCCCCCAGCCCCGCTATATGAGCGCCTGGTACAGGCTATGATCAATTTAGCTCTCTCATTTTTTAATACACTCCGCGGGCCCTATTGTCTCGCTCCAATTTCCACCAAAATGGTGTTGGTCCCTCATATAAATACCGAATACAGTGTTCTTCCTCTTCTTCATAGAGAACCCCTCGCGTTTCGAGCTAGATCAGCGTGCTAGATCGGTCATTCATATTTTTATTTTTATACCTTGGTCGAAAAAGTGATTTTTCGCTGTATGGGGTGCTAGGCTACTTTACATATCATCCTTATGTTGCGGACAATCTATAAGCCTTTCTCACTATGAACCCGGGAGGGGGGCAGGTACTCAACAAAGGTTTGTACGGGAACGCTCCTCCCCAAGGTCCAAACCCTACGCCTTTTATATAACCGTCTTTGACAGAAAAGGTAACCCTTTCATATACCTACAGAAGAAACACTGCATCTCTTTACTATACCCTTGAAATAAACTTATGGAACAATATTCACGGGAAAACATCAAGCCAGTAGCGCTATCACTAGCGTCTGTTTGAGATATTTTGAAAAAAAACCTTTTCATATACCTAAATGTCAGTTTTCCCTACCCTTTCCTATACTTCAACTCATAAAATCCCTAACCTTTTATATATCTCCAGCCTAAAAAAGGTACCCCTTATAGCCCATTATAGTGGGTACTCCCACGTCCCCCGCGGCAGCAAAACATCGAGGACATCGCTACCTTTGAGTAGTGCTTTAACTGCTTGACATTGCTCGGGTTTTAATTCCACAGGAAACATCAGATATTTAGAAAAATTCTCGCAGGCTTTATGAATGCAATAGAGAGCTTAAGCAACGACGAGACAACGCCATGGAAAACGTCACTTGAAAAAAGGATTCGCGCTTTTTTAAACTACTTTGCAGTTGCTCCAATTTGTTTAGATTGTTTAATATGACAGGATTGTCCAGCAGCTGAATTTGAAGGGATGGCTTTCCAGTTCAAAAAAAGGAAAATTGACCGTCGTGTGTTCACGTTCTCCACAAAACCTATAATTTGATCATTTGACGTTGTTGTTTTGCAGGGAACGGCAAAGAAATGTACGAAAATGTAAAACGCACGTGCAACACGTGCAGAGGCATTGTTTTCGCTCATTTAACCTATTGTTTTGTGCCGTTCTCGCTGCCGTCGCCGTTGTGGTTGCTTGAGCTCCCTAATCTCCTCCGCTCTCCGTCATTTTGTTTGTCTTTGTCACGACGCACGAAGAATGACACCATGACAACGTCAGCATCAAATTAAATTTCAACCAATCATCGTTTTCTGTTTTTTTTCTGAGCAGAGACATTCAAACTTCTGAGACATCGTTGCAAGCTCTCGATCCTTTCCCTCCTCCACCCCGTCCCCCCTCCCCCAAACCCGAGCCCGAGGGCTTGCTCTCAGGCTATCCCCTCACCCCCGGGATAAGAATACATTCATGCTACGGTAATAGCTACATGTTGTTATGTCTACACCGCAGTCTGCTTAAAGCAAACGCCACGTCCAGTGTTGTTTAAACAGTTTTTACTGCATAAATTCCCTGACTTGATACAGTAAAATATGTTTCCATTTTAGTAAACTTTTTGTTTTTGTAAGAATCAGTTACTATACTGGCCGAGAAAGTCGCTCAGATATGCATACTTTTTTATAAGCACGTCTGATAACTAATTTGAATAAAAATTCAAATCACGATATGAGACTCTATTTACATTTCAGCTTGTGTGAAAGATACTGAGAGCTCACTTCCAAGCATAGATTAAGACAACAAACTACCTGATAATGTATAAAACGTTTGAATGCAAAGGACCATAGAAGCCTATCTTATTCAAAAAGGCAAAACACCAACACCTAATGGCTTAAACAGACGTGATGAACATTGAAGTTGATCTAGATGATATTTACGATAACTATGATATGCTTTATTTTATAAGTTATCAGATTTACTAGCCATTGTTTTGTACCTACATTATATACGTCAATCTTGTTACAACTTAGTTAGATATTTTTCATGTAATCTTATATTAGCCAATCATGTACTTGTTATCTATATTCAAATTTTAGAGCCGTTGTATATTATTTTCACTCCGGCCCTGTAGAAGACTAGTTCTACCAGTCGAAATATTGGCCATTAAACCTGCCCTTAATTTCCGTTGTACTAGCCTTGCATTTTAAATGGTTTAACTGATAATCTTGGAAGACTACTTGAGGCTTCTTAATTGGCTTCATGGTAATAGAAAATGTTTGAAGCGGGTTGGGGGAATTTAACTGGATTTCGTTACCATTACGTTATTATATATTCGAGAAAATTTGCATTGAAACGTCCACGACAAAATATTTACCCAAGTAAGTATTTATTTGACCTTCGGTGTATTAATTTTAATATCGGTATTGTAAGATAGGAACAAGATTATCGAACATGTTCCTTTCCTTTGTCCCACCATGACACCGAAGAGATGAAACAACAGTCTCAACACTCCACATCGATGTATTTGAGTGCATGCAGTATTTCACTGTTTTCGGACGAACGAAGATGAAGCTCGTTACTTTCAAGTTTATTTTCTTTGCCGTGGCTTTTTCCATTCCATCTCAGCAGAGAGCTGCGGACACTAAAACTACACCAAATGCGGCGGCTTCGAATGTTTTATCAAAATGCCCGAAAAGCCAGTGCTTGGTAAGAAAGGAGAAGGACTTTTCATTATTTTCTATCTCTTCAAAAATATCAGCGCCGACTTTCTTTTATTATTTATGATCTTCTGCCTTGACTCAATTTTTTTTTTGTCCACCAGACTGATGCCATTTCCTGTCTCGCTGGATCAAAAGCTGATGACGCCGGTAATTCAGGTAAATGGACACACATAGTTTGAACCCAAAAAGCTTCATCCATTCGGAGTGTTACATGTAGTTGGGCTACAATTATAGTCCTGCGTCTTTCTGCGGGTCAACAATCACGTAACGATGGAGGATGTTTCTTTCGTTAGTGAAAGGATTTTAGGGTGCGCATTGCTCTTCTAATAAATATTAGGAATTTTTTTGCGACTTCAACAATTAGGTGTTCTACATGTAGTTCAGACGTAAAGCATGGAGTCACATGAATGACTAAAAAATGAAGCATCAACCGACAATGACCGGAGTCTATACCGCCACCAACCTCAATAGATCAGGTTTAAACCTCACAGGCTCAGTGTTGGATGAAAATTAGTCACAATTCCACAATTAATGCTATATTTTATCACCGTTCAACCTCCAGACTCATAATTCTGATAAACCCTGTTAGACGAAAACTAAATTGTTATAACTCCTACTCGAGTATAAAAACCTGTTTCATGAGCGCTTTTTACTTGCACTCTCTTCAGTTCAAACTCAAAATATTACTGAATTCTACTCTCTGATTGCTAAAAAACATATTTTTTCTGTTAATTGACAACCTCATTCTTCTAATATTTGTCGTCAGTCTGCTTTATAACAAAGCAGATACGGATATTGTACAGAAAAGTAAAATGCGGAAAATCAACTGAATAAACCAAATAAAAAATGAATAAATTGCTAGTTTATTTCCTCGTCTGGAGTCTATAACCTTTGCATTGTCATGAATTTGTCTGAATTGTTCTTTTGTTCTAAACCGTATTTTATAGATCAAGCAAGGAAGCTGGCAAAATTAGAGAAGGAGGTAGGCTTCTGTTCAGAATATAACCAGAAATATTTTCCCCACTTTCCAGAATATAAAAAAGCACCAGTGGCAAGAACCAATAATGCGTGAGAATCAAACAAAGAAATCGTTATATATGAAGAAACTAAAAGCTGACCACTAACAACAAATTCCTGGCTGAGTGATTTGTTGAAATTTTCGTAAGCTAACAGAATATAATCAGTGTCATTTCAAACCTTTTTTAAAATTTAACGCTACATTGCTTTCTTTATTTTCTTTCTAAGGTTGCCAGCCTAAAAGCGGAGCTAGGCAAGGCTGGAAAGCCTTCTGGTTTCGCCATGCTTGACAGTAATGGCCGTCTTCCCCAGAACCTTCTCGTGGCAGGTTATAACAAGTACTCAGCGTATGACTTGGCGTGGCAGTCTCTCCACATGGCGGCTGCTGCTGCCTGCAGAGGAAGCACCTCTTCAGGAGGAACTGGTTGCTGTGCAAATGTCGTAATGGCAAGGAATACCGCTGACAAGAAAACCTGCGCTCAGATCTGTGCCCAGACTGCTTACCGCAACTGCGATGCGGAGGTTTCTATCAACGGGAAAAAAGGAAAGGCTACACAGAACGGAAAGATCGTGGGCGCATTTTACAACTACTCTTGTAACCGCCATGCTGCTCACGGGGGAAGTGAGGTTTCAAGTTCTGACGAAACTGTCATGAACTACAACTATACTTATTTCAGTTTCTGTTGCTGCCGAAAGTAATTTTAAGCTTTTACGACATTTTTGTTATCAGAGGCGATTAAACTCGTGGTAGTAAGGTTGAAAGGGAAAAATAAAGGTTTTAAGGGAAAAGATATGTGTGTTTAGTTTTATATTTTTGTGTAATAAAACCAGCTTTGTTGAATTTAATCCAGAAAATAGTTAAGCTTTCTAATTTCACACTAAACCTGAAATCTAAGTTGCGGTACGTAATTTCGCATAGTTTTACCGTAAAATGCCGCTGATAAGCCCTGCCGCTTATAAGCCCGGCCGCATGGTATTTCAATCGATCAGTTTGATAACAAAACACCCGAAAACAGTGTAATTCGTGATAAATCCTCTCCTCAACGGTAATTCTGTAAAAAAAAAAGTTAAAAGTGACTAAAACAACGGTTTACTATCACAATATTTTTTTCTTCTCAGTCCAAAAAACCTTACGAAGTTGTATAAGCCCAGGGTTTATAAACGGCATTTTACGATATATTTATTTTTCCTGCTCAGTTGTTCTTCATTATGAAGAACATATGATTTGGTAAGGAGATTGACAAGCTTTCCTATTTCCGATGACACACGCGCGAGAACTTTCATCAAGCTGAATTGGCACGTCATCGATTCATAAAAAAATTGGACACAAATACGTCAGTCTGTTTCCTTTCTTGATTAATAATTTAACCCTTCGTTCAGAAGGTAAGAAATTGCCTTCACTGAGTTATACCATTGCCAATACCCACCCACCGAATGTCGTGACTTTTTCTAAAATTTATCTGGAAACATTTTGATGTGACAGATTTCTGTACATCATACGTGACATTTCCATAGCAACCATATCTTGACAATCATGTTTACCCAAATTTTAAATTTTCTCCTAAAAAAACTGTTTAAGATCATTTTGCATCTTTTTGCATAATTTTCACTTAATTTTGGCACTTTTCTATCGATGACTGAACCCAAGATAGCGAACATTCGGAATAATGACGCAATTCTTGCGTCATATTACATCATCGCGTCACCTGACCTAACTTAACTTAAACAGTTTGATACGTACTATATACCCTCCAAGTTCCGTTCTCCCTCCCCGGTGTCTCAAAAGACCACAAAAAGCCGGTTGAATAGGGTTAAAACACAAAATCAATTCATCCGATC